>JAPKLW010001058.1:104339-154371 GCA_026898455.1 Plectranthus barbatus | reverse complement strand
CATGATTTATTTAATTGAAATTTGTTCCTGGTATCCTAAGAACGATCCTTGGCAAGAATTTAATTAATGGCAACTCGTGTTGTCCATCGTAGACTCAAACCTTACATTCTCTGCTCGAGACTGACTTGCCTTAAAAGGCTTGGTCGTCATCTTTCATTCTATACAGGACTCACAGATTTGATGCGGTACCACTTGGAAAGAATCCAAGAGCCCATCGCTTGCTAATCTCTTGATCCTCTTTAGATTGATGTGACCTAGTCTCAAGTGCCAGAGATATGTTTGATCGTCATCGGAAGAAAACTTTCTCTTTAAATGATTATTATTATTGGATGAGTTTGCAACATTCACGGAAGATTTATGCATACTATCAATGATATAGAGAGAGTCAATCAGTTTGCCATGACAGATAACACCGTTATTACCAATGATAGAAACTCCACTATCAAAAATAACTGAATATCCATCACAAAATAACTTGGAAACTGAAATTAAGTTTCGCCGAAAAACCGGCACATATAAAACATCTCTCAAAATCAGAACATTGTTTTCAAAGCATAAAGTAAAATCTCCAATGGTTACTGCTGAGACTCGCTCTCCGCTACCCATTGAGATGGTAATCTCGTCATGCTTCAGCTGCCTTGTCGGCCTGAACCCCTGCAAAGTATAACAAACATGGCCAGTAGCTCCAGTATCCACTACCCAAGAATTGGTAGAAACCGATGCTAAACATGTTTCCGTTATAAATGCACATGACGTACCTTGTCTACCCGCGCTAGGCACTAGACAATCTACTTTACTTCGCTTGCGTTTGCATGGCCTGTTGACATCTTCTGCTAAATCAGCTTCATCTAACCTTTTAAGCATTTCCTTTGCTTCAGCAACTGTCTTGTCAAAAGATGACAAAGTTGGAGCAAATTCCAATGCCCTAAGATTAGACTCTTCTCGCATCAGGACTAAGAGTAACTCAGGAAGAGTAAACTCGCGCCTGGTACCGAGGGATTTGATGAAATCATCATAAGAATCAGAGAGAGAGTGCAGGACAATCAATATTTCTGCCCGCTTACTGACTTGTCCACCTCTCATTCTGTACTTTCTCATAATTCTCATCATACTGATAAAGTGCAGAAGCAACGAACTCCCATCAGTCATTCTCTTGCAGATCAGGTCCTCTACAAGATTATAACTAACAGTTCGTCTCACCTTCCCATAAACCTTCACATGGTCCCTCCATATCTCAACAGTAGATCCGAACTTCTTGTACTTGAGCTTTAATTCTCTAGACAGACTCTTCATGATGAGTTTGCGGGCAAACCCATCAGAAGCTACCCATCTATCATAGAACTCTCACTCATAACTAGTACAGTTCCAATCTCTAGGAGTTAGAGGGTCCATGTAAAGAATATGGGCATGTTTTGCAGTGCAGAATATTTCCATGAAGCATAACTTCCACTCAGGAAAATTCGGACCAGTTAAAGGGTTTGTTATTAAGAGGTTGACAACGTGAGCAATAGACATGTCTGAAAACAATAAATTAAAACCAAAAATTAAAACATAGTCGCGAAGTATTGAAACAATTAAATGTTGAAACCTTATGATAAAGCAATATTAATGTTTCCTCCAATTTGCCTAAGTATTACTATTGCAAGCCACACATGTGGACTTTTACAACAAAACACTTAACCAGACTGCATCTTTCAATTCCAGTCCTTTAATTCCAATCCATGCCCGGGTTCCTTAGACAAATGGAATTAATAATTGGAGACTAACTTAAGACCATATTATCCTACTGAGCAGGGACATCACAAATGAGTTAATACTCTGGATAACATCTAAGCTAGCTTACCACCAAAGCCAACCCTCCCATATAAGGATCTATTAAAACACACCCGATCCCTATAATAAGGTTGTCTCATTTAATTCAATCCCTAGAGAACTTATGAAAATTCAATACGCAAGCTACACATGTAGACGTTTACGTATGAACTCCCACTTCTCGCATGAAATAAATGTTTGTTTTAAGAAATCCTATCTATTAGAACTTATGAATAATAAATTAAGTAAGCTACACATGTAGACGTTTACCTAATAAATTACCCACTTCCAATAAAGGATCGCTTTGTGGAGGTCTTACTAAATTATGAGCTTAGTAATTTTTAGTTCATAAGGTTCAATTGCACAGATTATTTTATGTAGCCATAATTATAACATTGCTAAAATTCTATCAAGCATAGCGTGAACCCCGAATTTATAGTTATAATTAATTACATAAAATAAATCACATAGCATGCTTTAAAGCTGTAAATAAAAGCAGTAAACGTGCTCCTATTATCTACAACATGCTTGTATGCTGCGCAATTAAATAAAACACGTATATCATGCGAAGACAAATAATAAAGCAAATAAAAAAAGTCCTCGTGGCCCCATGATATGAAACAAAAATTAATTCTAACTATTAAAAGTTGGAATTAATAATACAGATCTTTGACTGGGCTCCCACTACTTGGATTGAGATCTGAATTTATTTTCCGAATATGGGCCTCCAAGATTTGATTTATCGGAAAATTGAACAACTGGGCTAGTTAACCAAATCGCGGACCTAGGCACACATTGCAAGCCCAATAGTCCGTGAGAACTTAGCCCGACGAGCCACCACCGGCGAACCACCGCTGCCGGCGACTCGCTGCCGTCGTGAGGGCTCTCGGAGTCGCGCAACAGCCATGCACGTACGTGCATGGTTGTAGCCCGCGATCCGCCTCCTCCGGCCGTTGCCCGTTTCGCATGCCGCTGCCCCGGCTTGCCCTGACTGTCGTCCAAACCGCCGTTCACTCTTCTTCTCCACCGTCGGCCTCCGCAACTCACCGGAATCGCGCATGAAACAGAATCAGGGCTCGCGCGAACCACACGAAAAAAAAAACTTTGGGTTTTTCTCGTTCTGGCCGCACGCACAGCCCCGTCACCGCCCAGCCCGTGTCGCCGGTGACCGAGCCACTGCCGCACCACCTTGCCCCTTAGCCAACGTCGACCAAGGGAGGAGAAGCCACCGCCGGCGTGCACGCAGGGCCGTGCAGACCTGACGCGCGTGCCTGCGCCCTTTCGTAGCACGCCGCCATTCCCGGCCAGCCTCGTCCGCTCGCCTTAGGCCGTCGACCTCGCCCGGAGCCGCCGCACCAGCCCTGGCTGGCCTAGGCCGCGCAGCCATCCGCCTGCGTGTGTGCGCGCGCGGCTGCGGCGCCGCCGTGGCTGACCGCGCCCCATGCTGCTATGCCCTGCTGCGTCTAACCGCCGTGCATGGCGTTTGCGCCGTGCCGGCGCTGTCACGCGTCATGCGACCCTTCGTTCTTCGTGTTCTTCGTTCTTCTTGTTCTTCGCGTTCTTCGTTCTTCGTTTTACAGATTTAATTTTTGGAATAAAAGATTACATGGAATAATCCTCATTACAATTTAAAAAATCTAAATCTAACCACGGATTTATCTCGTGGGTGAAAAACGAATCCATATAAAAGGGCGGATTAACCCGAGAACCACGAGGACGAAAAAATATAATCAATCCAAAACCATTCATTACATGCAATCATTAATAATAATCATGCATGATCATAAGCAATATTATTTTTCCGATAGAGCCAATTAATTAACCTGGCTCTGATACCAATTGAAGGGATTCGTGAACTGAATCACGAAGTCCGTTTGCCAAGGATCGTTAATTGGAATATCAAAAATAAATTGCTATGCCTATGAACAATCCTAGCTTGCTCCTATATTATTATGCATAAGAAGGTTTATGTGGAATACCTGGATCGATGAACTCTGAAGAACGCGTGCGCGGAGATGCCCTTTGATCTTTCCCACGCACAAAGATTTGATTTCCTAACAGATTGAGGAAATAAATCTATGAAAATAATAAAATTATTTTCGAAAATAAAGAGGAGAGTGAGAAGAAGAAAAATCCTCCTGATTTGATCTTCTGATCTGTATGCCGACTCGATCTGAAAATCTGGTGAAGATTCTCTATTAGATCCCTTGCCCAGTTAAGAAGCAGAATTTCCTCCTCGTTTTCAGATCTTAGTCGATCACCACAGCTCCCAAAACCTAGTTTGTTGTGTGCAACTTATGATCTTGTGGTGTGTTGATATCTGAGGAACTGAGGCCTATTTATAGGAAATTACTGGACTCCAATAGGGCTTGAGTTTCATGGGCTAGACCAGGGACCAAAATGCAAATAGCAAATAAGGCCTATCAATTAATTAATTCCCATATTCAATCCATAATATAATTAATTAATTAATATTGATTCATTCCACCAGAGAATCAATATTGTCCTACCTATTTGCTACCACGTTTTGAGGTACGGGTTGCATGGGCTCGGTATATCCCCACATTTAAGGTTACAGACATTCGTTAATTAATTTAAGTTCTGACAAGCTATTTAATTAATTAACATCTTATATTCCTGAATCAATCCACTCAAACCTTTTTCACTTATGCTTAAACTTAATCAGCCTGCAGGACTTAGCATAACGAACCTTTAGAGCTGTTTAGGGAATGTCACCATCCTATACTGGATGTGGTTACCTAGTTCCAGTACCAGACAGTCATACACAAACTGCTATTACCCAAGATACAGATATACAAGCTCAACTAGAGCCTTTCACTGCAACTCAAAGTAATGCACAATTGGCATATACTTCTGTACCTTCATTTAGGCTTAGGATCTCGTCAAGCCATAGTGATCTAGATTCTTTTAATGTCAGATAAAAGAATCGATCTCGACTTAGGTCCTTATCAATGTGTGCCCCACACCAGCATACCAAGCCATCCAAGATAAGATGCTTATTACTGCGTATGCTGCAGCCTACACCGACAGTTTATCCTGGAACTGTCTCAGCTATGATAACTATTTATATCTCGCTTGGTCAAACGATCCATACGATCTTCCGTGATCTTCTACACACCGTATGATCTCCCTATCGACGAGATAAGAGGATAATTGTGTTTGCGACACATGTTTGTTAATTCAGACAGGAGATGAACATACAACATTTATGATTCCCAGTATATTAACCAATTGACCTTGTACATAATATACCAATCATAATGCTTTAAGTATATAAATCCATCACGGGATTCCTAATCTGAGTCTACTTTGAAGATAAAGATATATCTAATCATAGATATTGTTTGATACATCATTCACTATTATAAATAGCCATGTGTAAATTCGTTTTTGTGGGTGGAAATCATTAGAGCAATTAAAAGATTTTAGTATTGAAGATTTTTAGAAGATTTCCAAGGTTTTTAGAGTTTTTATGTTTGAAGACAAAGTTTTGTGGGAAGACAATCAGATCCAAGTTTTTATGCAATTCAGGTTTTATTTTTCTAAGATGAATATTTCGCTGAATATGTGTAACTAATTTCTTCCTCAGATTCTAGGATTTCGAACTATCAATGTATGCATGTTTTGATTAATTGAATTATTTTCCCTTTCCCTTCGTAGTTTGTGAAATCTGAGTTAAATTCATAATCTTGAGTTTGTTGGCCACATCTTAGGATTAATTAGTTGATTAATTGAGATGAAACTGTAATAGTTTTCAATGGAAAGAGATTTTCACAATATAATCTGATTTCTTGTCGTAACTGAAGGAGATTGATTGTAAGGATAAATCTGTAGGTCTTTGGAGTTAGTTAATTTATCTTGAGACCGAGCGGAGATAGGTAATTAATTAATCTACTTTATGAATTGTGCACCAAAGAAGTTCATAATACCTTTCTAATGTTTCACGACGAAGAGGAATTAAATTGGGAAATAATCAATTCATTCATTCACGTCATACTTGATAGGTAGATATCCCTGGAATCTATACTTCTCATAATCATTTTCATCAAAAGTAATTTAGTTTTCTGTCCTAATTTCAATTACTAAGTATTGAGATTTTCAAAATAACAAAAACCCAAAATTTTGATTTTCCCTAACTAGAGTTTTGAGAACTAATGTTTTAGTACTTAGGATTTTTCGTTACTTCTTTCCCCTGGGATTCGATAATTATTTTGCCGCTATATTGTTAGCTCTGCTAAGTCGCTGTTAAATAATTTAGCGATCAGTATCCAACAGCTGACTCCTCAGCAGTTGCGTCTTCAGCGCTTTTAGTCTTGATTCCTGATTGCTACAACTTCTAGCAATCTTCTGAGTATTAGTGAATCATGACCCCTTCAGCATTCTACTGTCTCTTTACTTCTGACTGCTGATCAAGTATTCCTAGTAGTCGTTCTTCTCAGCATATGACTACTACCTCCTTAGCAGTCGATTCTTCTCAGCACTTGACTACTACTTCTTTAGCAGTCATTTCTGTCTGCTGACGTCTCTAGCACCCAACATCTTCCTAATTGATGAACGCTCCTAGCATCCAAAATCTTCCGAAGTTGCTTGAAATCTGATTTCCTTCGTTTCAATTGTTGATTCCTTCAACAATCTTCTACAAGCACTTCTAATCTATTACAACTCGAAATATATCCTAAACAGGACTTTACAAATGAGTTGCTAGACTATCCTAGACTTCAGCAATGATCCACCAAAATGACTAAGGCTTTGATTCAACAAAACCTTTACAATTTGATCTAAAAGGAGATTTTCAACATAAATCTAGGAATAATTCCCAACAATTTCCCCCTTTTTGGTGCGATCAAAGCCTACTAGCAATTGTTGAATCTTAGAAGGAAAAATTTCTGAGTTTACAAGAAATTCTAATACAAGTATCAGATCTAGTCTAGCCATCTAACTCAAAATTTAACCAACTTAATTCTAGCAAAGATTGATTTCATTAAATTACCCCTCAGCAAAAGCTGGGAAATAATCTCGAATAAGCACAAGTAAATGCTCCTTAGTAATATGCTAGAGAATCTAGCACCCAATCAAACAACAAGCATTTACTACCAATCACAAGACAAATAACTCAGCACAAACATTCATACGACAATTCACATGCAATTTCATTGAATACACGAATAGTGTATATCTACTAAGACACGCAAAAAGTCAGAAGTGGACAATGAGTAATTGTCTAATTCTGATTCAGTTTCATATATGATTTGAGAGTTTACAAGTATAATGAAACTAAAAAAGACAAAAAGTTATAAAAATTATAAGAACTTGCTAATATATTCCAATTCAGCTTCAGGAGTCAGGAGCTCGCTTATTATCTTATTCATCAAATTTGTTCATTGCCATCTACACAAATTTGTCATAGAATGCTTTGTTTGCCTCCCTCTCAGCAGCCTCCCTTTCGAGCTTTTTAGCAAGCTTTTCATTTTCCGTCTCAAACTTCCTGAGCTTCAGTTCATTCTCCATTTTCTTTAGCTCTTCCTCCGCTAGCCTTCACTCTTCTTCCCCAGCGGCTATCTCTTCCTTCTTCTTGCTTCCTCCTAGCAGCCTCAGCAATTCTCCTTTCTTTCCCCTCTTTGATCGCCACCAAATAGGTAGTGGAGAAAGATTGAACACTTGACGCAATCTGCTGCTGGGATTCTGCTACTTCAACCTTCATGACTTCCATGTCATGCTTTACGCCTGACACTTCTCCTCGCACATCGGCAACTTCCTTCCTCACATTGGCAACCTCCACAACCACTTTTTGAAGAACGAATTGCACATCAGCATCGACATAAGAGTGAAAGTCACTGGAACTTACAGACAGAGCATGTAATTAAGAATCTGCTAGCACCAACTCTATGCTCGGAGAAGATTCATGAGTCTCAGCCTCGTGTTGGGCAGCTTCTTCCATTGCCATAGCAGATTCTTCGTGTGCCTCTATGTTCTTGGCCTCTTCTTCTATGCGCTCAGCCTCCTCTGTTCTCCAGGCCTCTTCCTGTTGGGATTGTATACTGAAAGCATATATGATTAAGTGTTTTGTACACTGGTCTTCTTATATGTGTTTGATATGTGCGTAAAATGTCCTATTTTTCCATGTGTGAGCGTGCATGTTTGTGGCCATTTTACTCCCATATCATATGCATTCTGCTTGTTTTTGTTGTGTTTTCGTGTTTTTGGTGTTTCGTATGGTGTAGGATAGGTTTTGGGCATAAAACAAAAATTTTGGATGAGTTTTGGATGAAAATCGCCCGAGCAAGGAGTCAAAGGGAAACAGGATCGACCGAGCGGTGCAGAAATGATGCAGGGGGATATTAGAGACCTCGCTCGACCGAGCCAAACTTGGCTCAGTCAAGCCAAGCCCTGCGGAAGGTGGCTCGGTGGCTCGGTCGAGCATTGCTCTTCAGGGAGGTGGCTCGGCTGAGCCGAACTGGGATTTGTCTTGGCGGGTTTTTCCAGTTTTCCAGCGATCCCGGGCGATCCGTTTTTGGCTCGGGCAATCCGAGGCTCTGCCAACTCATTATAAAAGGGGAAAATTGTTACTCTAATAACTTTTGATAATTTTGAATAACCACCTTCTAAATTCTCTCTACGATTCCCATTTCCATCTCTTCCAAAACCCACCCAAGGTATCAAGGAGCTAAATCATCAATCCTTGGAGCAGAATTGAAGATCCAAGGGGGTAGATCAAGATCTAGCAAATCCAATTGGGGAATATTTCACTTTCTACTTATCAATTGTAATGGATGTATATGATTTCAACTTTGTATTGTTACAATTGAGAGATATGTTGCTCTAATTCAATGTGGATGTTGATTTGAACAATGATGCATGAAGATTAGGTTTGATAATTGTTTGTTTACTTTCCTTTGAGGGATTGAATTGCACTTGAGCTTGTTCCTTATCTCTTAGGTGTAGGTAATAGCCAACTTTTGAGATAGTTGATGTGAACGCTGCAGCCAACACGCGGGCAGAATTGTCGTGAAAAGTGTATATTCTTACGATATTAGTTCCAATCCCTGTGGGGGGCTAGGTCCTGGTGCGATAATTGACGGTCGATTGGGAGTGGCCTAGGGGTTAACAACGTAGCTGTTTGCAATTCCTAGTGTCATCTACCGCTAGTTATCCGTAGCAAGTGACTAGCAAATGTAGGGTCGATTGCTCAACTTCCTAGGGATTAAATTGTGTTTACATCAATGATTAACCTAATTGGATTACATCTACGTTTATTTTAACATCCTATCTATCTCATTTCATTATTTGCTTGTCTTGGTTTACCAAAGTGTGGAGAGGATTGATTGAATGTTGATTGTTAGTTTAATTCATTGTTTGTTCAATGTTGTTAGCATAGGTTTAAATTGATTGCCTAGTTGATAAAAATTACTCAACGATTCTATCTTGCCTAGCTATTAGACTTTGCTATAGTATCCCGGTATTCTAGCGGGCGAAGCGAAGAAGGACCTGGATTGATAATTAAACCTCGAGTGTGCAGTGAGAATTTGTATGAGTTTTTATTGTGCATCAAGTTTTTGGCGCCGTTGTCGGGGACTTCATTTAGTATGTTGCTAGATATTGGGGGAGAAATGAAACTTTTAGGCTAGGTGTTTGTGTTTTTGCTCGTGTGAATAATTTGTTGTTTGTTTTTTGTATTTGTTGGTACTTTGAGTTTGTTGGACTTTTGTAGGTGACTAACATGGAGAATAGAAGAGGAGTTGCCAAGGAAAGACTTGAGAATGTGCAAAGGCAAATGGAGGAGATGAGAGCTCTAATGATGCAAAGACAAAGATCACGGAGGCCTATCCGAGACGTGTATGAGGAAATGTTTGAATGTAATAACCAATGGTCGGAAGAGGAAAGAGTTTATCAAATGGTAGATTTTGTTAAGGAATCTCAAGAGAATGATTTGTGGATGAGTCTAATAGAGTTCATGCAAGAAAAACGTAATTTGTTGAAAAGATCAAGAAAAGAGCATGAAGAAAAGCAAGAGATGGAGGTGAAGAAAGAAGATGAACCGGCAAGGGAATGAGAAGCAATACTTAAAGTTGATGAGGTAAATGAGGATATCAAGGAGCCGGTACAAATCTTTGAATATATGGAGAAGGATGAGAGTGCGTGTATGGTGATGAGACCCGAGGAAATATTAGATGATGGCAAAGAGGAGGAGGAAACCGAAGAAATCACTAATGAAGAGATAATGGGTGTTCATCAAGAAGAGCTCGTGAAGGAAGGCACCGAGGAGATGGTGAAGAACATTGAAGGAGGTAGAATTGAGGAGCCTTCACTTGAAGACATTCCAACAATACCGGCATTGGAACATTGCATAGGAGAGGAAAAGCTGACAATAAGCAAGGAGAATGAGGATAGGTTGAAGCGGGGAATGTCAACTTGGGAAGTAGGCAAGGTTGAGGAGAGAAGGGTGAGTGCATTAGATGAATGGATTAATGAATTTCTTGAAGTGGGGATTAGATTGGAGAATGTCTTAAGGATCACTTCAAAGAAGGAGCACTCATTCATGCAATTCGAGTTCGACAAGATGATCGATCCTCCTTGGAGAGATGATAGGGGTGAAAGAAGAATTGCCTTGGACAAATTGCTCCCAAGTAAATGCAGATTAAGGGAGAAAGGTGTATTAAAAACCCACAAGATTTTTGACAATGAGTGATGTGGTAAGGTCATCTAGCTACCGACGTTAAGGAAGCGCTTGTTGGGAGGCAACCCAACTAATTTTCTTTCTTTTGTTTAATTTCTTTTAGTTTCTTTGATTTTGAATAAATGTCTAGTTTGTTTGGTTTTGTATTTGTAGGAGGAACTACAAGATCGAGAGGAGTGACGATGCACCGTCCACCATTTTGCAAACTTAGTCTAACTTGACTAAGTTTGGGGGGATGTGCCGGTAGCCGGTGCCTTGGTTTATTCTTCTCCATCTCCTATCCTTTTTCTTGCAATTAGTTTAGTTGTTAGATATTGTCCCTTTATTGGATTTGATTCGATTTGGTTGTACTTATATTGATATTCTACCTTGGATGAATGTTTTGGACTATGCTCATCTTGATGATATGTATGGATATTTTCATGGGTTTGAGTTTGTTGAACATTGGTTTTGATGGTATATTTGGTGGAGCTAGTGGAAAAATGATTTATTTGTATAGATTTTGGATTGTGGAATGATGGTGGAAAGAGGTTTTGGAAGTTAATATGGTTGAGGATTGTTTGATTGTGATTGTGGATGGATTTATTAATGAGTTGACATGATTGACTACTTCCTATAATGCATGGTTTGTGATTTGGATTATTGGTTTGGTTTGTATGGTTGAGCTAGTGGATATTGACTTATCATTGTTGATATTTGGTTTGTGGAAAGTTTGGTGGAAATGAGAATTTAATTGGCTTGATTATGGTCAATAGTTTGGTGGTGTTTGTGTTGATTTGAATTAGGTACAAATAAGGCATGGAGAGCGGTTTGATCGTGTGTGCCGATGGGTAACGCTTTCTATCGTTCCTTCTACCAATTAGGATTCATTACATTGTTTTATGGCATGTAGATTGTGGTTAGGATGTTGTGTGCTTGTGTGTGTGTGATGAACCCGAACTAGACTTGAGGTTTGAATCATGATTTACTTGGTGAAGTTGGATGTTTATCTCAACCAATGATAAGGCGGAATCTAGTTGTTGAAGCATGTCTTAAGTTTAACTTTTGAGTTGCCGAGTTTTGTGTGTGGTTAATGCATAGGACTTGACAAAAAACTGTGAGGTTTGAGCCATGATATTGTCATATCTATATTGTTTGTGAGTGGCAAGATTAAGAGTACGAGATCTAGAACTTGCATCCGTTCTCTATCTATTGGCATGAGTGTGTAACTAGAAAATGATCTTAGGCCATCGATTCTTAGTCCTACCTTTCACACCTGGAGTATAAGGTGGTTGTTATCATTAATTTGCCTTTCGTATCTTTCACCCCCGTGATTGAGCTTTATTGGTGATTTTTCTTTGATATGATTAGGACCAAATTTAGGGGGAAAGAGTGTATGATGGTGAATACGGTGGTGAGAGTTGGGTTGGGAATTGATAGGATTTGTATTGATGGGAAATGTTGAGGCATGAAAGATATGAAATAAAGGATTGGTTTGAATCCTAGGAATTGTGGCACCAACAAAATTTTTGGTGCAAGTGTTTGAAAAAAAAAGAAAAAAAGAGGGAGGGCACCGACAAATGAATGAATGATGGTGCATTTGAAAAATGATGAAAAAGAAAATAAAATAAAAAAGAAAAAAAAAGTGTGTTGTGAAATGAAAAAGCTTCAGGGTTTGTAGTGGTTCGAAAAGAACAAGTTTGGGAGTTTTGGGAAATTGAGAAGTTTAGTCACTTTGGCCCAAAACCACCCACCTTTTAGTTTGCCACGTTTCAACCCGTGAAAAGACCTTTTTTATTCTAGAAACTAACTCGTTGTAGTATAGTGGTGATAATGGATGCAAGCCTATGAAAATCAAGCTCGATATCTTGTGATTGTGTGAATCTCATCGTCCCTAAACACGTGAGGGAGTGCTTTCGTTTCTTGTATCCATTTTTGATGAGTGGTTCATGTCCTTAGCATTAACCTTGTTACAAAGTTAGGTGATAATCTCGTTTTACTTGAACATGCTAAGATATCTTTGATGAGCTATGTGGTACTGCACGAGATAGGTTAACGACTTTGCTTTGTTTTGACTAAGGACAATCAAAGGTTCATGTTTGGGGGATTATGATATGTTAGTAAAATGACCTATTTTTCGATGTGTGAGTGTGCATGTTTGTGACCATTTTACTCTCATATCATATGCATTCTGCTTGTTTTTGTTTTGTTTTCGTGTTTTTGGTGTTTCGTATGGTGTAGGATAGGTTTTGGGCATAAAACAAATATTTTGGATGAGTTTTGGATGAAAATCGCCCGAGCTAGGAGTCAAAGGGAAGCAGGATCGACCGAGCGGTGCAGAAAGGATGTAGGGGGATTTCAGAGACCTCGAACCAGGATTTGTCTTGGCGGGTTTTTCCAGTTTTCCAGCGATCCCGGGCGATCCATTTTTGGCTCGGGCAATCTAGGGCTCTGCCAACTAATTATAAAAGGGGGAAAAAAGGTTATTCTGATAACATTTGATGATTTTGAATAACCACCTTCTAAATTCTCTCTACGATTCTCATTTTCATCTCTTCCAAAACCTCACCCAAGGTATCAAAGAGATAAATCATCAATCCTTGGAGCAGAATTAAAGATCCATGGGGGTAGATCAAGACCTAGCAAATCCAATTGTGGAAGATTTCACTTTCTACTTATCAATTGTAATGGATGTATTCGATTTCAACTTTGTATTGTTACAATTGAGAGGTATGCTGCTCTAATTCAATGTGGATGTTGATTTGAACAAGGATGCATGAAGATTAGGTTTGATAATTGTTTGTTTACTTTCCTTTGAGGGGTTGAATTGCACTTGAGCTTGTTCCTTATCTCTTAGGTGTAGGTAATAGCCAGCTTTTGAGATAGTTGATATGAATGCTGCAGCCAACACGCGGGCGGAATCGTCGTGAAAAGTGTATATTCTTACGATTTTAGTTCCAATCCCTGTGCGGGGCTAGGTCGTAGGACGATAATTGACGGTCGATTGGGAGTGGCCTAGGGGTTAATAACGTAGCTGTTTGCAATTCCTAGTGTCATCTACCGCTAGTTATCCGTAGCAAGTGACTACCGAATGTAGGGTCGATTGCTCAACCTCCTAGGGATTAAAATGTGTTTACATCAATGATTAACCTAATTGGATTACATCTACTTTTATTTCAACATCCTATCTACCTCATTTGATTATTTGCTTGTCTTGGTTTACCAAAGTGTGGAGAGGATTGATTGAGTGTTGATTGTTGGCTTAATTCATTGTTTGTTCAATGTTGTTAGCATAGGTTTAAATTGATTGCCTAGTTGATAAAAATTACTCAACGATTCTATCTTGCCTAGCTATTAGACTTTGCTATAGTATCCCGGTATTCTAGCGGGCGAAGCGAAGAAGGACCTGAATTGATAATTAAACCTTCAGTGTGCAATGAGAATTTGTATGAGTTTTTATTATGCATCAGTGTTGCTACAACGATGCTCGCTGTCTGATGAAACAAACATACAACGAACCATAATATCCTATTATCTCGCCTATAGGGATGACCATATGGTGTATAGGAGATCACAGAGGATCATATAAATCATTTGACCAAGCGAGATATAAACAGTATCACAGTTGAGACAGTCCCTAGATAGGCTGTCGGTATAAGTTGCGCCACATCGGTTCATAAGTGGGCTTATCCTAGCTACTTGATGTGTCGGTACATGGTTATGTATTGATGGGATCAACAGTGGGATGTGCCATTCTCATTGACATATGAATGAGCCAGATCCCTAACATACTTCATATGATCTTGAACCTAACTGAAGGATAAGGGGCACACACAGATAGACCACACTTTGATTTACCATGGCGGCGAGTCTTACATGTACTCTTATACCCGTATTTTGGGTGTTGGCAATTTGTGTGTGGCCTGCTTAGGCTGGACGTTTAGGTAAGCATATCCGTTTCAAGATGGTGACATTCCCTGAGGAGCTCACAAGGTTCATTATGCTAAACCCTGCAGGTTGAATTATTTAATTCAGGCTTAAATGAAACGGAGTGAGTGGTATTACTGAGGAAATAAGAGATTAAATAATTGTGGCTGCTTGTCATAAGCCAAATTAATTAATGAATGTCCAAAACCTTAAATATGTGGATCATGATAGTTTGGTGCAACACGTTCTTAATAACGTTGTAATAAAGGGGCGAGTCAGCATTGTTACCATGGTGAAGGTTAAAACAATAAATTATTAATTAATTATGTTGTGGGTTGAACTGCTCAAGCACATTAGGGTTAGGGTTTCTCAAAACCCTAACACTATATATATATGCCTTCTCCCTATCAGATCAAGTGATGATTCAGTATATTGAGCAAATTGAGAGAGAACGGCGCGGCTGATCCAGATGGAGAAACTGATCGATTTCTCTAGATCTCGGATCCAACTTGGTAGATAATCCTCACTAGATATCCAAGGAGCAAGGGAACAGATCAAATGATCAGATTTGTTGGAACAACTTCCAACGCCATTGTTCAAATTCAGATCCAGATTTACTTCATTGTTATTGGCTCCGATCTAGATCTGTAGATCAAACGGTGAAGATCATGTATTCCTAAATTCCATCCTCGGCAATTAATTTTGTAGGAGCATGCATAGGTTCGCATGGTTTATTTAATTGAAATTTATTTCTGGTATCCTAAGAATGATCCTTGGCAAAAATTTAGTAATGGCAATTCATGTTGTCCATCGTAGACTCAAACCCTACACTTCCACGGCCTTAACAAGTTCGGCTGCTCGTGCTTCTTCAATTTCAGAAATTTGTGAAACCTTTATCTTTTCCAAGATGTCATCCTCCATAAAATGTACAATCATTTTCTCCTCTGTGTTGTGACATACAACCAACTCTCGGCTTTTGTTCTTCTCCAGTTCTTCCTGCTAACGATCAGCAGCCAACCTAGCCAACAAACTTTCTTTCTTCTTAGCTTCATATGCGGCCAGGCGCCGTCTGTATTCAGTTGCAGCTCTGGCTTGGCGCTTAGAAAGCTGAATGTGAGCATCAGAGTTGCCATCTGGAGCAAAGTTGGATTTAGGCAATGATTGAGAGTCTGAAAACATGAGATGGACTTGGATTGCCCGCAGTCAAGCCAGGACTTGTTTGACAGTGAACTGCTTGGTGCAAGGCGGCTGATCAATCCAGTCAATAGCCCATTTCTCTTCCTTGCGCCAATAATTAAGGCCTCTCCTAGCCACTAACAGCATCCGCTCTTCAAAGCACAGTTCATGCATGATGTAGTCAAACCTCCTCCAACTCCTCAGCTCACTACCTTGAACCTTTCCTTCTTTTGTCACCTCTTCTAACTCCACAGAAAAGATAGAAGAAATATCCCTCTCGACTGTAGCAGAGACAAAACCTTCAATTTCAGTAGTCCATTCAAAGAGGTCAGAGTTTACCTCATCGTCGAAGGTGACTGGAGCACACCATTTTGCAATTCTCCTTGATTTGAATCGTCGTCCAGGAAGTCCATTGAAAGGGATTCTCTACATTGGATTTGCACCTGTGGGGATTTTGCAAAGAAATCGAACATCAAAGACCTCATTGGACTCTCCATCTGAATCGAAGTTGGAATAGCATGTGGTTATAAATCCCTGGTCTTTGTCCTCCTCTGGTATCTGCTCTGGTTCAGCAGAGGTAGGAACGTCAGTGCTAGGCCTCTCCTCAGCATGCTGACCCTCAACTCCACCATCAGCAATGCAAGCCTCCTGCTAAGCATTCAAACATGAGCCAGAACCTCCAGTATGCACATCCTGTCGTCCTTCAGGCTGAGCACTACTGCTACCACCTTGCACAACAGTAGGCTCCCTAATGAAAAAGCTTCCCTGACTTTGAGGATGCGCGGGAGCGTCAAACATGTAGGGTTTGAGTCTACAATGGACAACATGAGTTGTCATTAATTAAATTCTTGTCGAGGATTGTTCTTAGGATATCAGGAATAAATTTCAATCAAATAAACCATGCGATCCTATGCATGCTCCTACAATATTAATTGCAGATGATGGATTTAGAGAATACCTAATTTCACCGTTTGATCTACAGATCTAGGTCGGAGCCAATAACGATGAAATAGATCTGGATATGAATCTGAACACCGGCAATGAACACTTGTTCCTATAGATCTGATTTTCTGATCTGTTCCCTTGCTCCTTGGAAATCTGGTGAGGATTATCGACCAAGTTGAATCAGAAATCTGGAGGAATCGATTAGTTCCTCCCTTCCGGATCGTCGCCGCCATCTCTCTCTATTTTCAATATACTGAAAAGTCTAACCTCATCTGATAGAGAGAAGACCTTTATATAGTGTTAGGGTTTTGAGAAACCCTAACCCTAATGGGCTTGAGCAGTTCATGGGCCAGACCAAGGACCCGATGCAAATAATAAAGTGGGCCCTCTTTATTAATTAATCCTTCTTTGTTCAACCCAGAACATAATTAATTAATAAACATTGTTTTAACCTTCACCACGGTAACAATGCTGACTCGCCACTTTATTACCACGTTTTTAGGAACGGGTTGCACCAAACTAACATGATCCACATATTTAAGGTTTTAGACATTCAATAATTAATTTGGCTTATGACAATCAGCCATAATTAATTAATCTCTTATTTCCTGAGTAATACAACTCACTCTTTTTTCACTTATGCCTGAATTAAATAATTCAACCTGCAGGGTTTAGCATAATGAACCTTGTGAGCTCCTCAGGGAATGTCACCATCCTGAAATGAATATGCTTACCTAAACGTCCAAACTAAGCAGGCCACACACAAATCGCCAAAACCCAAAATACGGGTATAAGACTACATGTAAGACTCGCCACCATGGTAAATCAAAGTGCGGTGAATCTGTGTGTGCTCCTTATCCTTCAGTTAGGTTTAAAATCATAGGAACTATGTTAGGGATCTGGCTCATTCATATGTCAATGTGAATGGCACATCCCACTGTTGATCCCATCAATACATAACCATGTACCGACACATCAAGTAGCTAGGATAAGCCCACTTATGAACCGATGTGCCGCAGCTTAGACCGACAGCCTATCCAGGGACTGTCTCAGCTATGATACTGTTTATATCCGGCTAGGTCAAACGACTCATATGATCCTCTGTGATCTCCTACATACCATATGGTCATCCCTATAGGCGAGATAATAGGATATTATGGTTCGTTGTATGTATGTTTCATCAGACAACGAGCATTGTTGTAGCAACATATATGAAGGCCAGTGTACAAAACACTTAATCATATATGCTTTCAGTATATAATCCCAACAATCTCCCACTTATACTTAAAGCATAATTCCATTGCTTAATCAAAGTATTAAGTGTGTCTATACTGTCAATCACTCCCATTGCATTCACGTTACCTCTTGTCACGATTTCTCGTATGATGTGATACCACACATCCTATGTGTTTCACCACCTTGTGAGTCTTGGGTTCCCTTGAGTTTGTCATTGCACCAACATGATCACAATTGCATGTGACCTTATTAGGCAAACTCAGAACACACACCTCTAATGAAGCTGTCAAAAACTCAGCCTTCATGCCGGAATCCGCAACACACTTTTGTGTTAGTGTCCTATAACTCCTCCTCCAAGGCCAACACATAGTTAGAGGTTGATTTCCTTTCCTTATGATCCTCCTGGATATCCGATGTCATTCAACTCACAAGCCTCATTCATTAACCAATGGGCCTATCCAGAGTTTAACTAATATCTGTTTAACATGCTTATAGCATTACAGATATCTAACTTCGTTCATTTACAATATGGAAAGACAACAATCTTTCTTGCTATTAACGATTCACCACAGAATCAATTTAAGCGACTTGAGATACATGAACATCCTTTTCTTGTGGCAACACAAGACTTTAACTCAAAAGATGTTCCAAGATCTCATAAGTCCTACTTCTGAAACTGTTCGGATAACCATCCTTTATTTCTGACAATATCTCCACACTATTTCCGAATGTGAAAATACTATCTGCATAATGTGCAAGGAAAACCACGCTTCCGCTGACACATAACTGGTACATGAAACTCTCATTCTCGATAGACAATATCGAAATGTCTGTTTCATGACTTTGAAGTTCCTTTAAGTTCATACTTGAACTACCTTGGCTTCTAGACATGATCCTTTTCACTTTGCAGCATATAACTTATCTGGTTGTTACATGCAAACGTCGTCACCTTTTATCAAGGTACCCGTTTATAAAATACGGATGACGTCATCTATCTTCTAGATATTTAGATTCATATGTGCTGTTATGGTTAAAAGAATTCGAATGGGTTTAATAGTTCCAATCAGTGAGAAAGTCTTGTTGTGAAACATGCCTTACTCACTAACCTAGACAATCAAATATACTAGGTTACCATTCGAGCATTCTTCTTATATATCAATCAGTTGCCTATAGCTGGAAAGTTATTTGGCAATCACTGATCCCGATACACAACCATAACCTTTACTGATTCATTTCTGAATTCATGACTTGATGTCAATAAATTGCATCATTTGTCTTAACAGCTTTGTTGCGGTTTAAGGGATGAGTACGATGTTGTTCGTTAAGTTGGGAACAAGTCCAGCGACTGTTTCCATGAACTAGTACCATTAAGCCTGTTAAGGCAACCTCCCACTGCAACAATGCTCCTTTTACGTTGTCAGTTAATGGTGCATTAATTTGTGTTTTACCTCCTTACACAGGTGACCGTGCAATTGGTACCATACCTTCCAAGGTATGCTCAATTTGCCACGGGGTATTTCCTGGTGGATTTAAATTGTCTTCTCTAAAACGTTAGAGAACAATCTCACATTTGGATTCATGGTTTCATCCTATACAACTTGCTTGTACTTAGGATATACCAAGCAACCGTCTTTTTCGTTTACCTAGAATAGCCCACAAATCAGTACTAGCTTAAACCTTTTTTCCAAACAATCAGTTTCCTATATCAGCTTGATAGCCGAATTACCCATCATTGCCCTTTTGACATAGTCAAGGTCTGCTAGGGTATTTGGAACTGATTTAGAAGACACTAGATTAAGCCAACATACAACTGCTTTTGGCGCTCTTTCCAAAAATGAAAATTTTGCAAAGCTGGCATAACTTATAAATTTTTAAAGAATCTTATTTCGTTTTACCTACACTATCTCAACGAGAGATAACAGGTGTAGGTTACTGGGATACAATCCCTTTGCTCTGCCAGATACTGTAAAACCCCATCACTTAAGATATACCATTATGAATGAACCATAATGTTTTTACAATCTTGTTTAACTTATTCTCTACCTTAGTCTTGAACGCTCTTGATTAAAGCAAGAGACTAAGACTTGTATTGAACTAGATAAACATATCCAAATCTTAAATGATTACAGTATCAATGCCTGTTAAGAAAACTAAGGAAGTAGACTCAAACCAGCAAACCAGAGCAAACACGAAATAATCTATAGAGATACAATCGCCTATTAAAAGGCCTGGTTACCATCTTACACCTCTAAGTAGTTGTCATAAGTACCATTCTTAGGAATACCTGGATTGGATCCATAATTCCATGAATTACTTAAAACTACTTAGACTGATGTAATCTATTTCTATAGAGATTCTTTAAATTATACCTTAGAACACTGATAGTTTATGTAATCAAGTAATGAAGAGATAATCATCTATAATAGAAAATAATGTTATTCATCATGATAGAAAAACTCTATCGAATAACTGATAATCCATAGATGAAAAATATGTTAATCATAACAAAGCATCTCTTCAGAAACTTGAATTAAAACAGAGGTTTTAACATAAACTCAAAGTAAAATCTCCATCAGCTGAAGTAGCAACTTCTAGCATCAATCTTGGAGAAGGTAATCCCGCCATCTTCAAGCCTTAAGCTTGATTCTCTGCAAAGTGTAGCAAACACGATTAGTTACCTCAGTTACCACTACCCACTAAGGAGTAGAAAACCGATATTAAACATGTTTTAACAAGCAATGCAAAAGATGACGTACCTTATCCTTTAGTTATCAAACTTGGACAATTTACTTTCCAGTGACCCTTCTTGCCACACTTGAAACATTTGTCCTTCTTGTTATCTTTCTTTCCTTTGTTCTCTCCTTTATCATTCTTCTTCTTCTTCATGTCATTGTCGCGCGATTTAGAAGAACTTTTAGCAAGAGATCTGGAATGAACTGATAAGGCAAGACTGCTCCCACTGCTTCCTTCATTCCTCTTTTCTTTGACATCACTCTTTCGACTCGGAAACAAATCAGTGTGACTTACAGAAAAGACTGAAAAAGCTTCTGTTGATACAAGATCCTTGAGCAGACTGTGAACAGTATACTCACTCTTGTTTTTCTCAACAGAAATTCTGAAGTCATCAAATGACTTCGGTAACGTGTTGAGTATCAAGTCAATTTTGACATCATTGTCAATTTGACCACCCATTAATGTGTACTTATCTATGAGCTGGATGAGTGATTCCACATGTTCATGTACCGAACGGTTCTGACCCATTTTCTGTCTTACAATACACTTGATAAGACTGGATCTAGCATGTCCATCGAGTCCGCCATATGCTACGTCAAGACGTCGCATAATATCACATGCAAACCATACATCACTATAACGAGGACGCAGTGCATCTGACATACCAGTCAAGATATATTTTCTGGCCATGCCATTCGACCACATCCACATGTGATACTGTGCACGCTCCTCATCGGAAGATGTATCAGTCGGCGAACTCGAACAGGGAGTTTGCAGAAAAAACAAATGTCCAAATGAATCCAAGAGCTTGACAATGTCACTTTTCCATCCAGGAAAATTCGGACCAGTCAAGAAATTGTGAACGATGGAATTGATGAGCGATGCAATAATAGACATATCAGAAAATAAATAAGTGAATTAAAGTAAGCACATACTACGAACAATTGAAACAAATATGCATAGAACCTTTAGATAAAACAATGCAATTTGCTTCCTCCAATTGCCCAAGCTAATTCACCGCAAGCTACCCGAGTAGACCGTTTATGGCAAACGCTCAACCAGACCTAAATAGGTCCTTTAATTTCTTAACATGCCAAGTATATTAAGCAAAAGAAATTAATATTGGAGATCTCAAGACCATGTTCACCTATCAGGGGCAAGGACATCTCAAAAGAGTTATACTCCAGGCAACATCTAAGCCAAAAATAAACCACAATCCTAACTCCGGATGTTAAAAGGCGATTTGGCATACGTACTCGACCCATACCGCATGCCCTTTACATCCTTTGTTATCCCACTTAGATTAATCTTAGAGACCAGTGAAAGTTGTCTCAATGCAAGCTACCCGAGTAGACCGTTTGCTTAGAGGCTCCCACTTCTCATCATAAAATAAATGTTTTATTTGGAAACCTCATCGCATTGGAACTGGTGAGGGACCCCTAACGTAAGCTACCCGAGTAGACCGTTTACACTTCGAGATGCCCCACTTCCAATGAGAAGTCGTATTTGTGGAGGTCTAATGATCTTGGTTAGAAAAAAACCAAAATCCAGCTTAGTATTTTAATTCTAAAGGTTTCATGCGCACACATTATTTTATGTTGCCATAAATTACGTCATATCTAAAATTCCATCATAAATAAATATGATCCCGGAATTTATAGACATAATTAAAAACATAAAATAAATCACATAAGACATGATCAAAAATAAAATTGCAACATGCTTATAACAGTAAATAATTAAAACAAATAATCATGCTTCCTATTATTTACTAGTGCGCAAATAATAAATCAAATCAATACGAGAATAAATAAATAAACAAACAAATTCTCGTGGCCCCTCATATGCGATTACAACTGAAAATAATTAAATCTAACTATTACAAGATTTAATTCCAATACAGATCTTCAAATTGGGCCTCCGTTGGACTTGAAATCTGATTTGAACTGCTTTAACAACAACTAGGCTTTCAATTAGGGTTTCTGGTTCAAAACAAGAACCAAACCCTAATTTTTCAGGACAGCGGGCCGCCTCTGGGCTAACGGGCCCGAGCTACGGCCCGGGCAGCAAACCCTAGAGTTTACAGAAACCCTAGCTGCCACCCTTCAGCCCTCAGCCCCAGCCGCCTTTCCGGCCGCCTCCTGCGGCCGCCGGCGGCCGGAACATTCGCGGCCTGCGCCGCCAGCTCCACCCGCCGCCATCGCCGGTGCCACCAGCAGCTACTGCCGCCATTTCCTGCGACTGTCACCATGAGAAGCAGCAGCCTCGCTTCACAGAACCAGCGCCATCGCGCGCAGCAGAGCGCGATCGCTGCTACTCCACCACCACTCGCGACACATGCCAACATCCTCGCCGTCTCAGTCACGTTGACGCTCGAATCAGACTCGCCCGTGACCTGTCCGCCGCTGCAAACACTCGTCAGTCATCTTCTCCATCGAACAGAGAAAATACCGCGCACAGATGCAGCCTTGCGGCGGAAGCCTAGCCGCCGCCAGCCGCCCCTGTCGCGCTCCGGCCATTTTCGCATCCCGACGGAGGACGTGCCGCTCACCAGCTTCAGTAGCAGCGTGAGGAAGCTCGAGCGCGGCCCAGCTGCAGGGTAGAAATCTGCCCGCCGCCGCCACCTACCACCGTCGCCCGACGCGCCGCCGGCGAGATCTGCTTGGTGAAGGGGCTGAACTGATACTCAAACTATCGTCAGATCTGAATTGTGTTCTCCTCTCTTCGTTCCTCCGAATCTCAGATTTTACAGATTTGAAAAATAATGAAAATACAAATAAATAGATCTAAATCTATTACATGATTTTCCCTATTAAATCTAACCACAAATTTTCTCGTGCTAAAAACAGATCCAAAAACGAGAAGGCCACTAGAACTAAACATCCACGACAATTTAAATCCATCCATGAACATACATATTTATTTAATTTCAATTTATCTAAGACAGAGCCTAAGAACATGAACCTGGCTCTGATACAAATTGTAGGGTTTGAGTCTACGATGGACAACATGAGTTGTCATTAATTAAATTCTTGTCGAGGATCATTCTTAGGATATCAGGAATAAATTTCAATCAAATAAACCATGTGATCCTATGCATGCTCCTACAATATTAATTGCAGATGATGGATTTAGAGAATACCTGATTTCACCGTTTGATCTACAGATCTAGATCGGAGCCAATAACGATGAAATTGACCTGGATCTGGATCTGAAACTGAACACCGGCAATTAACAGTTGTTCCTACAGATCTGATCTTCTGATCTGTTCCCTTGGTCCTTGAAAATCTGGTGAGGATTATCTACCAAGTTGAATCCGAGATCTGGAGGAATCGATCAGTTCCTCCCTTCCAGATCGCCGCCGCCGTCTCTCTCTATTTTCAATATACTGAAAAGTCTAACTTGGTTTGATAGAGAGAAGACCTTTATATAGTGTTAGGGTTTTGAGAAACCCTAACCCTAATGGGCTTGAGCAGTTCATGGGCCAGACTAGGTACCAGATGCAAATAATAAAGTGGGCCCTCTTTATTAATTAATCCTTCCTTGTTCAACCCAAAACATAATTAATTAATAAAACATTATTTTAACATTCACCATGGTAACAATGCTGACTCGCTCCTTTATTACCACGTTATTAGGAACGGGTTGCACCAAACTAACATGATCCACATATTTAAGGTTTTAGACATTTATTAATTAATTTGGCTTATGATAATCCGCCATAATTAATTAATCTCTTATTTCCTGAGTAATACCACTCATTCCTTTTCACTTTTGCCTGAATTAAATAATGAACCTTGAGAGCTCCTCAGGGAATGTCACCATCCTGCAACGGATATGCTTACCTAAACGTCCAGACTATGAAGGCCACACACAAATTGCCAACACCCAAAATATGGGTATAAGAGTACATGTAAGACTCGCCACCATGGTTAGTCAAAGTGCGGTCAATCTGTGTGTGCTCCTTATCCTTCAGTTAGATTTAAGATCATAGGAAGTATGTTAGGGATCTGGCTCATTCATATGTCAATGAGAATGGAACATCCCACTTTTGATCCCATCAATACATAACCATGTACCGACACATCAAGTAGCTAGGATAAGCCCACTTATGAACCGATGTGCCGCAGCTTAGACCGACAGCCTATCCAGGGACTATCTCAGCTGTGATACTGAATATATCTCGCTAGGTCAAACGACTCATATGATCCTCTGTGATCTCCTACACACCATATGGTCATCCCTATAGGCGAGATAATAGGATATTATGGTTCGTTGTATGTATGTTTCATCTGACAGCGAGCATTGTTGTAGCAACATACGTGAAGGCCAGTGTACAAAACACTTAATCATATATGCTTTCAGTATATAATCCCAACAAATCACTCCTGATCCCAACAATTCGTTAAGGTCTTTATCGGACAGAGCATCTTTATCCATCAGAGTGATGGGAATGTCTACAGTTTGCTTCCCTTTCCATTTCCCTTTCTGTCGCTTAGCAGCCTCCCTAGCTGCAAGCTCTTCAACAGCTTTCCTAGTTGCAAGCTCGTCCGTAGCTTCCTTGACCTGCTTGAAATTTCAGTCCCTCGCCTCGAAAGTTATCCGTTCCATCTCCTTCACAAATTCCCTCCTCTCCTGCTCCTTCTTGTTCCTCTTCCTCTTTCTATTCTTCTCCCTGATAACTTTTAGTCGTTCAGAATGTGGCTGAGCAGAGAGTGGACTCACTTACTCTGATTCCTCAGCAGATGAGACTTTCTCAGACGCTTTGATAAGGCTCGTTCTCCTCTGCAGCTTCTCAGGTGTATCAACATTTGATCTCTTCCTCTTGGGTACCTCAACAGGAATTGGACCCAACCTTTCAGTAGGAAGCTCTCCTAGCTTCTCAATATCGGCGAGGTCTTGGAAGCACCTCTTTGTTTCAGCAGCCTTCCTGGCAGCAGCAATCTCTTCAGAAGTTAAAAGGATTGCATGCTCCAACTGTTGAGTTGCTAGTGTGGCTGGATCCTCGTCATCCTCAGACATGGGATCTTTAGGGTTGACATTTGATTTCCCCTTGAGAACTCGTGGGCAAGAAGTGTCTGCAGGAGCTGGTTTCTTCTTGGTTTGAGGAATAAAATCAGTAGGGGATAGTGTCTCACCCCTATCAATTTTGGACTTGTGGTAGTACATCTCAATGAACTTGCTGGCCTTCAGCCCGAAGTTTACGTTGGACAAAAAGGTCCCCTCCAACTTAATTTTCATGTTCTTCTTCGCATGGTCCAATCATCACTCGAAGAAGAATTCAGCCCAGTTCCCTTGAACTCCATCAACCAACGCCATCATCATGGCGTATTTCTTCGCAGAAAGTTCAGAGTACAACCCAGCATCGCACTGGAACATCTTGATTACAAGATCAGCAAGGAGTCTGAAATCCTTCTGGAACTGATTGGTTGGTGTTGCCACCTTCCAAGTAATCTCCTTCCCTTGACGGTCTATTCCCAAGTCAGGCTTCTTCCATAGGTTCCACCTAGCCTCCATTTCCTCCGTCTTAGTGACTTTGTAACTTGCAATATGTTAGCCGGAGTTGCGAAGCCCAAACTTCTTCTCGAGTACCTCAACACTCACTGTGATGAGTGTTCCAAAAACAGAAGTCGTAAAAGACTTGGCATCCTCTGCTATAACTGCCCGTGCGTAGAATTCAGAAACCATGTGAGGCTGAAAACTCAGTGGTTCATCAGACAAATATTCTACCATCTGTTCGTTTTGCAAAAGTGTCCATCACCCATTCGGAAAATTGGGAACAACAAGAGGCGTATAAAGGATTCGGTCATTCATTACCTGTCCGACTCTCTTTTGAGAATTATAAAGACCAGAGTGCTCCTTCTACTTTGCTAGGGTTACCAGACAAGCGTACAGAATCTCATCTTTGACGTCTTCCTTTTTGACAATCCAAGTAAATTTGGGTGCATGCCTTTCATGGAGTGGCATGGCCGTAATAGGAGCTTGGTCCATCCTTAGGGGACTCTTGGAGGGTGAATCAAACATTTTGTGTACAGGAAATTCGGGAGTTGATAGAGATAGTTGAGAGAATTTGAGAGAGTTTGGATGCTTGAATGCTTAGAAATCTAGGCATTCAAAGTTCAGAAGGTTTAGAATATGATGAAGTGCGGTTTTAATTACCTTCTGAGTAATGGATCCGACAGTTGGCGGAATCATCGCTTGAAATCTAATCGACAGTTTAGGAAATTCGAGACGCTTCGTAAGGCATCCCACGCCCCTTTAAACTTGAGTACTTGTGATGTGTCGTCTCCTGATTTGTCACCGCCTGTTGTATGCATTAAATGCACCGTGTTCAACACACTTATTGAATTTGAAATTCAAAGTATTCCCGCTTTGACTTTTTGGAGAAAGTCGAAGAATGCTGAGAGCTTGGACTCAGCAATCAACTAGCAGTGGGATCCTTAACAATCATATGAACGGCTGATAGCTTGGACACAACATTCAAATTCCAGCATCCACATATTGACTGCTGGCAGCATGGACTCAACAATCATTTCCTAGAAACCGTCTGTACCACTTAGTGAATATTATAACTTAGCATTTTGATGAAATGCTGAGAGCTTGGACTCACCATTCAACTCAAGCAAACGTCTGATCTTCTTGTTATAATATCACACTACTTTGGAACTGTTGAGAGCTTGGACTTATCATTCATTTGATCTTTGCTTAGCAACTGTATCTCAGCAACAAGATTCAACACCTTGAGAACGTAAGATGGGATATGTTCTTCTCCATCTTTTCTGAGAATAACCAGAAATCCAAGAAATCCTAAAAAATCAGAAATCCAGAAAGAATGAGAGTTTGAACTCATTCATCCACAACTTCTTCTAACTCCATGAGGCCCAACTTTAGACATAGTTCTTTGAATCTGGCCTCAGCAAGCGGTTTGGTGATGATGTCAGCAAGCTGATCTTCTATGCATATATATTCAACATCAATATCATTTTTCTCTTGATGATCACTTATGAAATGATGTCAAATATCGATGTGCTTTGTCCTGGAGTGATGTACAGGATTATTCGTGATGCACCTAGCACTGTTGTTGTTGCAGTAGATTGGCACGCATTCTAAAGGAATGTCATAATCTTGTAGTTGCTGCCGAATCCAAAATACTTGAGCACAACAACTTGCGGCTGCTACATATTCGGCTTCTATTGTAGACGTCGCCACTGAATGTTGCTTCTTGCTAAACCAACTTTTGAGCTTGTGTCCTAGAAATTGGCAGGTGCCACTCGTGCTTTTCCGATTGATCTTACATCCTCCAAAGTCTGAATCTGAATATCCGCTGAGTGCTAGCCCATCAGACCTTGGATACCAAATTCCTATACCTTTTGTGCACTTGAGGTATCGGATTATCCGCTTAGTAGTGTCCAGATGCAACTTTTTGGGATTTGCTTGATATCTCGCGCAAACTCCTACAATATAGGAAATATCTGGCCTGCTAGTTGTTAGATAAAGCAAGAAACCGATAATACCTCTATAAAGCTTAGGATTCATAGCTTCTCCTCCTTCATCAAGGGAAATTTGGCAACATGTGCTTATAGAATCCTTAAGCTCTTCGTCTTTTTTGGACTACACTATGCAGGATTCACAGCTTCTCCTCCTTCATCAAGGGAAATTTGGCAGCTCGTGCTTATGGGAATCCTTAAGCTCTTCATTTTATCTGGACTATACTTAGCAATGAGATCTCTTGTGTATTACCTCTGATGTATGAAGATCCCTTGACTTGATTGCTGAACTTGGAGTCCGAGAAAGTAAGACATCTTTCCCATCATACGCATTTGGAAGTTACTCAGCATTAGCTCTGAAAACTTTTCACACAAGGTTGGATTCTTTGAGCCAAAAATAATGTCATCGACATATATTTGCACAAGTAATATACTTCCTTCATCCTTAATTCGAAAGAGAGTTTGATCAATCTTCCATTTCTTGAAATCATTGTCCAGCAGAAACTTGGACAAAGTTCTATACCATGCCCGAAGTGCTTGCTTCAAACTTTATAAGGCTTTCCTGAGCCTATAGACTTGGTTTCCTAGTTCGAAGCCCAGTGGTTGCTCAACGTATACCTCTTCCTTGAGCTCACCATTAAGAAAGACACTTTTCACATCCATCTGCAAGACTAAAAATTCATTATAAGCAGCATATTCGAGAAATAATCTTATTGCTTCTAGTCGGGCTACTGGAGCAAATGTTTCATCATAATCGATTCCCTCGCATTGTCTGTATCCTTTGGCAACTAGACGTGTTTTATTTCTGATGACCGTTCCTTATTCATCCTTCATATTCTTAAAGACCCATTTCATTCCAATGTTGCTTTGATGCTCGGGTCTGTCTAAAAGATCCCAGACATGATTGCGCGTGAATTCAGCTAGCTCCTCTTGCATAGCATTCACCCAATCTTTAGATTGTAATGCATATTCAACCTTTGTAGGTACTTCATGTGATATGCAGCATGCTAGCATTGCATTTCCTTGTCTCGTCCTTATTGGATGATTGATGTCGTCAGTGACAGCATCTAGAGGTCACGTAGCCATCTTGGTTTTGGGTTGCTGGGTGTTGGGGTTTCATTGCTTGTATCGTCTGCTGGATTGTAGTCTGCTAGATCATTTTCCTCAGCAATCACCTGAGGTTCAGCAGTTCAGCATTTAGTGCCTCAGTATTCTGAATCTCAGCATCTGGAATCTCAGCATTCTGAATCTCCGATTCTTGAATTTCAGCAGCTTCCTTGGCAATGTCCTTAGCAGTGCCCAATCTTTCTTCAGCATCTTGTCCTGGATTTGGGATTTCTTCATCATCTTCATCGATTGATCCCATAATTTCCAAATTATCATTAAGATAAATTTGTTTGGAGGCCTTAGCATGATCGTTAACATCACTGGCCGATTCAGCAGTTAGGTCACCTGCTGAGTGCGTCTGTGCTGGATTACAATAATTCATCGACTTAGTCAAATCAATCAGCATATTTTTGAAAGAATTCAAGCTAGATTGACCATGGACATCATTAGTCTCATGATTGACATCCTTTTTCTCTCTTATAATCCTACGCACTAAAGTAGACTCATAAAAAATAACATTGCATGTTATTTCCACAACTTGAGTAGTCTTGTTTAACACTCTATAACCTTTGTGAGAAGGATGTCCATATCCAAGGAACACACCTTCATCAGACTTAGGCGAGAAAGTGTTAAGCTTCGACTTCCCGTTGTTATGAATATAACATGTCGAAGCGAAAGCACAAAGATGAGTTAGAGAAGGCTTACGACTATTATACACTTCGTATGGAGTTTTGTTGAACCTTCTATTGGGATTGTATGCTGAAAGCATATATGATTAAGTGTTTTGTACACTGGTCTTCATATATGTGTTGCCACAACAATGCTCGCTGTCTAATGTAACAAACATACAACGAACCATAATATCCAATTATCTCGCCTATAGGGATGATCATATGGTGTGTAGGAGATCAGAAAGTATCAAATGAATCGTTTGACCTAGCGAGATATAAACGGTATCACAGCTGAGACAGTCCCTGGATAGGCTGTCGGTCTAAGCTGCGGCACATCGGTTCATAAATGGGCTTATCCTAGCTACTTGATGTGTCGGTACATAGTTATGTAATGATGGGATCAACAGTGGGATGTGCCATTCTCATTGACATATGAATGAGCCAGATCCCTAACATACTTCCTATGATCTTAAACCTAACTGAAGGATAAGGGGCACACACGGATTGACCACACTTTGATTTACCATGGTGGCAAGTCTTATATGTACTCTTATACCCGTATTTTGGGTGTTGGCAATTTGTGTGTGGCCTGCTTAGTCTGGACGTTTAGGTAAGCATATCCGTTTCTGGATGGAGACATTCCCTGAGGAGCTCACAAGGTTCATTATGCTAAACCCTGCAGGTTGAATTATTTAATTCAGGCATAAGTGAAAAGGATTGAGTGGTATTACTCAGGAAATAAGAGATTAATTAATTGTGGTTGATTGTCATAAGCCAAATTAATTAATGAATGTCTAAAACCATAAATATGTGGATCATGTTAGTTTGGTGCAACCCGTTCCTAATAACGTGGTAATAAAGGGGGTGAGTGAGTTGTTGGTCCCTTATGATCAGAGTCGTCGTGGTTACAATAAAGTACACACACGAAGTGCAGCGGAATAGATTGCGTTTTCTTGTATTTAAATTATTCTCAACTCTATTTTAGTTAAAGTTTACTTAGGTTACCTTTTTCAGTTATACACTAGTAACTTAGTCACTAGGTTTTTAAAACATAATAGCTCGAAAAGCAGTAACAACAAGACAACACACAATTTATAGTAGTTCGATCAAATGATCTACGTCCACTCCTTAGCCGAATCGCTAAGAATTTTACTAGAAAGTATACGGAGTACAAAGAGTTGCCTTTCCTGTTAAGCAATCAGCTGTCTGAAGGTCTGTCTGCTTTACGACTATCTTTTGATACCCCAAACTTTCCTGGTGTGGCTCCGGCTGAGTCAAGGGCGCACCTTCGTAAAACTCGCTTTCACCACTTACTTGGAAGAGTTTAGAGTTCCAGCCTTAATCAATTTCTTCACAAGAAATTGACTGCTGGATGCTTTCCTTAAAAAGAAAGTGATCCCAATGATTGAAGATTCTTGAACTAGTGCAAGAATCACTCAGAAGAATGTCAGACGTAGTGAGACACTCTGAATGTTGAAGGCCTTTGGATATCTCTGGATTGTACCTTTCAACTGGACTGCTCTCTCTTGGTTTTTAGCTTTTTGAAATCTTTCGTATATCGAGTTTTTTGGTTAGAGAGTGAGCAGCTCCTGCATTTTCCTTTGACTTGCCTTTTATAGCTATGTTCTCGAAGTTTGAGTCGACAGATCCGTTTAGACACAACGGATCTTTCTCCTTAAATGCAGGTAGCTATTTACTAACTTTTCTGCTTTTGGACAGGCTTTTCTGTCCTACAACAGACATGGCTAATTGTCGCGTGTTGGTCAGAATGGCGGTGTAGCAGTTGTTCTGGTTTGCTTTCTTGAGCTTCTTCTTTTACGGGATGCTGGATCTCATTCAGCATGTTTCTGGTCTCCATGCGCAGCAAATGCTTTGTCTGCTACTCTGATTTTGGTTCGCTGTCATCTTCAGCAATTTAGGATGTGTTTGTCGAATGCGGACTCCTTAGCATTTTGTTATTGCTATCGATCTTCCTTTAACATTCTTTGATGTTTGCTGAGATACTTCCAAACAGCCTATTCTATTACAACTCGATGTTTTACCCTATACAGTACATTACATCAGTTGCTAAGCTAAGCAATGATCGACCGTCTACTAAGGTTTGATCCAGCAAAACCTTTTACAATAAAATCCTAAGGGTGATTCATGAATATTTTCCCAACAATTTCCCCCTTTTTGGTGCGATCAAAGCTTATTAGGGATTGCTGAGACTTAGCTTAGAAGTTAAAACAAAATTACAAGCAAAACATTCAGCAACCATTTAAACATCCTTTGATGAGTACACAGAGAGTGTGTTTCAACTATTGTTCATTCTTGGAAAACAGAATTCAGAATCATCAAGAAAAACGGTAAAATCCAAAAAAAAAAAAGAGGTAGAGAGTGACCTTAGTTCTGAGCATCTGGTGGAGGTTTTGGCTTCTCAGGAGATTCAACTTTCTTCATCGTCATGGCCATTAGTTTCTCCGTCTGTTCAATACCTGCCCGTTGGTCTTCTCTCTGTTGTTCTGCTAACTTCATTCTCCGTTCCATCATTGCACGTTAAAATTCTTTTTCTTTCAGCAGTAGCTCAGCTTCCTCTGCTTTTATCCTTGCTTGTTCAGCAATCCTTCTTTCTTCCCCCTCTTTGAGAGCATCCAAAACAGAAGCGGAGAAGGACTTGTGTGCGTCAAGATCGACGCTGAGAGTCGTCACATTTGTTTGCACCGTAGACATGGTTTCTTCGACATGTGTGATCTTGGTAGCGACTTGACCAACTTGTTGCTGACCCTCTGAGACAGATGTTTTTACTCCAGAGATTACTCCTCGCACATCAGCAACCTCTTTCAGGACCTCTTCATTGAATTTGGCCTGCTGGATATCGCGTTAATGTAGGGCGTTATGAAGTATGTTGACAAGAGATTGGAAGCTTACTTGGACTGGTTCGGCGTCACTGCGATTTTCAGAGGCTACAATTTCAGTGTTGCTTGCTAATTTAGTAGCTTCACCATCTTATCTTTCTACTGTAACAATTTCAGATGCTTGAGCTGATGCTTCAACTCTTTTTGTGGCAACATCAAGAACCACATTGGTATCTACTTCCATGGACTGACTCACTATATTCTGATCGAGATTTGAGTCAGAACCTTGAGTTTCAGAGACTTGAAGTGAGGCTGCGGTTCGAGTGTATTCTTTCTGAAAGTTGATAATTTTGAGATAGTCCTGTTGCCTGGCCTCCTTTTCTTTTTCTTCTTCGATCGCGGCTAGTTCGAGACTTCTAACTCGCAACTTCTCCTCATAAGCAGCTTTCCGCTTTCGATAAGCAATCATGGCAGCCCTTTGTCGTCTGGTTAGTTCCATGTGGGCCAAGGACTTTTTATCTGGGGCAAACTGTGATCTGGGCAGGGTCTGAGATGGAAGGAACTTCCTGTGAGCACGGATGGCTTGCAATCGAGCAATTACTTGTTGATCAGTATATTGTTTCGTGCAGGAGGGCTGATCCATCCACTCATTTGCCCAGGTTTCTTCGGAGCGCCAGAAGTTGAGACCTTTTCTAGCGATAATAATCATCCTTTCCTCAAAACAGAGTTCATGCATGATGTAGTCATAAGTCTTCCATCATCGAAATTGAGTACCAAGCACTCTGCCTTCCTCTGTTTCTTCATGAATCTCAACATAAAAGACTCCTGCAATGTCCCTATTTACTTCTTGCTCTACGAAGGCTAAGATCTCATTACTCCAATCTCTGAGATCAGCATTCATATCTTCATTAATCGAGACAGCAGCACACCACTGTGCTACTCTTCGTGAGCGAAAACGTTTGCCAGGTAAACCATTAAATGGGAACCTCAGTTGTTTATTTCGCAAAGTGGGGTATTTTCGAAGAGTTTTGGCATCAAATACTTTAGTAGATTCCCCCTCAGAATCAGATTTCGATGAACAGGTGGATTCGTCCAGAAATCTAGCAGAGGAGACTTCTTGTTCCGTTGTATCATCTGCTTGATCGATGTTATCAGCAGCGGCTATTGTTTCCTCAGCAACATGGACTTCTTCAGCAGTATCTGCCATAGTTTCATTGGTTGCAGTAGATTCTTCAGCGGTTGTTTTCACGGAATCATCTGCTGCAGTAGACTCTTCAGCAGTGTCTTTCTCTGTTTCTTCAGTGGTGTCCTTCATAATGACTTCAGCTACAGTAGATTCTTCAGCATTTGTATGAGCCATATCTTTAGCCGACGGTTCCTTTACAGACCCAACAATATTTTCCATATCAGGAGATTCCTTAGCATTGAAGGTTCCAGATTCAGTCTCCTCAGTGTTTTCCTTAGCAACATGCTCTGCAGTAGCCATGTTCGTATCTGCGCTTTCCTTAGAGATTTCTGATGGTCCTGCATCCTTATCTTTGGAATGTGTATCATTTGTCTCTGTTCGTGGTCTGTTCTCCTCTGAGCTACTATCATGATAAGATGTAGCAATTGGTTCGCAGAATTGAACCGATTTGCCTTTGGAGTGTTCCGTAGCTTTGAAAGCGCCAGATTGAATCAGCATATCTAGCTCTTTATTAGTCATGCCGTCTGCTGCAGCTGTAATCTTTGTAGTGTTGCTGACTGCAATAGGGTTATCCATTTCTTTTTCTGTCAAGGTAGAATCTATTACTGTCTTCCCTTTCTTTGCTGCTCTGCTTGACTCTTCAGCAGCTTCCTCATCGGGTGCTTGACCAGTATTCTCCTTGTGACTCTCTCTTTCTAGATGAGATCTTTTTACTCTCTCGAAGTTCAGATCCCTTCCTTCGAATGTGATTCTATCCATTTCCTTTCTGTATTCCTTCTTTTCCTGTGCCTTCATGTTTTCTGCACGCTTTCATTTAGCTTCACGTACGCCTTTCAAACGTTCATCAAAACTTTTAGATGATTGGGGTGAATCAGGTACTTTTTCAGTAGGGACAGTGGCTAAGTCAGCAACTTTGCGTAGGCGCTGACGACTAGACCTTCTGTTCTTGGTGGGAGCAATATCCTTTTGTTGTTCAGAAGAAATTGGAAAAGCAAGTTGACCAATCACGAGTGGCTGCTGGAGTGCGGCCTTTTGGTCCATAATTTCCTCAATCTGTTTGGTTGGTATTTCTCCGAGAGCTACAATATCATCAAGCTGCTTAAAGCATTGCTCTATTTTAGCGTTCTGAGTTAATGCTGCTATCTCCTCAGTAGAGATAGGTGTTGCTATCTGCAATACTTGTTCGCCCAAGGAACGTTCGTCTATTTCCTCATCTGAAGTAGGCTTGTCCGCATCCACATTTGATTTACCATTTAGCTTCTTTGGCTTCTTGTAATCAAGAGGATTGGCTGCTTTACGTGTGATTGGAATGAAATCAGTGGAGAGCAACTTCACTCCTTGATCAATTTTTGTTGAATGCATGACCAATTCTAGAAAGTTTCTTATTATCAATCCAAAATTAACATTTGATGAAAAAGTTCCATCCACAGACATGTGGTCGTTCTTCTTGGCATGTTCTGCCCATCGTTCGAAGAAGTACTCAGCCCAATTTCCCTTTACTTTGTCTGTGAGAGCCATCATTACTGCATATTTCTTAGCAGAAAGTTCAGAATATGATCTGGCGTCGCATTGGAACATCTTGATCACCAATTCGGCTAGAGTTTTAAATTCATCCTGTAGGGTGTTAATGGGTGTGGTAGCCCGGAAGGTAATCTCATGACCTTTCCTATCCGTCAGTACTCCAGGCTTCTTCCAAGAATTCCAACGTCTTTCCATCTCATCATAATTCGTTACTTTGTACTGAGATATACGTTCCCCCTCATTCCGAAGACCAAAAGTTTTAGCAAGAATTTCGGCACATACTTCAATGATACTTCCATAAACACAAGTTTTAAAAGATTTTCCATCTTTACTCATGACTGCTCTGGCATAAAATTCAGAAACCATATGCTGATGAAAATGCATGGGTTCAGCGGATAAGTATTGAGTTACCTGTTCGCTATCGAGGATATCCATTATCCAATCCGGGATATGTTTAGCAGCAAGACGTTTGTACAGAATCCAATCCGTCATGTTTTGAGCCAAACGCCTCTGCTCCTTTGTGTGGCCGGCTAGGGATTTCTTGTTAGACATCATGACAAGTTGTCCATATGATATGGAGTCATCAACATCTTCTTTCTTTAGAATCCCAGTAAACCCTGGTGCATGCCGCATATGTAAGGGTTCTTCAGAATTTGGTGGAAAATTGAAGGGATGTGGTTCATTTGATTCAGGGCGATGGTTCTGACAGGTAGATTTCTGGGATGATGAGGCTAGAGAGTCTGTGGCCATGTCTGTGAGGGAAAATCTGGAGTAATTTTTCAAATTCTATGGGGACTTTAGGATTGGGGATTTTGTTCTGATTTTCGAAAGGTGAGAAGAAAATGAACAGTGATCAGAGCAAAGGTAGGGTTAATTTGAATGTGAGATCTAACGGTTGAGGGAAAATATGCGAAGTATTAGATCGACGGTTCAGAATAAATGCGTCTTTCCATATGGCTTCCCATGCTTCGAGAAACACTCAAGTGTTTCTAACGTGGCATCTCCCCAGTTGATGCCGCCGTTTGCATGCATTAATTATGCCTGATCGGGTCCCATCAAGTTTGAATTTTGAGTCATCCCGCCTCGATTTAGGATATATTGTTGTTTTTGAACTAGCAGCCGCTCAAGGATGCGGATAGAGGATGATCCCTCTCAGCATTCTAATTTTCAGCAACTTCGGAAGATCTGCTGAGTCTATGAGAGCTCTTATTTAAAAATGTGATGATGAGATCCTCGAACTTTTCAATACTCCTTTCTCACCATTGCTGGAAAAAAATGATTTGACTTCCCATGCATACACGTCGATCCCTTTATTGGCGACGTTTCGTATTCCAAGAGATGAATCATTGCGATCTTCAGACATATTTTTCTCTTTCTTCGCGTCATAAATGGGAAGTCCTCTATAAAATACCTTAGTTTGAGATTATCCAAACATCTCAACTTTCCTTCTTTCCTGATTCACACTTTCAACATAGATATCAGACGCAATCTGATCCTGGATGAGCCAGGTCTGGATAGGTATTACATAGATGAATGTGATGTGGCAGTGAAGGTCATATCTACGTTGCAGTGGGGGGGTCTTTCGCAATTTTTGTGTGCTACTCCTCACTGTTTTCAGGAGGAAGTGTTGAGGGATTTCCTCAGTGATTGCCATGTGGAACCAAACGCGATCTATGGGGTGTTCCACAATAAGCTTGTCCATTGGACCCCTGACACCTTTGCGGTTGATTTCGGGCTTCCTCGAGGTCCGTTGTCTGTAGAGGACTATCTTTCAGAGGAAGTGGCTCCAAAATGGCTGGCATGGGAGAAATGGCGTCATTCTCCACGTTTTGATTTCAGCCATGACATTCCAGCTTCTGGCCTCAAGACATCATATTGGGTCATGTTCCGCATTGCCCATGAAATCCTGCTTGGAGAGGAGCCTTATGACCTCTGTTTCTCAAGATCTGTTTGGCAGGTGATGATGGCCATGGATGATGCTGCTTCCGTTGACTGGGTCGGATACGTCTTCAAGAACGTCATGGAAGCTGTCAAGCTTCATCCGTTCGTGCCTCTGCGGAATGGGATGCAGCTCAGCTGGTTGATGGAGAAGTATTTTCCAGAAATCGCTGACAGTCCATCCAACCTTCAAGGGGCTGATTTCTATCCCTATAAGTCAGTGTCGCCTTTCTGAATAACTCCGTAGTAGATCTTGTATTTCCTCTTTTGTTTGGCTGATAGTGCCGTCTCTTCCTTTTGTAATGAATACCTGCTTCAAGAATATATGAATATTTCGATCTCTTGATGTTTTTCTTTCATGACAAAACATAGATGTGATCTACATTCCTTCATAGTTTGCTGAGCAGAAACAATTTATCTGCTGAAAGTTTATAGGGGCATATTCGTCATTTCGCTATTGGCTTAGTAGACTACATATAGTAGAGTCTCCCATAATATGCTGAAAGTAACATAAGAAAATCCAAGAAAATCAGAAAGAAATGGAGTAATATCTCATTCATCCGCAACAATATCTAGTTCCATCATACCCAATTTGATGCATAATTCTTTGAATCTTGCCTCTGCAAGGGGCTTAGTGAAGATATCTGCTATTTGATCCTCAGTACATATTCGCTGAATATCAATATCATTCTTTTCTTGATGGTCACGGATAAAGTGATGTCGGATTTCAATGTGTTTGGTCCTGGAATGATGTACTGGATTCTTTGTGATACACATAGCACTATTGTTATCACAGTACATTGGTACGCATTCAGGTGAGATGTCATAATCTTGGAGTTGTTGTCGGATCCACAGAATTTGCTGACAGCAACTAGCAGCCGCTACATACTCTGCTTCGGTGGTTGAGGTTGCTACCGAGTGCTGCTTTTTGCTGAACCAGCTGATCAGTTTATGACCAAGGAATTGACATGTACCACTGGTGCTTTTCCAGTCGATTTTGCATCCTTGATCACTGTAAAATCTACAGATTAATTATAGAAACAGTGGCAAATAAATTTGTAAACCCTAAGGTTATCGATCCAGGGGAATTGTGTGGGGAAATTATCCTATGTACTAATTATGATCCTAAGATTCATTGTTTGTGGGATCCAATGGTGAAAATTAAAGTAATTTTGAAAGCAATTTTAAAAGAACACAGATTCTAGGGGAGAATTCTTATTATGGATAACATGTAGGGATCAACTAATTTAACAGGTGGAATACTGCAACAATGCTATATTTCCTTATTTGGCAAATATAACCTAGATTACTAATTGGTGACTATCTCCGCTCGGTCTCAAAGTACACCAAATTAGTCAATCTGATAAGCAAATCAGTTCAATTCCTACAGTCTAGTACATCTGTTTGGATAGTGTAGATTGTATCATGCATTCCTATTACCACTATTAATATTCACCTCTCGGTCCTTCTATCAATAGCTAGGCATCTAAATTAATCGTCACCTCTCGGTCCTTCAATTAATCTAGAATTAAAAATAAACACAGGAATCATGAACCTAATTAATTAATCCTAACATGCATCCATAATAATTTCAACCCCTAGAACCCGTTAGGGTTTCTAGCCACTCATCGTAGATAGAAATCCAAAAGAAAACATATTAAATTGCATAAACATAAAGAACTTACAAGAAAATAAAAGGGTTTCGTGTTTCCCAAGTCTCCAAACTCTCAAAATCAAATTATAGAACGAAAATATGAAAAGGAATTAATGGGGAATTATGAAAAATAAAATTTACATAGGTATTTATAGTGGTGGATGTGTATCCTATCAAATCTAGGGCTAAAGATATGAATAAATCCGTTTTTCTTCGAATTTCTGCTCCAGCAGACAGCCTCGCATCGATCGTGACTGATCCACGTTAAACGATGTGGCTTCTTGGTCAGCGTCGATCGATGCTGATTGGCGTCTGTCGACGCGGCTTCCCGCCCCTTCTGCGAGGTCTCACGGTTTTGGCCATAACTTTCTCTCCCCAACTCCGATTGACCCGATTCCAGTTGCGTTGGAGAGCTAACTCAAAGCATCATCCATTGCCATGTGCCAATAGCTCGAATTCCTCTTGGGGAAGAAATCTTCACTGCTACTCTTACACGTCACTGCTTTCGGAACGGATTTCTCGTGAACTTAGGCCTCAAACCCTACAAAAACACCAAAATGCGCATAATACCACCTAATATAGACTCATGCATAGAATATATATATAAACTCATTAAAACTACATAAAATAGTAGAAAATAATATAGATAAGCGAGTATAATAATGAGCTTATCAACCCCCCAAACTTGAACGTTTGATTGTCCTCAATCAATAGGCAAGAAAGAAATCAAAAGATCATGCGATTAGAGTGCAATGCCTCACAAGATTCATCACAGTCAAGAATCAAAAATCCACTACACACAAGCAATTTGAATGAGATAGAAAATTCATCAACAGCGGAAGAACTCACAGGAAGTGTATCGCTCAACTCTCAAGTGTTTAAGGAATAGATGAAAGCACTCAACAACATGTATGAAGAAATTTCTACCATAGGCTTGCAAATTTTCTAATATCTCCACTGCTAGAATGTGCACACAAGTCTAGAATCAAAAAAGACTTTCATAAGGTTGTAATGTAGGCTTTTGTGAGGGGTAGGAAAATATGGCCAAGTGACTAAAATCAATCAAGTTTTTACTTCCTCAATCAATCCAAACCACCATCTAAGTTCATTCACCCTTCTCCTCAAATATATCAACAAATACACAACCTTTTTTTTTCTTTTTTTTTCTAGCTCATTTTGAATCTCTTATGCTCTTTACATAATTTTGTATTCTTTTCTTTTTAGAGAGCTTATGAGAATTCTAATTCTTTCTTTGAGCTTCTTTTTCACACATCTTTTCACCACTAATTTATATTTTCTTATCTCCATATCACAATCATTCCACCCATATACCACAACTCAAGACATGAGCGAAACCAATACTTCTTCTTAATCTCATCGACAAGGAAAGAAAAATTTTGTATAGGCTCAAAAGTGGCTAACTACGGAAAACTCAATGTGAAGGAAGAGTGTTTAGGGAATTGGGCTATCAAATATGGCCTAAGATCATTTCCTAAACTTGTGCACACTATGCAGTCTCAACACAGAAAATAGGAAAGTTCTAGAGAAATAAAAACACACATGTGAATCTCACATCAAAAAAAATAAAGGCTCAAAATTCTCACACAAGGGTTCAAAAATTTTCTTCCGCGGTCAATTTCAAATCAGCTCAATCATCATGCAAGCACAAGTGTCAAATCAATCCTATCATGCGGTATTCTACATTCATAGGCATCTAACCACAATCACAATCAATTCAACTCAACCCTCAATCAATTCTAATCTCACAATCTCATTCGGGTTATTTCAAAACTCAAAAATTTTCCCCACAAAATAAAATTTTAAAATTTAAGGCAAAAATTAAAGACAGAAAGCAGAATAAATAAAAGATAGAATGTTCCATCTCTTGTCCACATCCCCCCAAACTTATTTCCAACTCGAAGAGTGGAATAAGTTTGAAAATCAGACAAAAGAGGGAACAATACCTGGTAGTTGATCTCAGACATCAACTTTTTATCCCCCGGGTTCTTCGAAAATTGCGCGGCGTGAAATAGTGATTGTTAGCACTTCTCGTCGATTGACTTGAAGCCTTCTTGTCGATCCCTCTCCTTGGATCAAGTGTATCACGCCGGACTGCTCGGCATCAATCGACGCCAGGCTGCGTCAATTGACATCGAGCTGATCTCCAAATTTTTTTTTCAATACTGCAAAACAACTGTTAGCAAAGAAATAAAAGCAGAATTTCAAAATAGTAATAAAAAAAACAAAAATTGAAAAGAAAATACGGAAAATGTTGGGTTACCTCCCAACAAGTGCTTGATTTAACGTCGCAGCTCGACGATACCTTAAATCACTGCCAAGGAGGTCGGGTCCAGACTCGCCGACCTTTGGCATCCACCATTTAGACTTTCCGTTTTTTGATAATGGTGGTGAGCTCAGAAAAAGGTGGCGCAGTTGACACTGCTACCCTATCGGTTCCTCGCTCCCACTCAATGGCAGCTGCTTCATCTTCTTCAGACTCACCCTCTTCTTCGGTAGTGGAGATTCGATTGCACTCCGCCTTCTTCTTGTTGTTGTCGATCACAAAGGTGATCCTCTCATCATTCGCATGGAGTGTGATCTCGCCACCTCGACAGTCAATGAGAGCAACGCTAGTGTCGAGAAACTCACGCCCCAAGATCATGGGCATATTCTCGTCCTCCTTCATCTCGTGCACCACAAAATCTGCAGGAAAAATGAGATGGCCCACACGAATGAGCACATCCTCTAGTATACCTTTCGAGCGAGACACAGACCGGTCCGCCATCTCCAGGGTGATTGTCGTGGGCCTCATCTCTCCGATGTTGAGACGTTTGTAGATGGAGTACGACATCAGGTTGATACTGGCCCCAGTATCACATAGTACTCTCTCAAATGTGTGTCCCCCAATCTCAACCGGAATAGAGAAGCATCCAGGATCACTTCTCTTGATGGGCACCTGCTTTTAAAGTAGCAGGCTGCACTGCTCGTAGATCTTCACCGTCTCATTCTCCACGAACTGCTTCTTTCCACTCATCAGTTTCTGGAGGTATTTCATGTACCCCGAGATTTCCTTCAGTGCTTCGATCAGCGGGATGTTGATGCTGACTTTCTTCAGATTCTCCACAAATCTTGAGAACTTCTCATCCTCTCTCATCTTTGCGAACCGTTGTGGGAATGGTAAAAGAGGGAGTTGATCTTCAGACTGCGTCTGCTTCGTGTCTGGAACAGACTTCAACGTCGATCAACGTAGTGTAGTGTTGATCGACGGGCCTCTATCTTCTGCGTCGATCGACGTGGCAGGTCCGTCGATCGACGTGGATTCATCTCCTGTGCATTTTTGCTCCTTTTTGCCTCTAGAATCGTCTACAGCCATCTCGGGACCCTTGTAGCTTGTCCTAGACCTCAGAGTAACGGCTTTGCAGTCTTTTTGGGCCTTTGGGTTCACCTCTGTTGTGCTCGGAAGCTGTCCAGGCTTGTGTTGGTTGCCGAGTGTGGTGGCGATCTGGCTCAATTATGTGTCCATCATCTGAAGATGTTTCGTCATCAGCTGCATGTGGTTGGCCATTCCATTCACCTCGGTTTCTACTTTCCCAAACCGGTTATCCGAGCTCTTGATGAATTTCTCGAGCGTCTCCTCTAGCACCGATTTCTTCCTTTCCACGATCTCTCCTCCAGTACCTGCATCAAAACCAGGCGGAGGGTGTTCTGCAGCAGAAGGGTTAGCATAGGAAAAACCAGGGTGAGATCGCCCATGGTTGTACTAATACCCTTGATTGCCTCGGTAGTTATTGTGATAACCACCGCCAATGTAGTTCACCTCCGTACCGGCAGTTCCAGACGAACTGCTTGCACCCCTGTTGATGTAGTCAGCCTCTACGGGTACTATGGCCATGCTTGGCTCTGCAACAGCTGCAACTTGTGATGTGCCCAATTTTTCAATCTCCTCCCGGAGCTTTTTCACCTCAGCGACCACGTCGAATTCTGGCTTTGTCTCGACTGCTTTGACTGGTAGCTGCCTATCAGTTGGCCATTGGTGGCTATTCGGCGCCATATCAGCCAGCAACCTCATACTCTCTGCACCACTCTTCTTCATCAGTATTCCTCCAGCAGATGCATCAACCAGCTCCTTCATGTGAGGGTTCAGTCCCTCATAAAAATGACACACTTGCATCTCCAGATCGATGCCATGTCCAGGACAGAGTCGAGGAGCTCTTTGTATCTCTTCCAGGCCTCGTAGAGTGAATCATCATACATCTGCTTGAAAGTAGTAATGGCAGCTTTCCTCTTCAGCGGCAGGCTCGGTGGGAAGTAGTTGGTAAGGAACTCTGCTCGAAGCTCCTCCCATGTCCCGATCTGACTCTTATCCAGTCCAGCAAACCAAGACCGTGCCTCGTCTCTGAGTGAGAACGAGAACAGTCTCATCCTGATCACATCTTGGGTTACTCCGTTCTGCTTCAAAGTGTTACACACCTCAATGAATTGGTTGAGGTGGGTATATGGGTCTTCTACAGCTCTTCCCCCAAACTGGTTTTGCTGCACCATCTGAATAAGGCTTGAGCGCAGCTCGAAGTTGTTGGCATCAATGCCAATTCTGAATCCGGCCTCCGCTTGCTGTGGAAGAAAACGATCCAAGATGGACCATTGCGGGACCACAACTTGCCTATCGTTCAACTCTGCCAGTCTTGCAGCTTGCTCCGCCTGAGTAGCTTGGGCTGCTTGTAGCTGATGTACTTCATTCACAAATTGCCTCTGCTCCTCGGGAGTCATATTTTGCAGAGGTGCTTCAGGATTCTCAGCCATCTCTCGTTGTTTTTCTTTTCCTTTCTTTTTGATTTTCCTGCAGGTTGCTTCAATTTCAGGGACAAAGGCTTCGAGTGTTTTTCCTTTGGCTCGCGTGTTCATGCACCTGCACAGGAAATATGTAAATATCAGTTCAACGTCGATCGACACAAAAGAGTGGTCGGTGTCGATCGACGAAAGGTATCCGTCGATCGACGCTGCAAAGTGATCGACGTCGATCGATGCTAGGTGGCATCGATTGACGCGAGATGTAGTCTCGAAAACTCACACAAGCACACGTACAGAAAATTAAAACTCAATCCAGCAAATCCTAGAACGAACTAGTAACATGATAAAATCTAACAATTCCCCGGCAACGGCGCCAATTTGATCACTGCTATTTCTAACAGATTAATTATAGAAATAGTGGCAAATAAATTTGTAAACCCTAAGGTTATCGATCCAGGGGAATTGTGTGGGGAAATTATCCTATGTACTAATTATGATCCTAAGATTCATTGTTTGAGGGATCCAAAATCTGGGTTTTATAAAAGTAAAGATGACAATGCTGAAAATTAAAGTAGTTTTGAAAGCAAGTTTAAAAGAACACAGATTCCAGGGAAGAATTCTTATTATGGATAACATGAAGGGATCAACTAATTTAACAGTTGGAATACTGCAACAATGTTATATTTCCTTGTTTGGCAAATATAACCTAGATTACTAATTAGTGACTATCTCCGCTCGGTCTCAAAGTACACCAAATTAGTCAATCTGATAAGCAAATCAGTTCAATTCCTACAGTCTAGTACATCTGTTTGGATAGTGTAGATTGTATCATGCATTCCTATTCCCACTATTAATATTCACCTCTCGGTCCTTCTATCAATAGCTAGACATCTAAATTAATTATCACCTCTCGGTCCTTGAATTAATCTAGAATTAAAAATAAACACAGGAATCATGAACCTAATTAATTAATCCTAACATGCATCCATAATATTTTCAACCCCTAGAACCCGTTAGGGTTTCTAGCCACTCATCGTAGATGGAAATCCAAAAGAAAACATATTAAATTGCATAAACATAAAGAACTTACAAGAAAATAAAAGGGTTTCGTGTTTCCCAAGTCTCCAAACTCTCAAAATCAAATTGTAGAACGAAAATATGAAAAGGAATTAATGGGGAATTATGAAAAATCGAATTTACATAGGTATTTATAGTGGTGGATGTGTATCCTATCAAATCTAGGGCTAAAGATATGAATAAATCTGTTTTTCCTCGAATTTCCGCTCCAGCAGACAGCCTCGCATCGATCGTGGCTGATCCACGTCGATCGACGTAGCTTCTTGGTCGGCGTCGATCGATGCTGATTGGCGTCTGTCGACGCGGCTTCTCGCCCCTTCTGCGCGGTCTCACGGTTTTAGCCATAACTTTCTCTCCCGAACTCCGATTGACCCGATTCCAGTTGCGTTGGAGAGCTAACTCAAAGCATCATCCATTGCCATGTGCCAATAGCTCGAATTCCTCTTGGGGAAGAAATCTTCACTGCTACTCTTACACGTCACTGCTTCCGGAACGGATTTCTCGTGAACTTAGGCCTAAAACCCTACAAAAACACAAAATGCGCATAATACCACCTAATATAGACTCATGCATAGAATATATATATAAACTCAATAAAACTACATAAAATAGTAGAAAATAATATAGATAAGCGAGTAAAATAATGAGCTTATCAATCCTCCAAAATCGGAATCGGAATATCCACTCAGGGCTAGACTGTCGGCTCTTGGATACCAAATTCCTAAGCCTTCTGTGCACTTTAAGTAACGGATGATTCGCCTCGCTATGTCTAGATGTGTTTTGTTTGGTTGGGATTGATATCTGGCACATAGTCCCACAGCATATGATATATCGGGTCTGCTGGCTGTATGATATAGCAGAGATCTGATGATCCCTCGATATAAGGTAGGATTCACTGTTTCTCCTTCTTTTTCTAGATCTGCTATACACGCATTGCTGATGGGGATCCGTAAGCTCTTGGATTTCTCCGGACAGTATTTAGCAATGAGATCTCGCGTGTATTTCTTTTGATGAATGAAAATTCCTTCACTTGATTGTTGAACTTGAAGTCCAAGAAAATAGGACATTCTTCCCATCATACTCATTTGAAAATTACTCATCATTAGCTTGGAGAATTTGTCACAGAGAGTTTGATTCTTTGAGCCAAAGATGATGTCATCAACATAGATTTGCACAAGTAGAATACTTCCTTCGTCCTTAATTCGAAAGAGTGTTTGATCAATCCTTCCCTTTTTGAAGCCATTGTCGAGTAGAAACTTAGATAAAGTTCCATACCAAGGTCGAGGCGTTTGCTTCAATCCATACAAGGCTTTTCTTAGTTTATAGACCTGATTTCCATTCTCAAAACCTGGAGGCTGCTCAACATAGACCATTTTCCTTGAGTTCGCCATTAAGGAATGCACTTTTGACGTCCATTTGCATGACCGAGAATTCATGATGCGCTGCATAAGCGAGAAATAATCTGATTGCTTCCAATCTTGCTACAGGCGCAAATGTCTCATCATAGTCGATGCCTTGACACTGTTTGTACCCTTTGGCTACAAGGCGTGCTTTATTTCTTACCACCAGGCCTGATTCGTTCTTCTTGTTCTTGATTACCTATTTGGTGCCTATGACATTCTGATGTTTTGGTCTATCCACCAGATCCCATACGTGGTTGCGAGAGAATTCAGCAAGCTCCTCTTGCATAGCATTTACCCAGTCTGGATCACGTAGTGCATCCACAACTTTAGTTGGTTCTTCACTTGATAGATAGCATGAAAACATTGCAGATCCTTGTCGGGTCAGGATGGGGTCATTGATATCTCCAAGAACATCTTCTAGTGGATGTGCACGCAGCCATGCTGGTCTGATTGGTTCTCCAGCAATTCTTTATCCTCTGAGATGATTGGTATGTTCTGCATTGACCAGTTCATTCTCAGGATCTTGTGTGCTGAGAGTTTGATCTTCAGCATCAGGAGTTTCTTCAGCAGCCGGTACTTTGGCTATAGGAACATCATAGTCTGGACCTACTCTTTCAGTGGAATTCTCAGCATTTGGTGCCTCAGCAGCTGGTATCTCAGCAGCTCCTCTACCAAGATCTTCAGTATCATTGATTTCCTCAGCAACGGGGGTAGGATTAGAGTTTTCCTCGTCTGAATCATCTAGCGGATTAAAGATATCCTTTTGGGGATTGGCCTCAGCATGATCGTTAGCATCACTGGCCTGGTCTGCTGGACTTGTCTGAACAGGATTACATTCATTCATAGACTTAGTCGGATCAGATCGTAATTGTTCATGATAATTCAAGATCGATTGACCATTGACATCATTAGTCTCATGATTGTCATCCTTTGTCTCATTGATGGCTCTGCGCACTAAAGTAGATTCATCAAAAATAACATTGCATGTGATTTTGACAATTCCGGTAGTCTTATTTAACACTCTATAACCTTTGTGAGTGGGGTGACCGTATCCGAGAAGTACACCCTCATCCAACTTAGGCAAAAAAGTGTTAAGTTTTGACTTCCCCGTTGTTATGGATATAAAATGTTGCACCAAAAGCACATAAATAATCTAAATTAGGCTTACGACCGTTATATACTTCATAGGGAGTTTTGTTGAATCGGCCGTTGATAGAGCTCCTGTTCTGCGTATAGCATGCAGTCATCACTGCTTCGCCCCAAAATTTAGCAGGCAAGTCAGCATCGGCTAACATAGATCGCACTGCTTCTTTCAGGGTTCGATTCCTCCTTTCTGCTAGACCGTTCTGCTGTGGGGTCCTAGCAGTGGATCTTTCATGATTTATACTGGCTTCTGCGCAAAAATCCATGAGAATGCCGTTGCAGAATTCTGTTCCATTGTCAGATCAAATCATTTTCACTGTAACTTCTTTACTATTCTGCTCCTTGAGGATTAACTCAGGTAGAGTAATCTTAACCTCATCTTTAGTCTTCAGTAAGCGAACCCATGTGTACCTGGAATAATCATCAACTACCACAAGAGTATATATCTTTTTGCTTACCGAGGGTGGAGTGACTGGTCCGAATAGATCCATGTGTAATAATTCTAGAATTCTGCTTGAGGTGTTCTTTTCTGGGTTGGAATGAAATGAGGCTTTGATCTGCTTTCCTTGTTGACATGCCTTGCAGATGCCTTCCTTACGAAATGCGATGTTTTGAGGTAAACCTGTGACAAGTTCATTTCTAGCAATATAGTTGACAAGTTCATTTCTACCAATTGGTTTCCTCTTTGTTTAGTGCTAGAAAACATGAGTGTTGTTGATCACTTTGCCAATCAACCACATAAAGTCCTCCTTTCCGAATTCCTCGAAGCTTTACTTCTCCTGTTACATTGTCAGCTATAGAAAATCCCGAGTGAATGAAAGATACTGTGTACCCGTTTTCGCATAGTTGACTTATGCTTAGCAGGTTGTGTTTGAGATTTGATACGAGAGCAACTTTAACAATTCTTAGTCCGTTCCGCTCTATGCATCCTCTGCCAAGTACTCTTCCTTTGCTATTGTCTCCAAACACTACAGATGGGCCATGTGATTTTTGAGTATTCGAGAATAATTCTTCGTCTCCCGTCATATGCGCAGAACAGCCACTGTCTAGGATCCACTCACTTGGCATGCCTGATGTCTTCGCACTTGAATCCTGATCCTCCTAATTGTCGACTACTAGGGCCTATTCAAGGGGTTGCTCAGCATCAACGGATGATTCGCCATCTTCAACGATTTTTGCCATAAAAACCATTAGGGATTCTTCTTCCTCGTCAGTGGGGTAATATTCCTCTTCGTTGTCAGGAATATATGGAACTTCTGTCCATGTCAGCAACGCCTTTGTTACAGCTCGCACTGCTCGTCTTTCAAATCTCTGACGCAGACGTTCTCTTTCCTCAGGACTTACTTTTGGACAATCATGCTTCAAGTGATCAGGAGACTTGCATTCGAAACATGTTCTTATCCTTTTTTCAGTAGGGTGCTGCATCATGCTCGCTTTTGCTTCCTTTTCGGCTTTGGCTTCCAGAATCATTTTCTGTATCTTTTTCATCTGTTCTTCCAGCTCGCCTATCTTTTGATCTTTATCGTTGATAGTTGAAGTTGATGAAGCCTCCTTGGACGGTGTTGCAGATGCAGGTGTAGACTTTTCTTGATTATAAAAAGGTTTCCTCGGAGATTTCCATTTGTTTCCTTCCTTTTTGACAAAGTAAGCTACGTCTTCTTGAGTTCCAACGCTTGTGGAGTTCGTATGTATAACAACAACTTCATTTTTCTTTGACTGCTGAATGATGAATTCATGCGACTTTAGTTGAGAGAAAACTTCAGCGGTCGACATATTGTTGAGATCTTTTTCGGTCATGCTTGTCATCTTGACAAACCAATCACTTCTAGGGTAAAGCTTGGATATAATTTTGTTATTCATTTCCCCTTTGTCATATGTCTTGCCGACATTTTTGAGTTCTGCAATGATAGTGTTGAATCTTTCTTCCATCTCCTGAATGGTTTCTCCTGGAATCATGGCGAAGGATTCGTACTTGTCAACAGCAACTTGTAGCTTGTTTTGCTTCATTTGTTTCGTTTCCTGAGATACTTTGCACACATAATCCCACATCTCCTTTGCGGTATCATAATCTAGAGCTTTGTTGGACATTAGGGGAGGTAGACTGATAAACACTCATTTTGTGCATTTTTCTGATGTGAATCTGCTAACTATTTGCCTTGGATTAGATCATTAAGTGATATTTTTGTGCCGTATTCATATTCTTTTAGAAAATATTACGTTTGGTTTGGTTTTGGATTGTTTATGCAGGTTTCACGCACAATTGAGCTGTTTACAGGATATGACAAAGTACCATGGAGCCAATCGATGTTCGTTTTCATCAGGAAGAGGAAGAAGTGAGAAAAGACCGAACCCAAATACATTTTAGGCCAAAATTCAATGGAAACTCATACCGAAAGCAGTTGATGTTCAAAGAAGCAGTTATGAATTCCACCACATAGGGAATTCGAGCTAATGGAGCATGGCAATAGATAGATCTTTGAGTTAGCTTTCCAATGCAACTGGAATCGGGTCAATCGGAGTTCCGGAGCAAAAGTTATGGCCAAAACCGTGAGACTGCGCACGTTCGTGACAAGAACGGCGACCCAGATTACAAAATTGGCGATCGCTTTTTATGCTTCTGGGTCGCCGTTTTCGTAATTTTCACCATTTTTCCTTCGGCACACAAACGGCGACCCATGCACAAGAACCCCGATCGCCGATCGTGTTTTATGGGTCGC
>JAPKLW010001058.1:66532-89339 GCA_026898455.1 Plectranthus barbatus | reverse complement strand
GTGATCTGTACACTTGCAGTTATAGCGTGTTGTAAAACGCACTATCACTTACCTTTTTCTTTAGCACTGAAATTTCTAGCAGAATTGAATGGAATCCTTTTCTGCTTAGAAGATTCAGCATTTCCAATCAAAACCTGCTTAGAGGCTTTCCCCACGACTTCAACACATTCAAGCCCCACTCCAATTCTATCAGAATGTTTTCTCTGTTGGCTAACAATGGCATTTAGAACTGCCTTGCTGGTTGTGTAAGCACAAATGCAGTCCTTATTTATTTTATTCTTAAAAACTAGATTCTCCTTTTCAATATTTTGAAAGCTTTCAGTAAGTTTGGAGTAATCAGCTTTGAGTTTTAAAAAATCCTCACCGTCAGACCTTAGTCTTTCGACTTCATCGGTCAGAGATATAACTTTGGTTTTCAGTGAGGTGTTTTCTTCCACAATAGCATCTTTCAAGGTGTACATTTTTTAAAATTCTCATGCGAGCTTAAATTGTAATGAGAGCTTAGTTACATAATCATCCTCGGAATCTAAAGAAGAATCTTCCGATTGATGCATGATTGCTGAAATTGAAATGCTAATAGGGTGTACCTCCTGAGCATCGACTGCTAGAGCCGACTCAACAATTTGCTCAGCTTCAGCATCCAGATTATCAACAATATTTGCCATTAGGACCAGCATGGCGTCTTCATCATCCTCTTCTGAGGAGTAATATTCCTCTTCATTGTCCAGAATATCGGGTACTTCTGTCCTGGTCAGCAGTGCTCTGGTGACTACTTTGACTGCTCTCCTCTCAAATCTTTGTTTGAGACGCTCTCTTTCTTCTTTGCTCACCCTAGGACATTCGTGCTTTAGGTGGTCTGGCGAGTTGCATTCAAAGCACGTCCTTGGCTTCCTTTCTGCTGGTCGAAAGGATGATGTGAGTTTAGCTTCTTTAGCTTCCTTTTATGCTTTTGCTTCCAGCATGAGCTTTTGAAGCTTTCTCATTTGCTCTTCAAGCTCACTGATCTTGATATCTTCTTGCTTTGAGCTTGAGGTTGAAGCGACCTCCTTTGCTGGTGAAGCTGGTGCAAATCATTCATAGTTGTCGAAGAGCTTCCTTGGCTTCCATCTTCTAGCATCTTTCTTAACAAAGTATGCTTAGTCTACTAACTTTACAGCGTTTGTTGACGAAGTTTGAGCCACAGCTGCTTCGTTCTTTTTTGATTGTTGTATGATAAACTTGTGAGTTTTATGTTAAGCGAATACCTCAGATGTGGTCATTTGGCTGAGATCTTTCTCACTCAGGCTGGTCATCTTCATGGACCAATCACTCCTTGGAAAGAGTTTGGAAATGATTTTATTATTCATTTCTCCGGTGTCATAGGTCTTTCCCAAGTTCCTTAGCTCTCCCACGATGGTATTAAATCTTTCTTCCATCACCTGAATGGATTCACCTGCATGCATTGAGAAAGACTCATATTTGTCAACGGCTACCTGTAGTTTATTTCTTTTCATTTATTCTGTCTCCTGCGAAGATACGCACACAAAGTCCTACATTGCCTTAGTTGTGTCACAGTTTAGAGCTTTGTCTACCATAAACGGAGGCAGACAGTGAAGTATCAGCTTCTTTGCTAGATATTCCCACTGAGCTCTCTTCTTATCCTCTAACGTCTATTTGTCGAAGTTCTTCTCGACCATTTGTGGTTGCCCCTTAACCGGTGCCCCAGCGAAGTTATTGGCCTTCATTATCTTAATGGGCACTTTACTGAGGACGTCCATCATCTCCGGATGTATACTTTGAAGTTGGATGGTGGCTAGCTTTTGCCATGAGTTGAATTTCTCCTTCTGATACTTTGGGAGCGTGTAATTCATCTTGGCAAGCTTGATGTTCCTGAGCTAAACAGAAGAACAGTGCAAGAAAAATATAGATCTGGTCAAAAGCGACTCAGAGCAGTCAGTTTTACGACCTCCTGCTCTGATACCACTTGTTGGTCCCTGATCAGAGTCATGTTAAGCAGCGGAAGACTATTTAATAAATGCAGCAGAATGATTCAAGTTATCTTGCACTTATTTCTTTCCAATTGTTTGGCTGAAAGTTGGAGTTAAGATTATTTCAGATATACACTAGCATTTTGAGGTTGCTAGGTTTTAAATCAATGGCAGAAACAATAAAATAGTAACAAGGAACAGTAATAACGACACATGATTTATAGTGGTTCGATCTTTAAGATTTACGTCCACCACTCAGTTGAACACAAAGAATTTCACTAAAAAGATATATGAAAGTACAAGGATTAGCCGGTCACTTGTAGCAAGTGGTGAGCTTTCGAGCCATCCACTACAAAGCTATCCTCCGTCACTTTTATCTTTCAGCAGTTGCGGCTAAGTCAAGGGAGACACCTTCGTAAAACTTATCCTTGCTGCAATGGAAGCTTTAAAGTTCCTTCCTGAACTCTTCTGGGGGTTTTTGACAACAGCACGTCTTAGTCAATCTCTTTTCAGAGATATGACTGTTGGATGCTTCCTAGGATGGAAGTTATTCCAATGATTGATTCTTGAACAAAGTCAAGGAATCTCTTCTTGAATGCAGTGTCAGATATTCAATGTGTGACACTTTCTGTTGAGAGTTTGAGATTCTTCTTGTCTCTTTAACGTGCTCTCAATTGACTACTCTTTTGCTTTGCTTTGCTTTCTAAAAGTTATCTCTCAATAATTGTCTTTGGCGAATCGTATGAGCAGTAGCCGTTCTATCTGGTTAGGACTTCTCTTTTATATCTGGAGATTTAAACTTTGAATCTCCAGACCCATTAGACACAACATTCTTTTTGTCCAATAGAGCTATTTGCTTTTTCGTCCTTTCCGGCATGGTACGGTGCTTTTTCACCTACTTCGGGAAAGCTTTGTGTCCTTGGTTGTACCTTTTGTCAGAACGGCAGTCTTAGCAGTTATTGTTTGATATTTCCTTGCTTAGCATTCTTTCGGAGAATGCTGGGAACATTCTGCTAACTCATTAAACCTTTTGACTCTTTGACTGCTGAGATCTTCTAGCAGTCTGTCTTTGTATCCAACTGCTGACTCCTTGGATCACTCTTCTTCTTCCCGCGGACATTCTGGCTGTTCTTTGAGGAGAACTCTGACTCCAGCAGATCTCACCATCTGCTCAGGTTAATGCCCTATGTCCGTGTACTTCAAATCTTCTAGCTCCAAATGCCATTTTGTTTGAACATCAGCACCATTCGCAAGCTTTTCTTTGCTCTTCAGATGCTTAGTAGATGATTCGTGTTGCATCTACATCATCTGAGAGCCTTCCCATGATCTCCTCTTCTTCTCTTTGGTTTGAACTTTGATCCTGGAAGAAGAGATAGGAAGAAATTGAATGGGCCCCTTGGATACCTTGACTAACTGGAACCAAGAGGGCTTATATATCTCCAAAGATAAAGTTGTCATGGCCTGACAAAATAGACCTCTTAACTCCATTCAATTCTAATATCAGAAAATCTAATCGTCCATGGTGAACCGAGAATTGAGAGAATCTTCTTAGATGTGATCTCTATGAAGATTACAACTAGTCCTTTAAATTTGGAGACTTCCAAGTCACGTTGCTCAAACCCATTTTAAAGGTATTTTTGTGAAATGGTAAAGGACGACAATTCTGATTTCTTCGGGCAGGGTTTGAAAAAGGAAATAGGTGGCAGGTGATTGATCTAGGGTTTCTAGGTTTTGGGATATGGTTTTCCTAAGCAAGACAACCTCTCTTTAAATAGATGTACACTTCGTCTGCCTTGGGAACCGATGGTTTTGCAAATACTTTCCACGTGGCGGCTATTTTCAGAACTAAATTGTCTCAGCAATCTCCTGACTTATTTGGCTGAAACCAATATTATTCAATATCTAATCATCTGGATTGCTGAGAGCAGGGACTCAGCAATATACCAAGACTTCAATATTTTCTTTCTGAAGAGCGTGAGCTGGGACACACTCTTATACCGCATAATCTTCATCTATTGAAATTTTGCCACATATTTGCCTTCTTCATCTATTGAAATTTGGTAGGCAGTGCACATTGGAATCCGAAGTGTCTTTGTCTTCTCTGGGCAAAATTTGCCAATGAGATCCTTGGTATACTTCTTCTGATGAATGAAGATCCCATCACTAGATTGCTGAACTTGCGGACCTAGAAAATATGACATCTTCCCCATCATACATATCTGAAAGTTAGTCTACATAAGTCGAGCAAACTTCTCACAGAGATTTAGATTTCTTGATCCAAATATGATGTCATCCACATAGATTTGAACGAGCAAAATGTCTTCGACATCTTAGATCAAGATTAGTGTTCTGTCGATCTTCCTTTTCCTGAATCCATTCTTCAGTAGAAACTGTGATAGTGTCTCATACCAAAAGCTCTTGGGGCTTGCTTCAGACCATAAAGAGCTTTCCTTAGTCTGTACACCTTGTTTCCACGCTCAAATCCTGGAGGTTGCTCCACGTAGACTTCCTCCTTTGATTCGCCATTCGAAAATGCGCTCTTAACGTCCATCTGAAAGATAGTTAAACCATGATGGGCAGTATTTTCTAGGAATAACCTGATTGCTTCAAGTCCAGCTACTGGATAAAAATTTTCGTTGAAGTTTATTCCTTCACACTGTGCATATCCTTTAGCAACTAGTCTTGCTTTGTTGCGAAGAACGAGTCCATTTTTGTCTCGCTTATTCTTGAATACCAATTTGGTTCCAATCACTGATTGATGTGTCGGCAGATCGACGAGATCCCATACATGATTCTTTGTGAATTCTGATAGTTCTTCTTGCATTGCATTGATCTTGTCAACTGATTGGAGTGTGTCTGCTACTTTGGTAGGCTCCTCTTGTGATATGAAGCAGGCTAGCATAGCGTTGTGTCTGGTTTAGATTAGATCTGCAATATCTCATAGAATTTGCTTCAGTAGGATGATCTCTAAACAGCCATTTTGGTCTTTGTAGCTCTTCTACTGGAATGTCTTGACTGCTGGTTGGTCCGATGGGTTTTTCTGAGACGGTTACATCAACAAGTCGTAGATCTTCTAAGATGTCCGCTACGCTTGTTGGAGTGTCTTCTACTAAATAACTGTCTTCTGCTACCGGTGTAGTACTTCTCCCTTCAGCAGTCTGCTCCTGGTTGTCTTCAGCAAAGTTGTCTTCAGTAATTATAAAGAATATTGTTAGATATTATAAAACCCCTTTCGTTGTAATTGATTCATATTCATAGTTCGATATGTTTTGGTGCATCAAAGCTCTAGCAACTCAGTATCGAGTCAATTGTAAAAGTCTTGTATAGGAATTTATAGTCAAGTTGTAATAGAACTAGAAAGAAGAAGAATTAAGGATGCTGGAGTCAGCAGACTTGATGAATTGCTGAAGACTGCTAAAGAAGAAAAAGGCTAGCAGTGCCGAGGAATGCTACAAGAATGCTGAAGAAATAACTCCAGCAGAAACCAAAGGTCTTAGCTCAAACTGCTGAGATACCCAACGCATTCCCTTTGAGTCTAACAGATAAGATTCAAACAGCCGTTTGAATCTTCACCTATTAATAGGTGTCATCAATTGATTCAAAGGTTCGTGGAGCTCTACACTCAGAGATAACAAAACGAGATGAAATACACTCTCTACATTACGCTAACTCAACCAAGTTAAGTTCTTGACTGAAGCTTTTGACAAGCTTTCATCTCTAAAGCTCGAGACCTATGAAGTTAGGCTTCCAAGGTTATTTTGGGATTCTTTCTACTCTTGAAAGAATCTAGCAGTCACAATTGTCGTGCAAGCGTGATTCTTACGGGCAACGCCAACACAAGGATAGGTTGCGGGAAGAAATATTAAATTCCCAACAGTCGACGTCCAAGGAGAAAGGAGGTTTGTCCTCACTCTATGGAGCGACACCGGTTGAAGATTGGAGATCGAGGTGCTTGAAGGTGTGCGCTGACCAGATGGAGGAGCTGCTCAACGTTAGAGATCAGACCTGGCCTTGTACTCATTCTTGTTGTGAATTTTCAGTCCCAGGACTAAAGAGTGGACGTAGAACAGTTGTTTGAACCACTATAAATCCTTGTGTCTTTACTGTCTTACTTTATTATATTTTGTGCATACACATATTTGAAACTCAACACATAGAGTGTTGTAGTATAAACTACAATTTGGATTAACAAATAATTGAGCTAAAACACATTTGATAAACACTTGCTAAGTCGAGACTTTAGCAAGATACGTGCAAGATTAATTTAATACTTCTGCTGCATACAAAACACTTTGATCGGGGACCAACAAGTGGTATCAGAGCGGTTGGTCTTTATAGACTAGCTACTTCTAAATTGCTTAGGACCAAATCCAGATTTTCCTTGCATATTTGTGTTTCAGTGTTTAGCTCAGGTTTGAAGCAATGGCGCACAACGCGAAGCTTGTAAAGTTCTCTCCAGAATCCTACTCTATCTGGAAAAAGAGGTCGTTGATCACTCTGATGAACGTGCATCCTAAGATGAGACAAGTGATCGAGAAAGGACCAATTAAGATCCAAAAGGTAAAGATAAGGGTTGGAGAAGACGTAGCAGGACCAAACGAAATGGTAGACACGCCGTTTGAAGAATGGACTCCAGAAGATCGAGCCCTTGACCAACTAAAAGACTTAGCCATGGATTTGATTTTAGGTGCCCTGTCACCTACTCTAATGGCAGAAGCGTTGTAGTACAAAAATGCCAAAGAGATGTGGGACTTCCTTGGAACCCTAAGTAAAAAAATGGATCAGATGAACAGAAACAAGCCACAACAATGGGTAGACAGGTATGAATCTTTTTGATTGATTCCAGGTGAAACCATCAAGGACATGGAGGCCAGATTCAACAACATTGTTCAAAAAATTGGGAAGAACGTACGAGCTTCCCGACATGAACTCAAAGATTCTCTCAAGACTGCCAAAGGGGGATTGGTTTGTCAAAGTAACCAATCTGAAGGAGAAATATTTGTCAGCAATCAGCACCAAAGAAGTTTTAACTCAATTGAAGACCCATGAATGGGACATCATCCAGATCAACCAAAACAAAGTTGTTCGTACTGGAGTAATCACTAAGGAAACAGTCGAGGACGATGCATTCCTTGTGAAGAAAGATGGACAGAAGTGGAAAACAACGAAACCATTCCACTCAGATCGACCAGCACAGTCCAGCTCAACAAAGGATATTCCTTCCACCAGCGAATCTCAATTCAAAGAGGCAGAATGCTAAGTCAGTGAACTAGAAGAACAGATGAAAAGACTACAGAAGTTGTTGTTGAAAGCCAAAAGGAAGAAGGGATAGTTCCAGCAAAGCCAACTGGCAGACAGTAGAAATGTCAAGAAAGTGCCAAAAACATGCTATGATTGTAATTCCCTCGATCATTTGAAGTTTGAATGTCCTCGGGTAGATCCAAAAGAAAAGGAAAGACTGAGAAAGCTATTCAAAAGGCGAGCATCAAAAGCTGTCACCAAAGCATTGTTAACAAGGACGGAACTACCAGACATCCCAGATCATGATGACGAAAATTACTCATCGGAACATGAAGAGGATGTTCTCATAGTGTTCATGGCAGATATCAATGAAAAGCAGACAGGAGAATCAGCTCTAGCTGTCGCAGGAAACCAGGTAACAAACTATATTTTGTCTATTGCTTCTAATTCTGATAATATGCACGATACTGCTGATTCATATTGCTCAGAATCAGATGAGATAACTGTAGAATATTTGCTGAAAGAGTTTTCAAAAGTCCATGCGTTAAAGGATATTTTAGTACAAGAAAATTCCTCTCTAAAATCTCAACTTTCTATTTTGACCTGTGTGATTGAGAAATCTAGGTCAGCAGACGAGGAACTCTCAAATCTGAAAAAATAATTCTTCTCCTTGAACGAAAAATATAACATTTAAAAACAGGAGAATGAAGTTTTGAAAAGCAATAGCTCCATGCAAAATAAATGTCATTGCAAATTTTTAAAAAGAACGAGAGATTTGAATGATATTCTAAGTGTCCAAAGAAGTTCGAAGAATTTCGCTGGAATTGGTTTTATCGAAGAAAATTCAAATGATGTTGAGTCAAGTAAGACAAAGAAAATTGTTTTTGTCCCAGCAACTAGGATGATTTAGCAAACTGCTAGGAAAGACAAGAGGGAAAACTCGAAATCAATTGCTTAGCAGAAATGTTGGCAGACTAGTATCCCTCAGCTGACTGCTCAGCAAACACTTAATTACAAGTCTGGTGAGAAAATATTAGCAAAGTAAGAGTATGTGACCCAGCAGACTGCTCCATCTGCTAGGAAGGTTCATACTAATTCTAGCAAGGCTAAGCGATCTACTGAGATTGCAAGGAGGCAAGCATACACTCTAAGTAGAAAGAACATCTACTTGAGGCCAGAGTCTAAACCAAACCATTTTCAAAATACAGTGATGGCTCGACACACCACTACACATTCCTATGTTGATTTTAGATATTATGCAAATAGGAAAGGAACGGTAGTGAAACGTGATGACAAACGAAATGTCAAAATCACAAACTTCTGGATTCCCATAGAAATTATCCAGAGAACTAATCCTACAGGACCCGTAATTGATTGGGTACCAAAAATATAACTTCTTTGTTTTGCATGAACAGGGTCCAGGAAGAAGAATCTCAAGAAAAATAAATAAATGGATCCTAGACAGTGGATGCTCCGGTCACATGACTGGAGATGAAGAAATCTTCTCGGAACTCCAAAAATTCAGAGGACCTTTAGTCTCATTTGGTCACAATTCAAAGGCTAGAGTAATCGGAAGACGGTGCATCGAGCAGAATGGAATGTGAATAATCAACGTTGCCCCCATCGATAGCCTAAAGCACAACTTACTGAGCATCAGCGAGCTAAGTGAAAGTGGATACATTGTTTCTTTCTTTGATACATTGTGAGGTTACTGATATCACCACTGGTGAAGTAAAGCTTAGAGGAATCAGGAAAGGAGGACTCTAGATCGTTGGTGGGGAAAGTTGTCAGCAAACATCATGCTTCATAGTATTCAGCAAGGAAGAGACAAATTGGCTATGGCACCTATTGGGAATTATTATGGAAATTGTTGGGAATCATTCCTAGATTTATGTTGTAAATCTCCCTTTAGATCAAATTGTAAAGGTTTTGTTGAATCAAAGTCTTAGTTAGTTTGGTGGATCATTGCTGATGTCTAGAGTAGTCTAGCAACTCATTTGTAAAGTCCTGTTTAGGATATATTTCGAGTTGTAATGGATTAAAGTGCTTGTTGAAGAGTGCTAAAGGGTTCAACAATTGAAACGAAGGAAATCAGATTCCAAGCAACTTCGGAAATTCTGGATGCTAGGAGCGTTCTCAGTAGTCCGGAAGACATTGATTACTAGAGACATCAGCAGACAAAAATGACTACTAAAGAGGTAGTGGTCAAGTGCTTAGAAGACTGATTGCCTAGGAGGTAGTAGTCATATGCTGAGAAGAATGATTGCTAGGAATACTTGATAAAGCAGTCAAAAGTAAAGAGAAAGCAGAATTCTGAAGGAGTCAGCATTCACTAAGACTCAGAAGATTGCTAGAAGTTGTAGCAATCAGGAATCAAAAATCAAAGAGTCTAAAAGTCTAGAGACTTAGCAGAGTGCTCCGAGCATTCTCGGAAAGAATGCTAAGCAAGGAGATATTCAGCAACTCTTGCTAAGACTACTGTTTTGACAAAAGGTAAAACCAAGGACACAAAGCTTTCCCGAAGTAGATGAAAAAGCACTGTACCACGCCACGAAAAAACAAGTAGCTCTTTTGGACAAGTGAACGTTGTGTCTAACGGGTCTAGAGATTCAAAGTTTGAATCTCCAGATATAAAAGAGAAGCCCAAACAAGAGAGAACCCCCCCCACGACTACAACTACTCACGACTGAGATAACCTTTACCAAGCGAAAAGCAAAGCAAAAAGAGTAGTCGGTTGAGAGCACGTTAAAGAGACAATAAGAATCGCAAAGCTCTCAACAACAAGAGTCACACATTAAATATCTGACACTGCATTTAAGAGGAGATTCCTTGACTTTATTCAAGGATCAATCAATGGGATAACTTCCATCCTAGGAAGCATCCAGCAGTCACATCTCAAAAAAGAGATTGACTAAGACGGGTTGTTGCCAAACCCCCAGAAGAGTTCATGAAGGAACTTTAAAGGTTCCATTGCAGCAAGGATAATTTTTACGAAGGTTTTGCCCTTGACTTAGCCGCAGCTACTGAAAGATAGAAGTGATGGAGGATAGCTTTGTAGTGGCTGGCTCGAAAGCTCACCACCTGCTTCAAGTGACCGGTGAATCCTTGTACTTTGATATATCTTTTTAGTGAAATTCTCAGTGTTCGACTGAGGAGTGGACGTAGATCTTAAGGATCGAACCACTATAAATCTTGTGTCTTTCATTACTATTTTATTGTTTCTGCTTACTGATTTAAAACCTAGCAACCTCAAGTTCCTAGTGTATATCTGAAACAATCTTAACTCCAACCTTAAGTTGAACATTTGAAAAAGAAACTAAGTGCAAGATAACTTGAACATTCCGCTGCATTTGTTAAGTAGTCATCGCTGCTTTACACGACTCTGATCAGGGACCAACAGCACCAAAGGCTAACACATCTAAATTTCAAAACTATCAAATTACATTGCCAATAATAACATTGTTGCAGGTCTACCTCAAGAGACATTCAAGAAGAAAGGAATATGCAGAGCCTGTCAACAAGGAAAACAAGTCAAAGCATCCTTTAGATCCAATCCGGAAAGGACCACTTCAAACAGAATCCTTGAGCTGCTGCACATGGATCTATTCGGCCCAGTGACTCTACCCACTGTAGGTAACAAACAATATACCTTGGTTGTTATTGATAACTATTCCAGGCACACATGGGTGAGGTTACTCAAAAGCAAGTACGAGGTGAAGATTATCCTTCCTGAGATGATACTCAGAGTTCAAAATGACAAAGAGCTCATGATCAAAATGATAAGATCCGACAACGGTACATAATTTTGCAACGGAGCATTGATGGATTTCTTCACTAATGTTGGGATAGGACATGAAAGGTCCACTGCAAGAACACCTCAGCAAAACGGCCTGGCAGAAAAAAGAAACATGACTCTAAAAGAGGTTGTACGAACAATGCTAGCGGATACAGATCTTAGCCAAATGTATTGGGGAGAAGTTGCTATGAATGTTTGCCACACGCCAAACTGAAGCGGATTGAATCTTTGCTTCAACAAGACTCCCTATGAAATATATCATGGTCATAAATCTTCCTTATCTCATCTTCGTACTTTTGGTTCACCATGTTATATCCGTAACAATGGGAAGTCAAAATTAGGTACTTTCTCTCCCAAAGCTGACAAACGAGTGTTCCTAGGATATGGACATCCGTCTCACAAAGGATATAGAGTACTTAACAAGACAATCAAACTTGTGGAAATTAGATGAAATGTTATTTTTGATGAAGCTATTTTAGTGCGTAGGACCATGAGATGTCAAAGGGATAAGACTCATGAAACCAATTATGTCAATGGACCTTCGGGCTCTAATGCTTCCAAAGCTGATCCAATTGATCCGACTAGGTTAATGAGTGAATCATCATCTCTACTGAAGACCTTGACTGATCAGTCGATAGTCAAGATGGCCAGTGATGCAACTGTAATTATGAGGCCACCATAAATTCTCTTGATGAGCTAATATGTCAAAAGGGAACTCAAGGAGACAAAGCCATCAAGCAAAATGAGGATACAGCTGAAGGTTCCCAGAATAGCGAGAGAACTACTGAAGACAAATCTGTTGAAGCCAAAAAAGAGCATACTGCTGAAGGTAGAAGTACTACACCAGTAAACTAGAATCCAGTAGACGATATGCAAGAAGACAGACATTCAACAGAAGACACTCCAACAAGTGTAGCAGACAGCTTGGAAAATCTACAATTTGTTGATGTATCAGTCTCAGAAGAACCCATTGGACCAACCAGCAGTCAAGACATTCTAGTATAAGAGCTACAAAGAACAAAGTGGCTGCTAAGAGATAATCCCGACAGAAGAAATTCTAGGAGATATTGCAAATCCAATCCGAACCAGACACAGCGTTATGTTAGACTGTTTTATATCACAAGAAGAGCTTACCAAAGTAGCAGACGCACTCAAATTAGCTGACTGTATCAACGCAATGCAAGAAGAACTATCAGAATTTACAAGGAATTACGTATGGGATCTTGTCAATCGGCCGACACATCAGTCAGTGATAGGAACCAAATGGGTATTCAAGAATAAGATAGACAAAAATTGACTTGTCGTTCGCAACAAAGCCGGACTAGTGGCTAAAGGATATGCACAGTGAGAAGGAATAGACTTCGACCAAACTTTTGCTCTGGTAGCTCGACTAGAAGCAATTAGGTTATTCCTAGCATATGATGCCCATCATGGTTTTATTGTCTTTCAGATGGACGTCAAGAGCGCATTCTTGAATGGCGAATTAAAGCTACGTAGAGCAACCTCTAGGATTCAAGCTCGGAAACAAGGTGTACAAACTAAGGAAAGCTCTCTATGGTCTTAAGCAAGCCCCAAGAGCTTGGTATGAGACGCTATCACAGTTTCTGCTGAAGAATGAATTCAGGAAAGGGAAGATCGACATGACACTATTCTTGATCAAAGATGCTGAAGACATTTTGCTCATCCAAATATATATGGATGACATCATATTTGGATCAAGAAATCCAAATTTATGTGAGAAGTTTGCTAGACTTATGCAGATTAACTTTCAGATGAGTATGATGGGAAAGATGTCATATTTTCTAGGTCTACAAATTCGGCCATCCAGTGATAGGATTTTCATTCATCAGAAGAAGTATACCAAGGATCTCATCAGCAAATTGTATCCAGAGAAGATGAAGACACTACGGATTCCAATGTGCACTGCTTGTCAAATTTCAATGAATGAAGAAGGCAAATTTGTGGATCCCACAGCATATAGAGGGATAATTTGCTCTCTGTTATACCTGACACCCAGCAAACCAGATATTTCGAATGTTGTTGTAGGCGTATGTGCTAGATATCAAGCAAATCCGAAGAAATCGCACATGGAGTGCGCACGAAGAATTGTCAGATATCTAAAAGGAATAGAATCGTTAAGAATTTGGTATCCCAGAGCAGATGACCTCACACTCGTTGGATATTCAGACTCGGATTTCAGAGGATGCCAAATTGATCGAAAGAGCACGAGTGGAACATGCCAATTCCAAGGTCACAAGCTGATAAGCTGGTTTAGTAAGAAGCAACATTCCGTAGCAACATCCACAACAAAAGCAGAATATGTGATTGCCACCAGCTGCTGTACTCAAGGACTGTGGATCAAACAACAACTTCAAGATTACGAAGTCAACACAGGTTGTGTTCCTATATATTGCGACAACAATAGTGTGATGTGCATCACAAATAATCCAGTACATCATTCTAAGACGAAGCACATCGATATCCAACATCACTTCATTCGAGATCATGTTGAGAAAACAGATGTCTCCGTGGATTATATCAGAACAGAAGATCAGCTAGCAGACATATTCAACAAACCTCTAGCAGAAACCAGATTTAAGGAGCTTTGTCTCAAGCTCGGTTTATTGGAACTAGATGAGGTTATGGAAGAATGAGTCCCAGCTCTCATTCTGTTCTCGGTTCTCTCAAGTATTGGAATTCTGTAGTTGCTTGAATTTCTCAAAGATTATGCGGAATAAGAGTGTGTCCCAGCTCACGCTCTTCTAAAAGAAAATATTGAAGTCTTGACAGATTGCTGAGCCCCAACTCTCAGAAATCCAAGTGATTGAGTATTAAAGAATATTGATTCCAGCTGAATAAGATAGGAGATTGTTGAGTCCCAGCTCTCAGTAGAAGAAAAGGACTACTGAATCAATATATGCTGAATCAATTTAGGAAAATTGATTAGATAAGGGAATAAATATCGGAATACTCAACCGACACATCAAGAAAAGATCATCATCAATGACGAAGTGATGATACATATTCGCTATCATTACAGAAGATCTCACTCAAGGCTCGAGATGATTTAGTTATGAAAATAACCGACACGTGGAAAATAATAGCAAAACTGTCGGTTCCCAAGGCAGACAAAGTGATTAAGAGAACAAGTCTCTAGGTGGGGTTACATCTATTTAAAGAGAGGTTGTCTTTCTTTGGAAAACCATATTCCAAAACCTCGAAACCCTAGATCTATCACCTGCCTTCTATTCCCATTTTTCTAAACCCTGCTCGAAGAATTAAGAAATGTCGCCCTTTACCATTTCACAAAAATACCTTCAAAATGGGTTTGAGCAACGTGACTTGGAAGTCTCCAAATTGAGAGGAAAGTCGTAATCTTCATAGAGATCACATCTAAGAAGACTCTCTCAATTCTCGGTTCACCATGGATGATAAGCTTTCTAATATTAGAACTGAATAGAGATAAGAGGTCCATTTTGTCAGACCATGACAACTTTATATTTTGAAATATATAAACTTCTCAGGTGGGTCTGAAGATGGATATTCCTTAGTCACAAGATTTGAGAATACCTTTGGGTAGGGGTTCACATATAACTAATTCCTAATCTCCTCTTCATGGACGAAAATGAGAAAATGGAGATGAAGAAGAAAGATGAAGGGTATGTCTTTGGATGGAGTGGATGCAACTCAAATGCATCTGCTTGGCATCCAGGCCAGCAAACAGGCATACTGGCCTCACAGATGGTACCCATCCTACCCATAAGAAACATCTGTGAAGTACCAGGTGCTGATAAGAGAAATGGACTAGAGCACCAATCCAAGCAGATGGCAAGATCTGCTGGATTCGGATTTTCTTTTGTGTGCTGTCCATCGGAGAATAAGAAGGTTGAAAGTCGAAGATATGTCAAGGAGGAAGCGCAAGTTCAAGAGGACAAAGGATGAACTTGAAGCTGGATATCTCTCAGCCAACAGGACATTGTTGCTCGAGTAAGGTGACTTGCAGCAATGAGCTCGGGGAAAATACCAAGTAAGAGCAGATCTAGCCAAGGCGTTATTTGGAGCAGTCTGAAGACAAAATGATCATTGTAAACTTGTAGTATTATACTTTGCGAAGTGTAACTCTTGTAAATCAGTGATATCAATAAAATGCTCTTTTGGATAACAATACTCTGTTGTCTCAAACAATATAATCGCCTAAGTTAAAAATGCTAGATCAATACACTCCTTGAGTACTTAGAATCCTATCAAATATGAAATGATTTCCATGAAAAGATTGAAAAACTAAATGGAAAATCATAAGATAGAATTTCTTCAAAGTCTCCCCAACCCAGTCGGAAGGAGAGTGCTTGATAGCTGAAATGGATAATCAATTCAAGTAAAACATTCTCTGTTAAACGCAGAGTCCAAGCTCTCAGCAGATTTCCGACACTTACTGAGTCTGAGCTCTCAGTAAAAGACTCATAAACTTAAAGGATTCATTGAATCTAAAGAGTCTAGAAGAACTGCTGAATCCAAGCTTTCAAAATATATCCGGTGAATGCTGAGTCCAAGCTCTCAGCAGAATGATGAAAATTGCTAATTGGCTATAGCAAACAAAACTGGAAAGTGTTTACTGAGTCCGAACTCTCAGTAAAGAGACTATTTGCTCCTAAGTATCAAAATATTAATAGAGTCTGTGTTGTCTACTGAATCCAAGCTCTGTGTTGTCTACTGAATCCAAGCTCTCTGTAGAACCCCGAAGAATGCTGAGTCCAAGCTCTCAGCAGATATCTGTAGACGGTTAAAGATAATCGAATGTTGAGTCCAAGCTCTCAGCAGATTACAAGCGTCTACTGAACAAAAGATCTTTAAAGGAAATACTCAGTCCAAGATCTTAGCAAACAAGGTCTAAGGAATATACTGATCACAGCAGATTCAAGGAGTTAAATGTTGATTCCATGCTCTTAGTAGACCATGTGATCTACTGCATTCTACATAAAGGGGTATTTTAGATAATCGAATGCTGAGTCCAAGCTCTCAGCATAGGCCTTTAACAATGCTGGATATGCTAACATCAGCAAATGTACATTTTGGAGTTGACCAGCAGACAAGAAGGAGATAATCATTTCAAATATCTCGAAAGGCAGGATTATTTTTTGACGGAAGAGCTATAGGGTCCGTATTAATTGAAAAGGAAACTCTAGCTCAGGGTGACGATGAATACTAAGGAGACACGTCAGCCACGCACAAGTTTCCAACTTAGTGGGACGTAAGACGAACCATCACCAATTGCCCAACTGTCTATTCATCCATATCAGAAAGAGAGATCCAACCGCTCACAGTAAAGTCGGTTACTTGGAATCATATATAGGAAGTTTGGTTTGGGAATTCTGAACCCTAATACTCTCATAACATCTAATTTTAAAATTTCTTCTGCTCTACACTTTTTGAAGCTTTCCGAAGAAACATCAGTAGCGGAATCTTCCAACCACACCATGTTCCCCAACAGAATCGTCCGGACGACCCAACATGCCCATAGAGCCTGAACAGTTCTGTAGGGATTTCTTGTGAACCGAATCACAAAATCTAACTGAACCGGATCGATTTATAGATATTCAATACAACAACAATTCACAATAAAATCCTAGCATGCTCCTATGAATTTAATTCGATTCATGGATTGAGAGATTATCGTAAATTCGTAGAGGCTGATCCGATCTTTCGCGTTTGAATATCCAATTTTCAATTCAACCACTCGATTCGATTAAATCTGCGGAAATAGAAATTAGATATCTATTTTCTAGATAAAATCAAAAACAAAGAAAAGAAGGAAGAAAAGTGTATGTTCTCTAGATCAGATCTTCAGGGCTGTATCTCAATGTTGTTCAAATCTGCTACAGATGAGCATTCCACAGATCTGTGATGTAGGCCAGAGTCGAAATTCCTTCTCCTCCCTCTACAGTTGGCACCGCCTAGCTCTCTCTCTCCCTAGGGTTTTGACTGATTTGAACTATGATCAAGGTAGCTAGGGTTTCAGACAGAGAAGGGTCGATTTATAGACCTAGGGTTTTATCCCTAATGGGCTACTGGGCTCCATTCAGCATATATTGCTTGGGCCAGACTTGGGACCTAATGCAAATAATAAAGTGGGCCTATAAATTAATTAATTCCCATGTCCACAACCCAGGACAAAATTAATTAATTAATATTAATTCTTTTTCACCACAGAATTAATATTGACCTACCCCTTTATTACCACTTTATGAGAACGGGTTGCATTAATTGAGAATTCCCATATTTAAGGTTACCGGACATTCATTAATTAATTGGAGCTTCTGACAAGCTCTATCTACAATTAATTAATATCTTATTATTCCTGAGTAGTACCACTCAATCCTTATCGCTCATGCCTGAGCTTAATCAGCTTGCAGGACTTTGGCACGATGAATGTCATTGAGCTCATCAGGGAATGTCCCCATCCTATTACTCAGATATGGTTACCTAAACCCAGTCACAGGCAGTACTACACGAACTGATGTTACCCAAGATGCGGATATACGAGCACGTTACTCAGGCTCTCCACCATGGCAAGTCAAAGCAACAGTCAACCCGTGCAAACCCCTGAACCTTCGTTAGGGTTTGGACTCAATCAATATCGAGATCTTGTATTTGCTGATGTCAGACAGTCGAATACATCTCATTGCGGTCCATCAATACGCCACCCTTGCGTACGAGCATGTCAAGTAACCAAGACAGACTACTTATTCCGACAATGCTGCAGCCATCCGGACAGACGACACCTCATACGCTGTCTCTGCTATGATCAGGTTTATGTCTCACTAGGTCAAGTGATCATACTGTCTTCTGCGATCTACTACACGCCGTATGATCGTCCCTATCGGTGAGACAAGAGGATAACATTGTTACATACATGAAAGATTGTTTGACAGATAGGAGAAATAAACCATTGTATACTCATTATAATAAATGCTTTCAGTATACAAAACCCATCAATCTCCTACTTATACTCAAAGCATAATTAAGCTATTGAGAGTATACAGTCCGTCTATCTAGCCTGCTATCTCTTTAACCATTGTCAGTGGTCGGCATCCACCTCAGACCCAACTCACAAATACGTCTTTCGTAAACTTTCTGTGGCAAGATCTTTGTATATGGATCAGCAAGGTTGTCTGTAGTGTTAATCTTCTTGATCAGCACATCACCTCTCGATACAATTTCTCGTATGATATGGTACTTTCTCTCTATGTGTTTGCTTGCCCTGTGAGACCACGGTTCCTTTGAGTTTGCCACTGCACCAGAGTTATCACAATAAATTGTGATGCTCCTCGGCAAACTCGGAATCACGCCCAACTCCAAAAGGTAGTTCCTGAGCCATACCCCCTCTTTCGAGGCGTCGGAGGCGGCGACATATTCCGCCTCCATGGTGGATTCAGCAATGCATTTCTGCTTTGAGCTCCTCCAAGATACAGCTCCACCTCCCAGGGTAAACATATTTCCTAAGGTCGATTTCTTCTCATCCTGATCCCCTTGGAAATCCGAGTCTGTATAACCCACAGGGCACATTTCCTCATTTTGATAAACTAGGCAGTAATTCCTAGTTCTCTTCAAGTACTTGAGGATGTGCTTTACCGCAGTCCAATGCGCCTGTCTAGGGTTAGACTGATATCTTCCCACCATGCCAACGGCAAAACAGATATCTGGTCTGGTACACAACATCGCATACAAGAGACTACCCACCGCCGAAGCGTATGGTACAAGACTCATCTCATATTTCTCCCGCTGTGTCTCAGGACACTGCCCACTAGAAAGATGAACGCCATGTCTGAAAGGTAGCAAGCCTTTATTGGCAAGTTGCATGCTAAACCGGGCTATCACAGTATCCACATAGGATGCCTGGGATAAGCTCAACATTCATCTCTTACGATCCCGTAAGACCTTAATTCCAAGAATGTAGCCAGCTTCTCCCAAATCCTTCATTTGGAACTGTTCGGATAACTAAACCTTGATTTCCAACATCACTCCCTCGTTGTTTCCAAATAGGAGTATGTCATCAACGTATAGTGCAAGGAAAACCACGCTCCCACTGACACAAAGTCGGTAAACACAACTTTTGTTTTCCAACTGTGCAAATCCATAGGATTAAATCACATCGTTGAAACGTAAGTTCCACGACCTCGAAGCTTGCTTAAGCCCATACAAGGACTTCCTAAGCTTCCAAACAAGATGTTCTTCGCCCTTGCGTATGTAACCCTCGAGTTGCTACATATAGATGTCCCTACCTTCGTCAAGGTAACCGTTTAGGAAAGCAGTTTTGACATCTATTTGGCAGATCTCGAGGTCCATAGGCGCAACTATGGGAAGGAGTATCCGAATGGATTTTAGCATGGCTACGGGTGAAAAGGTTTCGTCATAGTCAATGCCCTCTTTCTGACTGTAACCCTTTGCCACTAGCCTGGCTTTAAAAGATGTGATGTTTCCATCTGCTCCTTTCTTTATCTTGTATACCCATTTGCACCCTATGACCCTAAAGCCATCCGGCAAATCAGTTTTCTGGTATACATCCATAGCAGTTATGGATTCAATTTCAGAATCCATGATGACACGCCATTTTTGAACATCCTTGTCCTGCACTGCCTCTTCGTAAGTCAGTGGGTCAGAGTCCTCATGTCCGTCTTTCGGGCTCAAGTCCGAAGACTCACCCACGAACATGTACCTTTCCGGCTGGAAAATAACTCTCCCACTATGACGAGGCATTGGTGCCGTGTCAGTAGTAGGTGCAGTAACTTGTGGTTCTGCACCTTGCACTAAAGAACGTGTCTGTGGTGCTGAACCTCTCACAGGTGCACCCACATCTACACGTTCCCCTTCCCTTGGAATTGCATTCTCATTTTCAATTTCTTGAAGAACGATATCACTCCTTGACTTGTGATTACTCACATACTCATCCTCCCAAAATCTAGCGTTGGTGCTACCAACAACTCTCTGACTCTCAGGACAGTAAGAGTAACCACCTTTTGTTTGTCTGTGATACCCTATGAACAGCATTACCTTTGACTTGCTTTCTAACTTATCAGGTTCCTTCGACAGTACATGTGCCGGACAGCTCCATACTCTAAACTTGCACAAACTCGGTTTGCGACCAAGGAAGAGCTCAAAAGGCATCTTAGGAACTGATTTAGAAAGCAGCACATTTAACACGTAAGTTGTTGTTTCCAATGCGTAGCCCCAAAACAAAAATGGTAAGTTTGCATAACTCATCATTGATCTTACCATCTCTAGAAGAGTCTTATTTCTTCTTTCAGCTACACCGTTCTGCTGGGGTATACCCTGGCAGTCCACTGGGATGTAATCCCGTTATCTGACAATTAATGCAGGAACTCATTACCGAGGTATTCGCCACCGTGGTCAGATCACAGTGACTTGATAGTTTTCTCGACCTTCTTTTCTACCTCAGCCTTGAACTCGTTTAATTTCTCAAAGCATTCAGACTTGTAGCGAAGCAGGTAAACGTATCCGTACCTTGAGTAATCGTCAATGAAAGTGACGAAGTACTCGTACCCTCCACGAGCCTGCGTGGACATCGGTCCACATAAGTCACAATGGATAAATTCCAACACTTCCTGTGCTCGAGACTAACTAGCCTTAAAAGGCTAAGTTGACATCTTGCCCTCGATGCAGGTTTGGCAGACTTGATAGGGTACAACCCGGACTAAATCCAATGTACCGTCATCTGCAAGTCACTGAATTCGCTTCAAGCTGATGTGACCCAGTCTCAAGTGTAAGATCCTCATCAGAAGAAGTAAGTTTTCCCTTTCTATGATTATCAATTACGGATGAATTACATGCAATACTTGCGGAAGACTTATGATTACAGTTAATAACATAGAGAGAATTATTCAGCATTCCACGACAGATAACACCGTTATTACCAATGATATAAACACCACTATAAAAAATAATTGAATATCCATCAACGTAAAGTTTGGAAACTAAAATAAGGTTTCGCCGAAAATCCAGCACGTACATAACATCTCTCAAAGTTAAAACAGAATCATCAAAGTACCAGGTGAAATCTCCAATGGCAGCTGCACTCACTTGTGATGCGTTCCCCGTTGAGATGGTAACCTCGTCATTCTTCAGCACCCTCCTCGGTGTGACTCCCTGCAAAATGTAACAAACATGATCAGTAGCTCAAGTATCCACTACCCATGAGTAGAAACCGATGCTAAACATGTTTCCGTTACAAATGAAAATGACGTACCTTGTCCTTTAGCATTCGGATAATCCACCTTTTTGCATCCAGCACACCTCTTCTTCTTTGGAGTGACCTTAACCCTCTTCACCTTCGTTGACTTGCTTTCACTTACTGCTTTCCTGAGCTTGCTTTCAGCACCGTCATCTCCAACCTTAGAGGTCATCGAACCAGTACTAGAAGCAGTTAGAATGGGCATTCGTGCTCGCATGGAAGATTGCTCCACCATAAGGTCCTCAAGTAGCTCATGCAGAGCATACTCTCCCCTTGCAGCAACAACTACCTTAAAGTCATAAAAGGAGTCCGGAAGAGAGTTCAGGATGATTTCAATCTCGCCTTGCGCACTGATATTACCACCCCGCACAGTGAACTGTCTCATGAGATCAATCATAGACATCAAGTGCGCTGTCACCGAACTATCTTCAACCTTCTTCTTGCACACAAGATCATGCACAAGTTTATGGTTAATAGTCCGCTCCACGTTGCCATAGGCTGTCGAGAGTTCCTTCCAGATCTCTCCAGCCCTTTCGAGATACTCATACTTGTGTCTTAATTCTCTAGATAGGGAACCCGTGATGAGCCAGAAGGCGAACTCATCAGCATCCTCCCATCTTTCATAAAATTCAAGCTCAAGATTACAGACTTTATCACAAGTACGCAACAGTGGATCCATGAAAAGAACGTATGCTTGATTTTTCAGATAAAGGACGTGTTTGATGCAAAACCTCCATTGAGGGAAGTTTGGACAAGTTAGAGGATTGAGAGCAAGTAAATGATCGACAGTAGACATAGACATATCTGAAACAATAAAGAATCTTAAATAAGAACATACATGTAGAACTTCGAAAACAAATGCATTGAGAACCTTTTAATAAATCAAATACAAATGTTTTCCACTAATTGCCCAAGAGTTCCCACCGTAAGCTACACTCGTAGATGTTTACGATGTCACCCTCAACGAGAACTGCGGGTTTTAAGCCCCAATCCATTTAATTTCACTACCATGTCAGAACCTTTTGACACTAGAAATTAATAATTAGTTAAAACCTTAGACCAAGCCATCTCTCAAGAACAAGGATGCAATTCTGGCATTATATTCTAAGATGCTTCTAAGCCATTAACCACAAATTTAACTCCGGCCAAAAGAGACAGTTTAGCTTGGCACGTAACCATACTGCACAGCCCTTAGAGCTTTTGTTATCTATAATTTAAATCATTCCTAGAATACTTGTGAAAGCGATCTCGCAAGCTACACTCATAGACGTTTATGCAAAACCCTCCCACTATTCACATAATTTAAATTGTTTGTCTAAAAATCCCAACAACCGTACCCATGCCCCTCTAGGAACTAGCAAGCTACACTCGTAGACGTTTACTAGAATGAGAGATACACTTACAGCCTCGGACCGCTTTGTGGAGGTCTATTGATTTTAATTAAAAAATCCTCTTAGTATTTTTCTTTTAAAAGGTTTCTTATATGCGCACTCTTGGTCCCGGTTTTTCGGAGTATAACTTAGCAGCGGAAAATGTGGTTAATCGTTTCTTGCACTC
>JAPKLW010001058.1:29904-56710 GCA_026898455.1 Plectranthus barbatus | reverse complement strand
ACTCATTCTTCCTCAACACTTGGGCTCGCATCAATCTCCAAAAGACCGAGTTTGATGCACAACTCCTTGAATCTTGCTTCTGGAAGGGGTTTGGTGAAGATGTCAGCCAGTTGATCTTCAGTTCTGATGTAGTCTACGCTGACATCCTTCTTCTCGACATGATCACGTATGAAGTGATGTCGAATGTCTATGGGCTTGGTTCTAGAATGATGAACCGGATTCTTCGTGATGCACATAGCACTGTTGTTGTCACAATAGATGGGTACACAGCCAGTGTCCACTTCATAATCCTCCAGTTGTTGCTTGATCCAAATAATTTGAGCACAGCAACTGGCAGCGGCAACATATTCAGCTTCAGTGGTAGATATAGCAACTGAGTGCTGCTTCTTGCTAAACCAACTGATTAGCTTGTGTCCTAGAAACTGACACGTACCACTGGTACTCTTTCGGTCAATACGGCATCCAGCGAAGTCTGAATCTGAATATCCAATGAGTGTAAGCTCATCATTTCTGGGATACCATATTCCAAGAGATTCAGTCCCCTTCAGATATTTCACTATCCTTTTGGCAGCTTCCATGTGTGACCTTTTCGGATTGGCTTGAAATCTGGCACACACTCCGACTGAGAACGAGATGTCGGGTCTGCTGGCTGTGAGATAGAGAAGTGATCCAATAATTCCTCTGTAAACGGTAGGATCAACTGATTCACCTTGTTCATCGAGAAATATCTGACAGCTGGTGCTCATAGGTATTCTGAGGGACTTAGTTTTCTCTGGGCAATACTTCTGAATTAACTCCTTCGTATACTTCCGCTGGCTGATAAAAATTCCATCAGCTGACTGCTGGACCTGGAGTCCGAGAAAGTATGTTAACTTGCCCATCATACTCATCTGAAATGATGTCTGCATCAGTTGAGAAAACTTCTCGCAGAGAGTTATATTCCTTGATCCGAATATGATGTCATCTACATAGATCTGCACCATTAGCATGTCACCACCATCCTTGAGAAGAAAGAGAGTCCTATCAATCTTCCCTTTCCGAAATCCATTGCTGGTGAGGAATTGTGACAGCGTTTCGTACCAAGCCCTGGGCGCCTGTTTCAATCCATACAGGGCCTTTCTCAGCTTGTACACTTTGGTGCCTATCTCAAAGCCTGGAGGTTGCTCGACATAAACCTCCTCCTTTAGCTCGCCATTCAAGAAGGCGCTCTTCACGTCTATCTGGAATACTGTGAAGCCGTGATACGCTGCATACGCAAGGAACAACCGTATCGCCTCCATTCTTGTAACCGGTGCGAAGGTCTCATCAAAGTCGATGCCTTCACACTGCCTGTAACCTTTGGCGACTAAACGAGCTTTGTTTCTGACTACAGTGCCAGTTTCATCTCGCTTGTTCTTGAAAACCCACTTGGTGCCAATCACTGACTGATGTGATGGTCTCTCCACCAAGTCCCAAACATTGTTGCGAGTGAATTCAGCAAGCTCTTCTTGCATGGCATTAATCCAATCAGCAGATTCTAGTGCAACTCCTATGGAAGTAGGTTCCATTTGAGAAATAAAGCAACTTAGGAGCGCACTGCCGTGTCGAGTCTGGACTGAACCTTCCGGATCACCGAGAATAGCATCGGATGGGTGATCCCTCAGCCATTTGGGAGGACCAGCGACTGCTGGTGCCGGCTGTGAAATAGGTTCTTCTGTCCTGATGACTGGTGCTTCCACATTTTCACCAGTCGGAGCTGGAACTGCAACTGGTGGTTGACCTTCACCAGTCGGAACTTCTTCATCAGCTTCACTGTCTGACTGACTTCCCGAACCTTCACCAACGATGTCAGTATCTGCTGGTACCTCCATTCCAGCTGGTTCATCGTTGTCTTCTGGCTCAAAGATTCCAGTCGGAATTCCCCCTTGATTGTTGCTAGATCCACTCAGGGAGATTGAGTGTAAGGTCTCAGCAAGGTCATTTGCATCACCGACCTTCTCGGTTTGCTGATGGGCAACCGAAGGAACTGGTTCTGAAGATGATCCAGTCATAGGTTTAGTCGAACCAGTTGGTTGAGTATCGGAAGAATTCCTGCCCAACTGATCAACGACATCATTGACCTCAGGAACATCTTCAGCCAGTTGTCGTTAAGGTCCTGCGCACTAAAGTAGCTTCATCAAAAACAACATTGCATGTTATTTCCACAAGCTGGGTAGTCTTGTTAAATACTCTATAGCCCTTGTGAGAGGGATGTCCATATCCGACAAACACACCCTCATCAGCCTTAGGTGAGAAAGCATTTAACTTCGACTTCCCATTATTATGGATATAACATGGTGAACCGAATGCACGAAGATGAGCTATAGAAGGCTTACGACCAAAATACACTTCGTAGGGAGTTTTTTGGAGTCTGTCGTTGATCCCGCTTCTATTCTGAGTGTAGCAAGCAGTCACCAACGCTTCTCCCCAGAAACTCTGTCCCAAGCTGGACTCAGCCAGCATGGACCGGATCGCTTCTTTCAGCGTCCTGTTCCTACGTTCTGCCAGTCCATTCTGCTGCGGTTGCCTTGGAGTAGATCTCTCATGTTTGATCCCGGCCTCCGCGCAAAAATCCATCAGCAGACTGTTGCAGAATTCAGTCCCATTGTCTGATCGAATTCGCTTCACCACAGCTTCTCTCTGTTTCTGAGCTTGGATGATCAACTCTGGAAGAATGATCTTCACCTCATCCTTGGTTCTGAGAAGCTTTACCCATGTGTAGCGCGAGTAGTCATCGACTACCACCAGCGAATATCGTCGTCCTCCAATGGTTTGAGGTGCTACTGGTCCAAAAAGATCCATATGTAGCAGTTCGAGTACCTGACTGGTACTGGGGCAGACTGGCGACTGGTTGTTGAAGGACTTCTTAGTTTGTTTGCCTTGCTGGCAAGCCTTGCAAATTCCTTCCTTCTTGAACCCGCCCTTGGGAAGACCATCTACAAGATCATGCTTGGTTAGATAATTAATAGTTTTGAAATTTAGATGACTTAACCTTTTGTGCCACAGCCAGTTAGTTTCCATGGAACTGGTGGCTACAAAGCATGTATCAGTATTCCCGCTTTGCCAGTCAACAACATAGAGACCTCCTTTCCTGACACCTTTCAGCTTGGTCTCGCCAGACTCTTCATTCTTGATCTGGCACCCTGATTTGTCAAACACAATGGTATAACTATTGTCGCACAGCTGACTGATGCTCAGGAGGTTGTGCTTCAGATTGGTGACAAGGGATACATTTATGATTCTGACATCGTCCTTCTCAATGCAGCCCTTGCTGATAACTCTGCCCTTTGAGTTATCACCGAATATGACTGGAGGTCCTTTGACCTTGGTAAGATCTGAAAACAGAAATTCTTCACCAGTCATGTGAGCGGAGCAACCACTGTCTATGATCCACTCGCTCGATCTATGAAGCTGTGTCGCATGATCCTGTACCTGCAAGAAAGAAATGAGATTCATTTAGGTACCCGATCTTCTGCGGGTCCTGCAGGGTTAGATCGCTGGATAATTCCTTTCGGAATCCAGACTTGGGTGATTTTCAGCTTGGTTTTATCCTTGCTGACATCATTAACAGCCTTTCCCTTCCTTTTAAAATAATGCGTGATTTTGATTTGAGAAGGTGTGGCTGTGTGTGTAGCTCCATTGGAAGTACTCTTCTGCTGAGAGCCTCGGAAATGTTTTTCCGGCTGATCGTGTTGCCTTCGTGGTCTCTCAAAGTGTGGACCACCACGGCTAGCCTTCACAGCCCTAGAAGAAAACTTGTGATTGGGCTCAGGCCTCCGATAGGTATTCCTCCTATCAGGTGTTGTCCTTCTCTCAGAATTTCTCTGAGATTGGGACCCCTTGTAAGTATGCTGGTGACTGGCATACTTAAAAGGTTGTGCGTGGAATCCCTTGACAGCTGGTGCTGGCTGTCGTGTCAGCAGAGGATTTTTCCAGTTGAGGATTTTGTCGTGATGACTCACCTATGTATCTGGTCTTATTATTCCTGTGCTGATCAGCCATACGGGACTGACTGGTTTTACCAGCTGATGCTGATGCATTTACCAGTTTTCCCTTACCCTTATGAGCTGTGAGTTCGGGTTGGTTTGTGCTCAAATCCCAACCCGGACTTATCAGAAGGCTTTCTCCAATGACTTAGAGCTTCTTCCAAGTCTTTTGAGCCTTTATTTAGAAAATTTATTCTATTTTCTTGCTCTAGAACGAGATTGTGAAAATTATCTCGCTCAGTTTTTGCAATTTGAAAATCTTGGAGCAACTCAAAGTGAGTCTTTTTCAAAGTGGCTAGCTCTTCGCTGATTGACCTCGATTTTTCAATCTCCTTGGTCAAAATAGAAATTTGATCTTTCAGCGAAGCATTTTCGCCAGCCAAGACATTCTTTATTTCATAAAATTTTAAAAATTCTTGTTGAAGAATGACTATTGTGACATCTTCTGAGTCGGAGCAACGCGACTCAGAATCGTCTAAAATGTGAGAAGGCATGATATGCATTGGGGGAGCTGATGATTGTACCTGATCATCAGCTGCAAGTGCCTCTTCACTGTCAGCACTTCCTTCAGCTGACTCCTCACCGAAGGCTGCCATAAGTGCCAGTAGAGCTTCCTCTTCTGACTCTTCATCTGACTCATACTCTCCGTCGTCATGGTCAGGAATGTCGGGAACTTCTGTCCTGGTCAGCATAGCCTTGGCAATGGCTTTCGATGCACGCTCTTCAAAGAGCTTCTTCAGCCTTTCCCGCTCACCCTTTTCCACCTGTGGACATTCAAATTTAAGGTGATCAGGGGATTGGCACTGATAGCAAGCACGGGGAGCTCTCTTGATGAATTTTCCATCAGATGAGCTTAGAGATACTCCCTGTTTCGACTTGGCTTTCTCCAGGAGAACGGCCAGTCTCTTCATCTGTTGCTCAAGGTCAGCGATAGAGCTCTCGCTGTCTTTTGAGTTAGATCCCGATGTGGCTGGGATCTCTTTCTGCTGGTTGTGCTGGGCAGCAGGTCTGTCAGCATGGAAGGGCTTCTTGTGCTTCCATTTGAAGTCCTTCTTGGCGAAGTAAGCTTCGTCTTGAGCTTTGATGCTGGGGGATCCCATGTTCCGGATGGCCTCATTCTTGTTTACCATCTGGATATCCCACTCGTGTGCCTGCAGTTGAGCAAATAACTCCTTGGGAGTCATCTTGGACAAGTCCTTCTCCTTCAGAGCTGTGGTCTTCACGAACCAGTCCTCCTTGGGCATCTTGGACAGGATCTTGGCATTAAGATCTTCATTTGAGCACTTCATGTCCAGTGACTTTAGCTCGCTGACGATGGCGTTGAATCTCGCCTCCATCTCCTTGATGGTTTCTCCAGGCAGCATCTGGAAGGACTCGTACTTGTCCACTGCAACCTGCAATTTGTTGCGTTTCATTTGATCAGTTTCTTGACATAGACTATCAAGGTAATCCCATACTCCCTTGGCATTGTCAAACTGGAGGGCTTCCTCCATCAGCGACTCTGGAAGAGAAGCCAGGATCAACTCGTGAGCAATGGAATCCAACTGATTCCGCTTCCTGTCCTCGGCGTTCCATTCGCCTTGAGGCTTTGGGATCACAGCAGCTGGACGATCTCCTAGCTGGTGCTGTATCATGGTGATCTCGATTGGCCCTTTTTCCAACACATCTTTCATTTCCGGATGGATGCTCTTCAGAGAAATGAGCGACCTCTTTCACCATATATCATGCTTCACCGTCTTGTAGTCGAGTAGCTTCGGATTATTCATCTTCGTGTACCTGAGCTAATCAACAGACAAACAAAGGAGTGCAAGGAAACGTGGATCTCGGTCCTAAGCGACTCAGAAACAATCGGTCTATAAGAACCTCGCTCTGATACCACTTCTTGGTCCCGGTTTTTCAGAGTATAACTTAGCAGCGGAAAATGTGGTTAATCGTTTCTTGCACTCTGCTGGTTACTCAGCTGACTGGGACCTTGTCAGCTGGTAAGTCAACTTGCACTCTGCGTACTCAGCTGACTGGCGACTGGCTCGTCAGCTGGTAGCTCAAGACTTAGAAAAATTTAGGCCTTGTTTACACAGTTATCAGTTTTCAGAGTATACACCAGCACTTGGGTGCTGGGTTTAAAATAAGAATGTAATGCAGAAAACTGATAAAGACAAAGGATTTATAGTGGTTCGATCAACTGATCTACGTCCACTCTCCAGTCGTAGCACTGGAAATTCACTAAGAGTAATCAGGTACAAGAGTCCTACGATCTATCTCTAGCTGGTGAATGCCTCGTCCACCAGTTCACTAGATCAACCGCTCCCGGCCTTGTTTCCTTCTTCAACTCTGATCAGCTGGTGGAGTGCGAGCACGTCACTTCAACATCCACAGCTTCACTGGGTGTTTAGTTCTCCCAAGAACGTATCTTCTCAATACGGCAAACTGCCCGTGATAACTCAAGTGCTGGCTGGCACAAGAGCTGCTGTGAACTTCCTCGGAAGAGAAAGAACACCAAAGAGATCAGTAACTTACAAGCTGGAAGCTTGAAGTCTCGTGTTTGAGAAATCAACACACGGATAGCCTTTAGAAAGGCCTCGAAAGTTGTATGCGCTTCTACTTGCTTGAGCGTAATAAATTTGCAGTCTTTCGGTAGGTGAAGAGTATTGAATGTCAGGAAGCAAGCATCTTAAATGTTGGTGGTTCCGACCTATTTATAGAAGCGGGATCCCATTCAAATCTTCTAGCCGTTTGGACACATCCGGAAAAGGTCTCTGTCCTCGCATGTCCTTCCGACGGCGGCAGGTATGTTTTTCTGGAAAGTCCCATACTTTTGTCCGCTTTATCTGACATTGATCTCTTTATGTCAGAACGGCACTATTTGTCAGTACGAGGAATCGAGACTGGTGTCTTATAACTGATGGACTTTAAGGTATCCTCCTTAAAGTCATACTCTGTCAGTTAATTCCTCGACGAATCTTCTTTTTGTCTCTAAGACTCTGGGAGAGAGAATCTGGAATTCTGCTGGTAACATCCGACTGGTAGATCATTCTGGTGATCTTGTGCTGGCAGTCTCTGCTGGTGACTTGCGCTGGCACAATCTAAGTCTACCAATATGTCTGATGTTAACTCTTCTTGAAATCTCCCATGACTGGTGGCTTCACCGCTGGTGAATAGTGTCAGTGAGAACACGTATTCTGCTGGTAGGATTTGTCAGCCGCCTGCTGGTGAAATCCTTCCCAACTGGTGAACAGTAGCCAGTCATTAGCCTTTCTCATGCTGATGAACAGTGTCAGCATGAGTCTTTGTCAGCCGCCTTCGGATGACACTTTTCCAACTGGTGAACAGTAGCCAGTCATTAGCTCTTTCTCATGCTGATGAACAGTGTCAGCATGAGTCTTTGTCAGCCGCCTTCGGATGAGACTTTTCCAATTGGTGAACAGTAGCCAGTCATTAGCTCTTTCTCATGCTGATGAACAGTGTCAGCATGAGTCTTTGTCAGCCGCCTTCGGATGAGGCTTTTCCAACTGGTGAATAGTACCAGTGGTAAGCACTTATGCTGGTGAACAGTGTCAGCATGAGTCTTGATCAGCTGCGACTTACAACTCAAAAGACCTAAACAGGACTTTACATTTGAGAACTAGAGCTATCTAGAGACAACTGACGCTGGTAGGACTTGGGATTTGATCCACCAAAACTATAATCTAAACAAGTAAGCTACTGGGAAGGGAAACCTTAGACAGATTTCCCAACACGCACAGATAATATCTTTGTTATTATATTTTCCAAATTTTTGCATGCAATTAAACAAGCCCGAAAATTCCCAAAATATAATCCAACAAGAAATTAATCACATAAGCATGCTTGGAAAGCTGTAAATAATAAAAGCGATAAATCATGTTTTTCCTATTATCTACACATGCTTAATTGCGCACATAAATAAATCACATATCATACGAGGATAATTAAGGCAAACAAAAATTCCTCGTGGCCCCACAAAATAGGAAAAAATTAAAATCTTATCTATTACAATTTGAATTTTGAATTTAATAGATAAATTCAAATCTTCACAAATCTTCTAGGGCATCCAAATCTTCAACCACCAAATCTTTCAGCTTTAGGCCTTTGTGATCTGATGATTGGCCCTAACCCTAATGCAAACCCTAGGGTTTACACAGGATTGCATCAACTACCAAAACATGAGCCACCGCGACGGGACAACAGCCACCGACGACGACGAGCCTCCGCCAGCACCGCCGTCCGCCGCCGCTGCACGCACAGTGCCGCACTCTCGCGTGCGCGTCATGTGCCCTCGACCGCTGTCCGCACGCCCGCCGCCGCCTCCAGCCACCCGCCGCCGGCCGCCCGCGACCAGCCACCTGCCGTCGCCCGCACCGCCGTAGCCTGCCACCGCCGCCGTTCGTCGGCTCCGTCTTCGTTCTCCGTCCTCGACCCGTCCAATTACAGATTTGAAAATTAAAAATTATAGAATAATCTATTCTATTACAATTTTTATCAAATCTATACTAATCACGGATTTTCTCGTGATTTTACAAAATTAATTCATCCCTACACGGATAAACCACCGCGGGCTGAATCATACGGGTTGCCACGAGGAACAAAAACCATCCACAATACAAAATAAAATTCATACATGCATATTTGAATTTATTGTATACAACAGAGCCATAAATTAGAAACCTGGCTCTGATACCAATTGTTGGGATTTCTTGTGAACCGAATCACAAAATCCAACTGAACCGGATCGATTTATGGATATTGCATACAACAACAATTCACAATAAAATCCTAGCATGCTCCTATGAATTTAATTCAATTTGTGGATTGAGATATTACCGTAAATCCGTAGAGTCTGATCCGATCTTTCGCGTTTGAATATCCAACTTTTAATTCAACCACGCGATTCGATTTAATTTGCGAAAACAGAAATTAGATATCTAATTTCTAGATAAAATCAAAAATTAAGAAAAGAAGGAAGAAAGGTTTATGTTCTCCTGATTATATCTTCAGGGCTGTATCCCAGTGTTGTTCAGATCTGCTACTGGTGAGGATTCCACAGAGCTGTGATGTAGGCCAGAGTCGAAATTCCTTCTCCTCCCTCTACAGTTGGCACCGCCCAGCTCTCTCTCTCCCTAGGGTTTTGACTGATTTGAATTATGATCAAGGTGGCTAGGGTTTCAGAGAGAGAGGAGTCTATTTATAGACCTAAGGTTTTATCCCCAATGGGCTACTGGGCTCCATTCACCATATATTACTTGGGCCAGACCTGGGACCTAATGCAAATAATAATGTGGGCCTATAAATTAATTAATTCCCATGTCCACAACCCAGGACACAATTAATTAATTAATATTAATTCTTTTTCACCACAGAATTAATACTGACCTACCCCTTTATTACCATGTTATGAGAACGGGCTGCATTAATTGAGAATCCCCATATTTAAGGTTATCGGACATTCATTAATTAATTGGAGCTTCTGACAAGCTCTATCAACAATTAATTAATATCTTATTATTCCTGAGTAGTACCACTCAATCCTTATCACTCGTGCCTGAACTTAATCAGCCTGCAGGACTTTGGCACGATGAATGTCATTGAGCTCCTCAGGGAATGTCCCCATCCTATTACTCGGATATGGTTACCTAAACCCAGTCTCAGGCAGTACTACACGAACTGCTATTACCCAAGATGCGGATATATGAGCACGTTACTCAGGCTCTCCACCATGGCAAGTCAAAGCAATAGTCAACCCGTGCAAACCCATGAACCTTCGTTAGGGTTTGGACTCAATCAATTTCGAGATCTTGTATTTGCAATGTCAAACAGTCGAATACATCTCACTGCGGTCCATCAATACGCCACCATTGCGTACCAGCATGTCAAGTAACCAAGACAGACTACTTATTCCGACAATGCCGCTGCCATACGGACAGACGTATCCCTATACGCTGTCTTGGCTGTGATCATACTGTCTTTTGCGATCTACTACACGCCGTATGATCGTCCCTATCGGTGAGACAAGAGGACAACATTGTTACATACATGTAAGATTGTTTGACAGATAGGAGAAATAAATCGTTGTATACTCATTATAATAAATGCTTTCAGTATACAAAACCCATCAAGTTCTAACTCAAATTCTCAAGCATCTACAAGAACAAGGATATTGATGAATCAATCTCATACTATCGTCTAGTTTCCACATGGTAAGGAGCCAGGTAAACTCACCTATGAGCAAATGAGAGCTGCTCAAGTCAAGAAGGACAAGATTCTCTACGAACCATTATTCTAGAAGCACTGGTGTGAAATTCTCATAGGTAAACTTGACCGTGAGAACTTGTTGAAGTATCTATTTGCGGATCCCAAGAAATTTTGTCCACATGTAGTCGCAGAATTCTTTGCTCGAGCAGTAGTTGATAAAGGTGAAAGTTCTTCACCACAAGTCTTTTGGGGATCAAGATTGTGGTAAGCCGAGAAGTCTTGGAAAAGAATTATGGACTGCGAAACGATGGTCAAGATGTTGCCAACTACAAAGTCAATGATGAAGCCGAAATGGAAAGAAGATGGTTGAGATGGAAGACGGAACCTTCAAAGAACCATGGAAGATAGCAGCACCACTGAAGTCACTAGAAGAGCCAATGAAGAGCTTAGCACAGGTTGTAATAAGGATGTTAGTAGGCGAAGTTGGATCACTTTCTGAACTAAATGCTACAAAGTTTGTTGTTATGATGGTGATTGAGGATCTAATTCATGGAAATTGGGCAAAGTTCATATACACCAAATGGCTAGCACATGTATACAAGAACAAGAGTGAGAAAAAGGATCACACATTCACCCAAGACGTGGGTTTTGGATTAAAGATAAGCCACTTTCTGGAGGGAATCATACAAGAAGGAAGACGCTACCGCGGTGAGGATCAGATGTACTCCTACTAGCTACCGCCGACTAGAAAATAACAACCACCAAAGAGTTTCAAAGATCCTTTGTTTCCAAAAGGAAAGAGCAATGTCAACCCTGACGAGCCATGCTCTGATGAAGAGGATCCCCACCAGAGACATGTTGTCATGCCTACTACAGTTCCACTTACCGCTGAAGAAGTTGAAGAAGAAAGGCGAAAAGCAGAACAGGATGCCCTGTTTACTGAACTTGAAGATTTGGTTGACATTCCATCACAAAAACTGATAAACCCCCTGAGCCACCCGTTGTGAAGAAGAGGCGTACACAAAGAAGCCCTCAGAAGAAATGGAGGAAGCTAAAAAGTTATGACGATCAAGCTAAGAAGAAGGGCAAGCAATACCGATTTTAAGGAACGACCATCAAAATCATAGTTCCAGAGGTAGATACTTCTCTACCGATCCCAAATGTAATCGAGGAAACAACGATATGAAATGTTGATACAACCGCAAAATGAAGGCTTGAATTTTCCAATGAGAAGGAATTATGGAAAAATAGGCGACAACAGAAAGCGCTCCAGAGGTCACGCGAACAGAGAGACTATGATAAGTTTAGATTGTAGATGACTCTTGATGATAGGGACTCTCGCTATAAAGAAGTCATGGCAAGCTACACAGAGCGCAATGCCAAGATTCAAGCTGGAGAACAAACCGGTCCTATTACTCGAAGCAACGTTGAAAAGGCATAAGCCGTGAAAGGGAAAGGCAAGGTCACATTCGCTGATGAAAGATTTTGAGATACATATGTTGTGACAGATGCTGAATTTGAGAAAAGACAGATGAAAGAAGTTGTAAAGGAATTCAGAAGAATGCAGACTCCAGCGCAAGGAGAAAGGAGTTCTGACATGATACCAATTCAGCCCGCCACCAGTCAAGGGGGAAGCATAAGTGCTGAAGAAAATTTTGAAAAAAGATTGATACAAACTTCTGTAGAAGATGGAAGCAGTTTTGTTGTTGAGAAAGAGAATGAGAAGGAATGACTAGCTGTGCAAGGAAAAAGCCAAGTTGTTACAATCATGGCAGACGTCGATCTACTGACGGAGTTAGTCCAGGTCCCAACTATAGATTTAGAAGATAATGTCATAGAAAAGGAGAATGCTGACCCAAAGAACAACACAGAAGACAAGGGTTCACAGCGACCAGAAGCAGTTATACAAGTAGGCGTTTAGCAGATCATCATTAGAACCAAAGGAACACGTGATGCTGCAACCACTGGAGAAGAGATGCCAGCACAAGACAATGAAACTACTTCAATGGATGTTAAAACCCGAGCACAACTCCAAGAAAAGCTCACTTCAAGCGTGCGAGCATGGAATGAACAGTATCTACGAGGATTGGGAATAGATCCGTCAACAGTTCCAGGATGGAATACTGCCGCAGATACCATGAATGTGCTCGAAAGAACCATTGAATCCATCTGGCAACGACGCATTCCAATTCCCAACTCTCCAGAAGTATCAGGTGTATCCTTCAGCGATATTCCTAGTTTTAACGATGAGGAGGATGCAGGAATTGTCAGAGATGGCGAATCTTTTTTCAGAGAAGAAACTCTAAGAGTGCCCCTGGAAGGACTGCCAGACAGGAACTACAAGGCAAAGAGGATTGCAAAGTGGTGTCCTCCTGTCACCGTGCGAGATGAGAAGAATGAGGATCTCATCTCCTGGGAAAAAGATATTTGCATCTTTATAGAAGCTCAAGCTACCGCTAAAGTCGAGAATTCGTATCCTTCCGAATTACAAGGCGAGTCTTCCGCTATCTCTTGAACTCTGTCCACAACCATTCAAAGAGTAAGAATAGTTGTGGACAGAGTTCAAGAGATAGCGATCCTTCGATTATGCCACTCATGAACTACATTATGAGGACCGTGCAATTATGATGGCAAGGATGGGTTTCAACTACTTGAGAAGTGAAGAAGAATGGGTTGATGATTGGATGGATTAGACATCTAAACGACAGTACACGGAGAAGCAGGTTGCTACAAAGCTGCAGAAGATCAAGGCTCATAGAGCTGCCACAAGATATCTCTCATAGCCACTTTCCGAATATGCTACCAAATACTCTCCACCATTCACTCAAAATTTTAAGTCTCCTGCCACTAGAAGACAGATGGTCGTAGCTGAGGAATTGAAGAAGAAATTAATCGAAGAACAAGCCGCACAAAAGAGAGGAGAGGATAGGAAAAGGATGTTGGAGTTTAAGGAGAAAATCCTTACTTAACTAGCCAACAAGTCTTCCAGGATGCAAAACTTTAGGCCGCCTTCCCCTGTGACTGTTGAAGACGACGAAAGAAGGGAGAATGGACCAACCAAATCAGCTTATGCTAATCAACCATCCACTTCCACTCATGGATTGGCTACTTCTGTCTCTATGCCAACCGCCGAAAATCAAATAATGTTATCTGAGGCGCCCCAAATCATGGCTATTGAGCCTTTGAGCTCCAGTACTTATCAGAGGCACATCCAGCAATTCATTCATACAATGGTAGGAAGAAGCATAGGAGAGCATCTTGTACCGATTGTGCGCACTAAAGTTACCAACCAGTTGTCCGAAGCGAAAGGCGAAATGCTTGCTGCTCAACAAGACAACTTCGAAAACTTCTCCACTGGGACTTTTGTTGCGATCAAAGAGGGGGAAGAGAAGAGGTTAGTAGAAGAAGCTGAAAGAAGAATAGAGCAACAAGATAGATTTCGTCCCTTTGAAGCTCGGAGACAACAGGAAGAAGAGTTAAGGAGACAACGCGAAGAAGAGGAGAGAGAAGAACAGAGAAGAATTGAAAAGAATAAGAGAATCAGAAGACAAGAAAGAGAAGTTGTCTCGGACAACTTCATGAAGATGATGATGGAAGCACTCAAGAATGTGAAGAAGCCCACTGTCGGTTCCTCAAGTGCCAGAAATGTTGCTGATTCAGACTCCTCAACAACCAAGAAGTAATATCTTTCTTAACTCTATGAGTCTTCTGGTTGAAAAACTTTATAAACATGATATTTTTTCTTTTCCTTTGGGTTTGTGTTCCATGTACGAATGAGCATGATATTTTGAATGGAAACCAACCCAGGTTGAAGACAACATCTCATTGTCCAACGCTGATCTAATTGAATAAGCTGAAGTTACACATTTAGTGTAATCAGCAAACTGCGTGGAGAGTGATGTGTGTGAAATGTTCCTGTGATTACTTGATGAAATTATGTGTGAATGTGTTATGTGTTGAATTGATAAAAGATATTGAAGCCATTTACTAGATGAAAAACTATTGAATAATCAAGCAATACCCTTGATATTTTGAGGGGGAACGTTTAGGAATCATATTGAGTCTACAGGAGTTGAGATGCTGAGAATAGACTTGATAGGAAAACCTTTGTAATCTCAGTAATCAACTTTCCCATGATCAGTTAGAATTAAAGCTTAAGATTAAGGCTTTGATCGCACCAAAAAGGGGGAAATTGTTAGGAATATTGTTCGATATTATAAAACCCCTTTCGTTGTATTTGATTCATAGTCATAGTTTGATATGTTTTGGTGCATCAAAGCTCTAGCGACTCAATATCGAGTCAATTGTAAAAGTCATGTATAGGAATTTATATTCGAGTTGCAATAGAATTAGAAAGAAGAAGAAAATCAAGGATGCTGAAGAAGTCTGCAGACTTGATGAATTGTTGAAGACTGCTAAAGAAGAAAAAGGCCAGCCGTGCGGAGGAACGCTACGAGAATGCTGAAGAAATAACTCCAGCAGAAACCAAAGGTCTTAGCTCAAACTGCTGAGATACCGCTGCATGATAAATAGCCAGCAAACGACAATCAGCAATCAAAAGAAGATATAAAAACGTAAATGTGATGGATCCAAATCACAAGGAAACCCGACGAATCAGAGAATAGAATAATCATGATGCACAAAGGAGGTTTCAGAGCTACACCAAAAGATCCGTCCTGACAAAGAAGACTACAAATAGATGCTACGCCAATTTGAAACGAGGAGACTTAAAGTGTGTCTGTCCACTGTAGAAAAAGAAACAACGCAGTTAGGAGAGCATTCCCTTTGAGTCTTATGGATAAGATTGAAACAGCCATTTCAATCTTCACCTATAAATAGGTGTCATCCTTAATTGATTCAAAGGTTCGCAGAGCTCTACACTCAGAGATAACAAAAAGAGATCAAATACACACTCTACATTACATGAACTCATTCGAGCTAAGTTCTTCACTGAAGCTTTTGACAAACTTTCATCTCTAAAGCTCGAGACCTACAAAGTTAAGCTTCCAAGGTTATTTTGGGATTCTTTCTACTATGGAAAGAATCTAGTAGTCACGATTGCCGTGCAAGCATGATTCTTACGAACAACGCCAACACAAGGATAGGTTCCGGGAAGAACTATAAAACTCCCAACAGTCGACGTCCAAGGAGAAGGGAGGTTTGTCCTCACTCCACGGAGCAACACCGGTTGAAGATTGGAGATCGAGATGCTTGAAGGTGCGCGCTGATCAGACAGAGGAGCTGCTTAACGTTAGAGATCAGGCCTGACCTTGTACTCATTCTTCTAGTGAATTTTCAATCCGAGGACTGAAGAGTGGACGTAGAACAGTTGTTTGAACCACTATAAATCCTTGTGTCCTTACTGTCTTACTTCGCTATATTTTGTGCATACACATATTTGAAACTCAACACATCGAGTGTTGTAGTATAAACTGCAATTTGGATTAACGAATAATTGAGCTAAAAAGCATTTGATAAACACTTGCTAAGTCGAGACCTTAGCAAGATACGTGCAACATTAATTTAATACTTCTGCTGCATACAAAACACTCTGATCGGGGACCAACAGTAATTCTCTCGCCATTTTGGGAACCTTCAGTTGTATCTTCATTTGCTAGATGGCTTCATCTCCTTGAATTCCCTTTTGACATGTAAGCTCTTTGAGACTGGCCTTTTTGATTGTCGGCTGATCAGTCAAGGTATTCAGTAGAGATGATGATTCACTCATTAACCTAGCTGGATCAATCAGTTCAACTTTGAAAATATTTGAGCCCGAAAGTCCATTGATATCATTGGTTTCATGAGTCTTATCTCCTTGATTTCTAATGGTCATGCGCACTAAAGTAGCTTAATCAAAAATAACATTTCATGTTATTTCCACAAGTTTGGTTGTCTTGTTAAGTACTCTGTATTCTTTGTGAGATGGATGTCCATATCCTAGAACACTCATTCGTCAACTTTGGGAGAAAAAGTACTTAACTTTGACCTCCCATTGTTAGCCTTTTGTGCCATAGCCAATTTGTCTCTTCTTTCGTGAATGCAATGAAGCATGATGCTTGCTGACCACTTTCCCAATCAGCGATGTAGAGTCTTTATTTCCTGATTCCTCTAAGCTTTACTTCACCAGTGGTCCCATCAGCAACTTCACAACCTGTATCAAAGAAAGAAACAATGTATCCATTTTCACTTAGGTGGCTGATGCTTAGTAAGTTGTGCTTGAGACTATCGACGAGGGCAATGTTGATTATTTGCATTCCATTCCGCTCGATGCACCCTCTAGCCTTTGAATTGTCACCAAATGAGACTGAAGGTCCTCAGAATTTTTGAAGTTCCGTGTAGATCTCTTCATCTCCAGTCATGTGACCTGAGCATCCACTGTCTAGGATCCATTCTTTTAATTCTCTTGATATTCTTCTTCCTGGATCCTCTTCCTGCAAAACAAAAAAGTTATATTTTCGGTACCCGATCAGTTACAGGTCCTGCAGGATTAGTTCTCTGGATCATTCCTTTAGGAATCCAGACTTTTGTGATTTTGACATTTCGTTTGTCATCACGTTTCACTACCCTTCCTTTCCTATTGGCATAATATCTTAAATCAGCATAGGAATGTGTAGTGGTGTGTCGAGCCATCATTGTCTTTTGAAAATGGTTTGATTTAGACTCTGGCCTCAAGTAGGTGTCCTTTATACTTGGAACATACGTTGGCTTCCTTGCAACCTCAGTAGATTGCTTAGCCTTGCTAGGATTTCTATGAACCTTCCTAGTAGATGAAACGGTCTGCTGGGTTACATACCCTGACTTTGCTGGCCTCTTCTCAGCAGATAAATAATTTAATCTTTGCTGAGCAGTCAACTGAGGGATACTATTCTGCCAACATTTCTGCTGAGCACTCGACTTAGAGTCTTCCCGGAACGTATCCTTGTGTTGGCGTTGCTCGTAAGAATCATGCTTGCACGGCAATCGTGACTGCTAGATTCTTTCCAGAATAGAAAGAATCCCAAAATAACCTTGAAAGCTTAACTTCGCAGGTCTCGAGCTATAGAGATGAAAGCTTGTGAAAAGCTTCAGTCAGGAACTTAGCTCGGATGTGTTTCGCGTAATCTAGAGAGTGTATATGATCTCTTTTTGTTATCTCTGAGTGTAGAAATTTGATGGATTTATATACTGAAAGCATTATAATTGGTATATTATGCACAAGGTCGATAGTCTGACTGTGTATGACTCTCTGGTACCAGAACTAGGTAACCACATCCAGTATAGGATGGTGACATTCCCTGAGCAGCTCAAAAGGTTCGTTATGCTAAAGTCCTGCAGGCTGATTAAGTTCCTGCAGGTTGATTAAGTTCAAGCATAAGTGAAAAGGTTTGAGTGGATTGACTCAGGAATATAAGATGTTAATTAATTAAATAGTTTGTCAGAGCTTTAATTAATTAACGAATGTCTATAACCTTAAATATGGGGGTAAACCGAACCCATGCAACCCGTACCTCAAAACGTGGTAGCAAATAGGTAGGACAATATTAATTCTCTGGTGGAATGAGTCAATATTAATTAATTAATTATATTCTGGGTTGAATATGGGAATTAATTAATTGATAGGCCTTATTTGCAATTTGCATTCTGGTCCTTGTTCTGGCCCATGAAAACTCACGCCCAATAGAAGTCCAGTATAATCCTATAAATAGGCCTCAGTTTCTCAGATCACAACACACCACAAGATCATATGTTGCACACAGCAAACCAGTATTTTGGGAGCTGTGGTGATCGACTAGATCTGAGAAACGAGGAGGAAATTCTGCTTCTCAACCGGGCAAGGAATCTGATGGGAATCTTCACCAGATATTTGGATTGAGTTAGGATACAGATCAAAAGATCAGATCAGGAGGATCGTCTTCATTCTTCTCTCTCCTTCTTGTTTTCAAAAAATTACTTATTAATTTTCACAGATTTAATTCCTTTTATCTGTTAGGAATTAATCTTTGTGCGCGGGAAAAGAGATCAAGATCAAATCTCTGCGCACTCGTTCTTCAGGTTTCTACAATCCAGGTATTCCGCATAAACCCCCTTATGCATAAGCAATAGGAGCATGCTAGGAATAATCATAGGCATAGCAATTTATTTTTGATATTCCAATTAACGATCTTAGCAAACGGACTTCATGATTCAGTACACGAATCCCTTCAAAATTCGTGAACCTTTTAATCAAATAAGGATGACACCTATTTATAGGTGAAGATTCAAACGGTTGTTTGAATCTTATCTGTTAGACTCAAAGGGATTGCTCGCCTATCTGCGTTCTTCCTTTTTCTGCAATGGACATAGACTCTTCAAGTCTCCTCGTCTATGATTGGCATAGCATCTATTTGTAGTCCTCTTTGTCAGAATGGATCTTTTGGTGTAGCTCTGAAACCTCCTTTATGTAGCATGATTGTTCTATTCTCTGATTCGTCGGGTTTCCTTGTTATTTGGATCCGTCTTATCTACAACTCTGTAACTTCTATTAATTGTTGATTATCATTTGCTGGCTGTTAGCACGTGGTGGGTATCTCAGAAGTTTAAGCTAAGACCTTCGGTTTCTGCTGGAGTTAATCCTTCAGCATTCTTGTAGCGTTCCTTCGCATTGCTGGCCTTTTTCTTCTTTAGCAGTCTTCAGCAATTCATCAAGCCTGCTGACACCTTCAGCAACCTTGATTCTTTTTCTTTCTAATTCTATTACAACTCGAGTATGAATTCCTATACAGGACTTTTACAATCGACTTGATACTAAGTTGCTAGAGCTTTGATGCACCAAAACATATCAAACTATGACTATGAATCAATTACAACAGAGAGGGTTTTATAATATCTAACAATATTCCTAACATCTTTGATTCATGCCTTTCGAATATATTTTTCAATCTCTCCCTTTCTTCCTTGTCTAATCATGGACAATCAAACTTTTGATGATCAGGGGAGCTACATTCAAGGTAAGATCTTGGCATCCTCTTGTTGGGATAATATACTGAAAGCATATGTGATTAAGTGTTTTGTACACTGGTCTTCATATATGTTGCCGCAACAATACTCGCTGTCTGATAGAACAAACATACAACGAACCATAATATCCTATTATCTCGCCTATAGGGATGATCATATGGTGTGTAGGAGATCACAGAGGATCATATGAATCGTTTGACCTAGCGAGATATAAACAGTATCACAGCTGAGACGGTCCCTGGATAGGCTGTCGGTCTAAGCTGCGGCACATCGGTTCATAAGTGGGCTTATCCTAGCTACTTGATGTGTCGGTACATGGTTATGTATTGATGGGATCAACAGTGGGATGTGCCATTCACATTGACATACGAATGAGCCAGATCCCTAACATACTTCCTATGATCTTAAACCTAACTGAAGGATAAGGGGCACATACAGATTGACCGCACTTTGATTTACCATGGTGGCGAGTCTTACATGTACTCTTATACCCGTATTTTGGGTGTTGGCAATTTGTGTGTGGCCTGCTTAGTCTGGACGTTTAGGTAAGCATATCCGTTTCAGGATGGTGACATTCCCTGAGGAGCTCACAAGGTTCATTATGCTAAACCCTGCAGGTTGAATTATTTAATTCAGGCATAAGTGAAAAAGAGTGAGTGGTGTAACTCAGGAAATAAGAGATTAATTAATTGTGGCTAATTGTCATAGGCCAAATTAATTAATGAATGTCTAAAGCCTTAAATATGTGGATCATGTTAGTTTGGTGCAACCCGTTCCTAATAACGTGGTAATAAAGGGGCGAGTCAGCATTGTTACCGTGGTGAAGGTTAAAACAATGTTTTATTAATTAATTATGTTCTGAGTTGAACAAGGAAGGATTAATTAATAAAGAGGGCCCACTTTATTATTTGCATCTGATCCCTGGTCTGGCCCATTAATTGCTCACAGCCCATTAGGGTTAGGGTTTCTCAAAATCTTAACACTATATATAGGCCTTCTCTCTATTAGATCATTAAGGTTGTGAAAACTAGGGTTTTTCAGTATAATTGAGAGAGAGGGCGGCGGCTGATCCTGTAGGGAGAAACTGATCGATTTCTCCAGATCTCGGATTCAACTTGGTAGATAATCCTCACCAGATTTCCAAGGAGCAAGGGAACAGATCAGAAGATCAGATCTGTAGGAACAACCATCCACGCCGGCGTCCAAGATCCAAGATCTAGATCTATTTCATCGTTGTTGGCTCCGATCTAGATCTGTAGATCAAACGGTGAAATCAGGTATTCTCTAATCCATCCTCTGCAATTAATTTTGTAGGAACATGCATAGGATCGCATGATTTATTTAATCAAAATTTGTTCCTGGTATCCTAAGAACGATCCTTGGCAAGTATTTAATTAATGGCAACTTGTGTTGTCCATCGTAGACTCAAACCCTACAATTGGTATCAGAGCCAAGGTTGATGTTCTTAGGCTCTATCTTGAATAGATTGAGATTAAATAAATATGTATGTTCATGGATGGATTTAAATTGTCGTGGATGTTTTTGTTCTCGTGGCCTTCTCATTTTTGGATCTGTTTTTCACCACGAGAAAATCCGTGGTTAGATTTGATAGAAAATTATGTAATAGATTTTAGATCTATTTCTTGTATTTTCTTTATTTTTCAAATCTGTAATATTGAGATCCGGAAGAACGAAGAACGATGAACAAAGAAGACGACATGGATCAGGGTTCAGCCACCCCTACACCACCAGATCTCGCCGGCGGCGGCGACCACGGTGCGGGCGGTAGGACGGCGGTGGGTGGCGGCGGCAGGGGTTCTTCCCTGCGGCTGGGCTGCGCCCATTTCAGAGCTGCTGCGCGCGCTCTCCCGACGAGCCCAGTTCGGGCATGGTCCAGCAGCACGTGCAGATGGCCGGAGAATGCGCTCGAAAAATGCGGTGGTGTGCAGATCCGGCGGCGTGCTTCTGTGCGCGCGCTTGGGTTGCGCAGACTCCTCGCATCGTGGTTCTGCTACGTAGGGCTGACAGCGGCGAGGTTCACCGGCGACGGGGTCGCGTGGGCTTGCTAGTAGCGATGATGGCAACGACGGAGGGCGCGCAGGTCACGGCGGTCGTGGGCAGGGGCAAGGCCTCGCGCGGCTGACTGCGGCGTGGGGTTGGCAGCCCCTGTTGCTCGCTCCCTCTGTGCGAGCCATTGAACTCACCACCGTCACTGGTCTGCAGCCATGGCGGACGGCGGCAGAGGTGTTGCAGCAGAGTGGCGGCGTCGCGATCTGTAACAGCGATTGCGTTGCTGTGGCTGCTGCTCAGTCGCGTTTCCACGGCCAGTGGCGGCGACCGGACGACAGCATGGGTGGCGCGCGGGTTTCTGGAGCCGCCGGCAGTGCGTAGCGGCGCCGGAAAAAGGCGGCCAGCGGTGGGCTGCGAGGCTGTGCGGCTGGGTTGGGAAATTAGGGTTTGGCTGCCCGGGCCGTGGCTCGGGCTCGTCAGCCTGGAGGCGGCCCGCAAGTCTGGAAATTAGGGTTTGGCTGTTGTTTGGGCCAGAAACCATAATTTGAAGCCCAATTGCTGTTAAAGCAATTCAAATCAGATTTCAAGTCCAACGGAGGCCCAGTTTGAAGATCTGTACTGAAAAATAAATCTTGTAATAGTTAGATTTAATTATTTTCAGTTGTAATCGCATCTGAGGGGCCACGAGAATTTATTTGTTTATTTATTTATTCTCGTATTGATGTGATTTATTATGTGCGCACTAGTAAATAATAGGAAAGCATGTTTATTTGCTTTAATTATTTACAGTTATAAGCATGTTGCAATTTAATTTTTGAGCATGTCTTATGTGATTTATTTTATGTTTTAAATTGTGTCTATAAATTCCGGGATCATATTAATTTATGATGGAATTTTGGGTGTGACATAATTTATGGGAACATAAAATAATGTGTGCGCATGAAACCTTTGGAATTAAAAATACTAAGCTGGATTTTGGTTCTTTACTAACCAAGATCATTAGACCTCCACAAATACGACTTCTCATTGGAGGTAGGGCATCTCGAAGCGTAAACGGTCTACTCGGGTAGCTTACGTTAGGGGTCCCTTACCAGTTCCAATGCGATGAGGTTTCCAAATAAAACACTTATTTTAAGATGAGAAGTGAGAGTCTCTAAGCAAACGGTCTACTCGGGTAGCTTGCATTGAGACAACTTTCACTGGTCTCTAAGATTAATCTAAGTGGGATAACAAAGGATGTTAAAGGCAGGACGCATGGGTCTAGTACGTATGTCGAATCGCCTTTCAATGTCCGGAGTTAGGCTTGTGGTTACTTTGGCTTAGATGTTGCCTGGAGTATAACTCTTTTGAGATGTCCCTGCTCCGGATAGGTGAACATGGTCTTGAGATCTCCAATATTAATTTCTTTTGCTTAAGATACCTGGCATGTTAAGAAATTAAAGGACCTATTAAGGTCTGGTTGAGCGTTTGCCGTAAACGGTCTACTCGGGTAGCTTGCGGTGAATTAGCTTGGGCAATTGGAGGAAACAAATTGCATTGTTTTATCTAAAGGTTCTATGCATATTTGTTTCAATTGTTCGTAGTATGTGCTTACTTTAATTCGCTTATTTGTTTTCAGATATGTCTATTATTACATCGCTCATTAATTCAATCGTTCACAATTCCTTGACTGGTCCGAATTTTCCTGGATGGAAAAGTGACATTGTCAAACTCTTGGATTCGTTTGGACATTTGTTTGTTCTGCAAACTCCCTGTCCGAGTTCGCCGACTGATACATCTTCCGATGAGGAGCTTGCACAGTATCACATGTGGATGTGGTCGAATGGCATGGCCAGACAATATATCTTGGCTGGTATGTCAAATGCACTGCGTCCTCGTTATAGTGATGTATGGTTTGCGTGTGACATTATGCGACATCTTGACGTAGCATATGGCGGACTCGATGGACATGCTAGATCCAGTCTTATCAAGCGCATTGTAAGACAGAAAATGGGTCAGAACTGTTCGGTACGTGAACATGTGGAATCGCTCATCCAGCTCATAGATGAGTACACATTGATGGGTGGTCAAATTGACAATGGTGTCAAAATTGACTTGATACTCAACACGTTACCAAAGTCATTTGATGACTTCAGAATTTCTGTTGAGAAAAACAAGAGTGAGTATACTGTTCACAGTCTGCTCAAGGATCCTGTATCAACGGAAGCTTCTTCAGTCTTTTCTGCGAGTCACTCTGATTTGCTTCCGAGTCGGAAGAGTGATGTCATGGAAAAGAGGAATGAAGGAAGCAGTGGGAGCAATCTTGTATTATCGGTTCATTCCAGATCTCTTGCTAAAAGTTCTTCTAAATCGCGTCGTAATGACATGAAGAAGAAGAATGGTAAAGGAGAGAACAAGGGAAAGAAAGATAACAAGAAGGACAAATGTTTCAAGTGTAGCAAGAAGGGACACTGGAAAGTAAATTGTCCAAGTTCGGTAACTAAGGGACAAGGTACGTCATCTTTTGCATTGGTTGTTGAAACATGTTTAGTATCGGTTTTCTACTCCTTAGTGGGTAGTGGTAACTGAGGTCACTAATCGTGTTTGCTACACTTTGCAGGGAATCAAGCTTAAGGCTTGAAGATGGCGGGATTACCATCTCCAAGATTGATGCTGGAAGTTGTTGTTTCAGCTGATGGAGATTTTGCTTCAAGTTTATTTTTAAACTTTGTTTTAGTTCAAGTTTTGGAAGAGATATTGGTTTTGTTTTGATGAACAATTTTTCATCTATTATGGATTATCAGTTATTCAGATAGATTATTTTTCTATTATGCATGAATAACAGTGTTTTCTATTATAGATGATTGTCTCTTCATTACTTGATTACATAAACTGTCAGTGTTCTAAGGTATAATTTAAAGAATCTCTATAGAGATAGGTTACATCAGTCTTAGTAGTTTTAAGTAATTCATGGAATTATGGATTCAATCCAGGTATTCCTAAGAATCGTACTTATGACAACTACTTGGAGGTATAAGATGGTGACCAGGCCTTTTAATAGGCGATTGTATCTCTATAGGTTATTTCGTGTTTGCTCTGGTTTGTGGTTTGAGTCTACTTCCGCAGTTGCCTTAACAGGCATCGATGCTGTAATCATTTAAGATTTGGATATGTTTATCTAGTTCACTACAAGTCCTAGTCTCTTGCTTTAATCAAGAGCGTTCAAGACTAATGTAGAGAATAAGTTAAACAAGACCGTAAAATCATTATGGTTCATTCATAATGGTGTATCTTAAGTGATGTGCTTTTACAGTATCTGGCAGAGCAAAGGGATTGCATCCTAGTTAACTACACTTATTATTCCTCTGTTGGGATAGTGTAGGTAGAACGAAATAAGACTCTTTAAAGTTTATAAGTTATACCAGTTGTTGCCAAATTTTCGTTTTTGGGAAGAGCGACAAAAGCAGTTGTGTATTTGCTTAAGCTAGTGTCTTCTAAATCAGTTCTAAATACCCTAGCAGACCTTGACTCTGTCAAAAGGGCAATGATGGGTAATTCGGCTGTTAAGCTGATATAGGAAACTGATTGGTAAGAAGAAAGGTTTAAACTAGTACTGTTTTGTGGGCTATTCCAAGTAAACGAAAAAGATGGTGGTTTTATGTATCCTAGTTACAAGCAAGTTGTATAGGATGAAACCATGAATCCAAATGTGAGATTGTTTTCTAACTTTTTAGAAAAGACAATTCAAATCCATCAGGAAATACCCCGTGGCATATTGAGCATACCTTGGAAGGTATGGTACCAATTGCGCGGTCACCTGTGTAAGGTGGTAAACCACAAATTAATGCACCATTAACTGACAACATAAAAGGAGCAACGTTGCAGTGGGAGGTTGCCTTAACAGGCTTAATGGTACTGGTTCGTGGAAACAGTCTTTGGACTTGTTCCCAGCTTAACGAACAACATCGTGCTTATCCCTTAAAGCGCAACGAAGCTATTAAGACAAACGATGCAGTTTAATGACGTCAAGTCATGGATTCAGAAATGAGTCAGTAAAGGTTATGGTTGTGTATCAGGATCAGTGATTGCCAGATAGCTTACCAGCTATAGGCAACTGATTGATATACAAGTAAAATGCTCGAATGGTAACCTAGTATATTCGATGTCTAGGTTAGTGAGCAAAGGTATGTTTCACAACAAGACCTTCTCACTGGTTGCAACTATTAAACCCATTCGAATTCTTTTAACCATAACAGCACATATGAATCTTATTATCTGGAAGATAGATGATATCATCCGTATTTTTGAAACGGGTACCTTGATAAAAGGTGACGACATCTGTATGCAACAACCAGATAAAGTTATGTGCAAAGCATCATGTCTGGAAGCCAAGGTAGTTCAAGTATGAACTTAAGGGAGCTTCAAGTCATGGAACAGACATTTCGATATTGTCTATCGAGAATGAGAGTTTCATGTACCAGTTATGTGTCAGCGGAAGCGTGGTTTTCCTTGCATATTATGCAGATAGTATTTTCACATTCGGAAACGGTGTGGAGATATTGTCAGGCATAAAGGATGGTTATCCGAACAGTTTCAGAAGTAGGACTTATGAGATCTTGGAACATCTTTTGAATTAAAGTCTTGTGTGGGCACAAGAAAAGGATGTTTAGGTATCTCAAGTCGCTTAAATTGATTCTGTGGTGAGTCGTTCATAGCAAGAAAGATTGTTGTCTTTCTTTAGTGCAGATGAACGAGTTCAGATATCTGCAATGCGATAAGCATGTTAGACAGATATCAGTTTAACTCTGGATAGGCTTATTAGGTTAATGAATGAGCCTTGTGAGTTGAATGACATCGGATATCCAGGAGGATCATAAGGAAAGGAAATCAACCTCTAACTATGTGTTGGCTTTGGAGGAGGAGTTATAGGAATCTAACACAGAAGTGTGTTGTGGATTCCGGTATGAAGGCTGAGTTTTTTGTCAGCTTCATTAGCTTCACAAGAAGCAGTATAGCTCTGATGCCATCCTCTAGAGGTGTGTGTTCTGAGTTTGCCTAATTAAGTCACAAGGAATTGTGATTATGTTGGTGCAATGACAAACTCAAAGGAACCCAAGACTCACAAGGTGGTGAAACACATAGGATGTGTATAATCACATCATACGAGAAATCGTGACAAGAGGTGACGTGAATGCAGTGGGAGTGATTGATAGTATAGACACACTTAATACTTTGGTAAAGCAATGGTATTATGCTTTAAGTATAAGTGGGAGATTGTTGGGATTATATACTGAAAGCATATGTGATTAAGTGTTTTGTACACTGGTCTTCATATATGTTGCCGCAACAATACTCGCTGTCTGATAGAATAAACATACAACGAACCATAATATCCTATTATCTCGCCTATAGGGATGATCATATGGTGTGTAGGAGATCACAGAGGATCATATGAATCGTTTGACCTAGCGAGATATAAACAGTATCACAGCTGAGACGGTCCCTGGATAGGCTGTCGGTCTAAGCTGCGGCACATCGGTTCATAAGTGGGCTTATCCTAGCTACTTGATGTGTCGGTACATGGTTATGTATTGATGGGATCAACAGTGGGATGTGCCATTCACATTGAC
>JAPKLW010001058.1:0-29504 GCA_026898455.1 Plectranthus barbatus | reverse complement strand
GAGTGAGTGGTGTAACTCAGGAAATAAGAGATTAATTAATTGTGGCTAATTGTCATAGGCCAAATTAATTAATGAATGTCTAAAGCCTTAAATATGTGGATCATGTTAGTTTGGTGCAACCCGTTCCTAATAACGTGGTAATAAAGGGGCGAGTCAGCATTGTTACCGTGGTGAAGGTTAAAACAATGTTTTATTAATTAATTATGTTCTGGGTTGAACAAGGAAGGATTAATTAATAAAGAGGGCCCACTTTATTATTTGCATCTGATCCCTGGACTGGCCCATTAATTGCTCACAGCCCATTAGGGTTAAGGTTTCTCAAAACCCTAACACTATATATAGGCCTTCTCTCTATTAGATCATTAAGGTTGTGAAAACTAGGGTTTTTCAGTATAATTGAGAGAGAGGGCGGCGGCTGATCCTGTAGGGAGAAACTGATCGATTTCTCCAGATCTCGGATTCAACTTGGTAGATAATCCTCACCAGATTTCCAAGGAGCAAGGGAACAGATCAGAAGATCAGATCTGTAGGAACAACCGTCCACGCCGGCGTCCAAGATCCAAGATCTAGATCTATTTCATCGTTGTTGGCTCCGATCTAGATCTGTAGATCAAACGGTGAAATCAGGTATTCTCTAATCCATCCTCTGCAATTAATTTTGTAGGAACATGCATAGGATCGCATGATTTATTTAATCGAAATTTGTTCCTGGTATCCTAAGAACGATCCTTGGCAAGTATTTAATTAATGGCAACTCGTGTTGTCCATCGTAGACTCAAACCCTACACCTCTTTGTGGTGCGGTTCTTTGTTGGTTCAGTTTGCTGAGTTTTCTCTTTCTTAGCTTTGGCTTTCAGCAATAGCTTCTACAACTTCTTCATTTGTTCCTCCAGCTCGCTGATGGAACACTCAGTCTCCTTTGATTGTGACCCACTTGCTGAGGTGGTCTCCTTTGCTGGACTGGATTGAGTTGGACGATCTGTATTAAACGTCTTCTTTGTTTTCCATTTTTTACCATCTCTCTTTAAAAAGTATGCTGAGTCGTGGTTCTCAGCAAATGTCACGACTTTCATAGCTTCATTCTTGTTGGTCTGTAAGATGTCCCATTCATGGGCTTGAAGCTGAGCAAATACTTCTTTTGTTGTCATCTTCGAAAGGTCATTCTCTTTGAGGCTTGTCACCTTTACAAACCAATCATCTTTAGGCATCTTCAAGAGTACCTTTGCATTTATATCTTCTAGATTGTATTATCTCCCCTAGGTTTTTAACTCGTAGACGATGGAGTTAAACCTGGCTTCCATTTGTTTTATGCTTTCGCAAGGAAGCATTTGGAATGACTCATATTTGTCTACGCATTGTTGAAGCTTGTTCCGCTTCATTTGATCTGTTTCTTAACATAGAGTGCCAAGAAAGTCCCAAATTTGTTTGGCGTTGTTATACTCCAAGGCTTCACCACTGAAGGATTTGGTAGAGCATTCAAGATCAATTCTATATCCATAGAATCTAGCTGTAAACGTATTAAATCTTCGCTGGTGCATTCAATGTATGGCTTATCTACCAATTCTAGTCCTTTTGCAATATCACCAAGTCGAGTATTCACCTTCGTGATTTTGATAGGTCCTTCTTCCATCACGTACGCCATTTCTGGATGAATATTCTTTAGAGTGGTCAGTGACTTCTTCCAGATGTTGTAGGGTTTCTGGAGAATACTTTGACAACTTCCAGTATTTGCTATTTCTCGTAACCTGAGCTTAACACAAAATATAAGAAAAGTGCAAGAAAAATGGATCTGGTCCAAAGTGACTCAGAAGCAGTTAGTCTGTAAAGACCAGCTGCTCTGATACCACTTGTTGATCCCCGATAAGAGTAATTGTTAATACAGTGGAATATTAATGTTCTTGCACTTATCTTGTTGAGGTCTTAACTCATTAATGCAGTGGAATATTAATGTTCTTGCACTTATCTTGCTGAGGTCTTGACTCATTAAGACCTTATAAAATATATGTTTAAGCTCGAGAAGTACTTAGGTTTATTGCAAGATATACACCAACACTTGAGGTGTTGGGTTTTAAACCAAGAAGCAAGTATGGCTATGAAACAATAAATAACAAAAAGGTTATAGTGGTTCGAATAAATGTTTTACGTCCACTCTACAGTCTGCTGACTGGAAATCACTAAGATTAAGTACAACAATCAAGCTTGATCTCTAACTGTAAGCAACTCCTTCGTCTGGTCACAGCGCACCTTCAAGCACCTTTGATGCCAATCTTCTCAACACTTCTTGGAGTGAGGACGCACCTCGCAACCTCCTTGAATGCTGGATTAGGATTTTTATAGTTCTTCCTGGAACTTATCTCCTTTGCGAAAGTTGCCCGCACGAGTCAATCTTCGAGATCAAGATGACTGCTAAATTCTTTCTTAGAGATAAAGAACTTCTAGTTAACCTCAGAAGAGAGCTTCTATGGTCTCGTGATGAACACGGGTAGCTTTAGCAAAGCTTTGATCAGTTCTTAATTGGATTTGATTTCGGCAAAGTATATGTGTATTTTTGTCACTCTACGAATCCTTCTATTTATAGACGGAGATTCAAACATAAAAACTTTACGAATATTTTGTCTGTTAGACACTATTTGTCGAACCGCTAATTGATCACACTAAAAACTCGATAGAATTTCTAATGCAATACAAGAATAAAATATCAATCTGGACTTTGCTCTGTTCACCCACTAGAATATCGATTACTTATGTAAAGGCTAATATCTAGGTTGAACAATCGTTGAGTATGTTTGCTATCTGGGAAATGGAATTAAACTAACAACTAACAATAACTATCAAGCTTAAATCAAAACTCACATTCAACATGATTTCCTCAATCAAAAGTACACCTCAAATGTTTGAATAATAGGTAGAACAAGAACAAATCAAGAGTTACAATATAGAGGAAATAGGATGTTGAATAGAACTAGGTAGTGGACTATTTTGGTTAATTGAATGTTGTAAACTCATTTAATCTCTCTATAGATGGTCAATTCACACGAATTTGATTAATCCCCTTTGTACCGATAAACTAATCGTAGATGCAATAGAATTATTGAACCGTTATGTTGTTAAATTCTACGACACTCCAAAAGGCTCGTGAATTATCGACCTATGTGCTTTCTCCGCACAGGGATTGGATCGAGACACACATAAGAACACACTATTCAATACACTTTAACCCACGTATTGGCTACAATCTCAGTATCAATTAACAAATGACTGACTGATATCTACATCATTGGCATAAAAATAAGATCTAGCATGCCTTAATCATATAGAGAGAGGTAAAAAAAATCAATTCATCAACAAAAAATATCCACTACTTTTTTCAATTCAACATCCAATAGAGTTTAGTCAGACATACCCCTCTTATTTGGCTCAAACAAAAGCAAATAGACAACTTAGCCATTATAAAAGAGGTAACAAGATATTCTCCCCAAATTGACTTGATTTGATCATGATCTCCACTCTAGATCTACAATCTTTCATGTTAGGTGTTGATGTAGAAATCCCACCTTTAAAATTGATGTTTTGATGTGTCAAAACTGTGTACAAAAGTCTTGGCCTTAGAGTTATTACCTCATGTAATCCTTATATAGGATGATCGAGTTGAAAACTCTAACACATTGAAAGCTCTCAACTGAACGGCATTACTTCCGTTGTTCATTTATTGAACACGAGGCATTATTGCTTAAGAAATCTTCTGACATTCTCCGTGTGACCTTGTGTACACGAGGGTTAAGTCCATTGACTTAATCGACTATCTTAGTGTTCTTACTTTTCTAGTAAGATCACAGCAGCCTGATTTTCTAAGGAAAAGAAGGTTATTACGGGCAACTGCCAACCTGCATACGTTCTGGGAAGAACTAAACCATCCAGTCACTGGAGAAGGAGAAGGGAGGTTTGTCCTCAATCCATTTCCGATGACTACCAGTTCTGAGGAGACTTCGAGGTGGTACTTAGCTTCGAGGAACTGAAGAAGGAGTGAAGAACAACAGCCTGGGCTTGTGATCCATTCTGTTGTGGACGGAGGTTTCTACAGCATTTGGCTATAGATTGTGAGGATTGTATCTTCATTACTTAGTGAATTACCAGATTAACTTCTGAAGAGTGAATGTAGGACTTAAGACTCCGAACCACTATAAATATCCTGTGCCATTTACGACTTTACCTATATCACGCATTATACAGTTCTCAATCTTACATTGAAATCTTCAACACTTGTTTGAAAGTGTTGAAGCGTATAATTGTTGACTACTTAAAATTGTAATTCGGTAACTTTAACTTGCTTGCTAATCAAAACTGTGTTTTTAAAACTGCCACTCAAAAACTCAGTGAAGTTAAAACTGAACTGCCTGCGTATTTAAGAGTGTGAAATAACTATCTTTATACTTCCGCTGCACATCATACGTAGACTGATCTGCGACCAACACTTCATCAATTTGATTGGATTTGCCTTTGAAGCTCTTCAATTGATGTTTAAAATAGATACGACCAACACTACTCTTCGTGAGCGAAAACGTTTGCCAGGTAAACCATTAAATGGGAACCTCAGTTGTTTATTTCGCAAAGTGGGGTATTTTCGAAGAGTTTTGGCATCAAATACTTTAGTAGATTCCCCCTCAGAATCAGATTTCGATGAACAGGTGGATTCGTCCAGAAATCCAGCAGAGGAGACTTCTTGTTCCATTGTATCATCTGCTTGATCGATGTTATCAGCAGCGGCTGTTGTTTCCTCAGCAACATGGACTTCTTCAGCAGTATCTGCCATAGTTTCATCGGTTGCACTAGATTCTTCAGCGGTTGTTTTCACAGAATCGTCTGCTGCAGTAGACTCTTCAGCAGTGTCTTTCTCTGTTTCTTCAGTGGTGTCCTTCATAATGACTTCAGCTACAGTAGATTCTTCAGCATTTGTATGAGCCATGTCTTCAGCCGACGGTTCCTTTACAGACCCAAAAATATTTTCCATATTAGAAGATTCCTTAGCATTGAAGGTTCTAGATTCAGTCTCCTCAGTGTTTTCCTTATCAACATGCTCTGCAGAAGGCATGTTCGTATCTGCGCTTTCCTTAGAGATTTCTGATGGTCCTGTATCCTTATCTTTGGAATGTGTGTCATTTGTCTCTGTTCGTGGTCCGTTCTCCCTTGAGCTACTGTCATGATAAGATGTAGCAATTGGTTCGCAAAATTGAACCGATTTGCCTTTGGAGTGTTCCGTGGCTTTGAAAGCGCCAGATTGAATCAGCATATCTAGCTCTTTATCAATCATGCCGTCTGCTGCAGTTGTAATCTTTGTAGTGTTGCTGACTGCAATAGGGTTATCCATTTCTTTTTCTGTTAAGGTAGAATCTATTATTGTCTTCCCTTTCTTTGCTGCTCAGCTTGACTCTTCAACAGCTTCCTCATCGGGTGCTTGACCAGTATTCTCCTTGTTACTCTCTCTTTCTAGATGAGATCTTTTTACTCTCTCGAAGTTCAGATCCCTTCCTTCGAATGTGATTCTATCCATTTCCTTTCTGTATTTCTTCATTTCCTGTGCCTTCATGTTTTCTCCACGCTTTCGTTTAGATTCACGTACGCCTTTCAAACGTTCATCAAAACTTTTAGATGATAGGGGTGAATCAGGTACTTTTTCAGTAGGGACATTGGCTAACTCAGCAACTTTGCGTAGGCGCTGACGACTAGACCTTCTGTTCCTGGTGGGAGCAATATCCTTTTGTTGTTCAGAAGAAATTGGAACAGTAAGTTGACCAATCACGAGTGGCTGCTGGAGTGCGGCCTTTTGGTCCATAATTTCCTCAATCTGTTCGGTTGGTACTTCTCCGAGAGCTACAATATCAATAAGCTGCTTAAAGCATTGCTCTGTTTTAGCTTCTGAGTTAATGTTGCTATCTCCTCAGCAGAGATAGGTGTTGCTATCTGCAATACTCGTTCGCCCAAGGAACGTTCGTCTATTTCCTCATCTGAAGTAGGCTTGTCCGCATCCACATTGGATTTACCAGTTAGCTTCTTTGGCTTCTTGTAATCAAGAGGATTGGCTGCTTTACGTGTGATTGGAATGAAATCAGTGGAGAGCAACTTCACTCCTTGATCAATTTTCGTTGAATGCATGACCAATTCCAGAAACTTGCTTATTTTCAATCCAAAATTAACATTTGATGAAAAAGTTCCATCCACAGACATGTGGTCGTTCTTCTTGGCATGTTCTGCCCATCGTTCGAAGAAGTACTCAGCCCAATTTCCCTTTACTTTGTCTGTGAGAGCCATCATTACTGCATATTTCTTAGCAGAAAGTTCAGAATATGATCCGGCGTCGCATTGGAACATCTTGATCACCAATTCGGCTAGAGTTTTAAATTCATCCTGTAGGGTGTTAATGGGTGTGGCAGCCCGGAAGGTAATCTCATGACCTTTCCTATCCTTCAGTACTCCAGGCTTCTTCCAAGAATTCCAACGTCTTTCCATCTCATCATAATCCGTTACTTTGTACTGAGATATACGTTCCCCCTCATTCCGAAGACCAAAAGTTTTAGCATGAATTTTGGCACTGACTTCAATGATACTTCCATAAACACAAGTTTTAAAAGATTTTCCATCTTTACTCATGACTGCTCTGGCATAAAATTCAGAAACCATATGCGGATGAAAATGCATGGGTTCAGCGGATAAGTATTGAGTTACCTGTTCGCTATCGAGGATATCCATTATCCAATCCGGGATATGTTCAGCAGCAAGACGTTTGTACAGAATCCGATCCTTCATGATTTGAGCCAAACGCCTCTGCTCCTTTGTGTGGCCGGCTAGGGATTTCTTCTTAGACATCATGACAAGCTGTCCATATGATATGGAGTCATCAACATCTTCTTTCTTTAGAATCCCAGTAAACCCTGGTGCATGCCGCATATGTAAGGGTTCTTCAGAATTTGGTGGAAAATTGAAGGGATGTGGTTCATTTGATTCAGGGCGATGGTTCTGACAGGTAGATTTCTGGGATTATGAGGCTAGAGAGTCTGTGGCCATGTCTGTGAGGGAAAATCTGGAGTAATTTTTCAAATTCTATGGGGACTTTAGGATTGGGGATTTTGTTCTGATTTTCGAAAGGTGAGAAGAAAATGAACAGTGTTCAGAGCAAAGGTAGGGTTAATTTGAATGTGAGATCTAACGGTTGAGGGAAAATCTGCGAAGTGTTAGATCGACGGTTCAGAATAAACGCGTCTTTCCATATGGCTTCCCATGCTCTGAGAAACACTCAAGTGTTTCTAACGTGGCGTTGATCACTGTATTTCTACAGATTAATTATAGAAATAGTGGCAAATAAATTTGTAAACCCTAAGGTTATCGATCCAGGGAAATGAAGCAACGAAAAATCCTAAATACTAAATCAGACGTTCTTAAAATACTGGTTAGGAAAAGCAATTAAAAACTTTTGGTTGTTTTGAAAATTGTAATACTTGCTAATGAAAATTGAACAGGAAATTAAAAAGCTTTTGAATTCAAATAAGAGAAGTACAGATTCCAGGGATATCTACCTATCAAGTATGACATGTATGAATGAATCGATTAATTCCCAATTTTAATTCCTCTTCGTAGTGAAACATCAGAAAAGTATTACGAACTTCTTTGTTGGACAATTCGTAAAGTAGATTAATTAATTACCTATCTCCGCTCGGTCTCAAGATAAATTAACTAACTCCAAAGATCTATAGATTTATTCCTACAATCAATCTCCTTCAGTTACGACAAGAAATCAGATTATATTGTGAAAATCTTTTTCGATTGAAAACTATCACAGTTACGTCTCAAGTAATCAACTAGATAATCCTAAGATGTGGCCAACAAATCAAGATTATGAATGAGCACAGATTTCACAAACTACGAAGGGAAAGGGAAAATAATTCAATTAATCACAACAAGCATACATTGATAGTTCGAAACCCTAGAATCTGAGAAAGGATTTAGTTACACATATTCACGGTAATATTCATCATGGAAAAATAAAACCTGAATTGCATAAAAACTGGAATCCGAAAATCTTCCCGCAGGAACTTGTCTTCAAACATAAAACTCTAAAAACTCTTGGAATCTCTCAAAATATGAAATCTAGAATGAAGCACTCTTAAAAATCGAAATTACAAGGATATATATAGAGGTGGAGGTGTATCATATCAAATCTAGGGCTAGATATGCATTAATCTCCAAATCAGATCAGGATTAGGTTTCCCGCATGCGCGTCGACCGTGGCAATCTGGCATCGATCGCTGGGCCTGGAACATCCTCGTCGATTGACGAGCATTGGCAGCGATCGATGCGGCCTTTGCTTCCGTCGATCTGCCTTTTCCCTTCGTCGAGCACTGTGCCTCGTCTGCTCGGTCTCACGGTTTTGGCCATAACTTCCTCTTTCGAACTCCGATTGACCCGATTCCAGTTGCGTTGGAGAGCTAACACAAAGCATCATCCATTTCCATGCACCAATAGCTCGAATTCCTCTTGTGGAAGAACTCTTAATTGCTACTCTTACACGTCACTGCTTCCGGAACGGTTTTTCTTGTGAGTTTAGGCCTAAAAACCTGCATAAACATCAAAACACACCTAAAACCACCTAATATTGACATCATGCATAAAATATATATATAAACTCAATAAATCTACATAAAATAGTATAAAAATAATATAGATAAGTGAGTGAAATAACGAGCTTATCAAATCCCCCAAACTTGAACATTTTATTGTCCTCAATCAATAGGCAAGAAAGAAATCAAAAGATCAAGTGGTTAAAGTGCAATGCCTCACAAGATTCATCACAGTCAAGAACCAAGAATCCACTACCCACAAGCAATTTGAAAGAGACAGAAAATTCATCAACCGTGGAAGAACTCACAGGAAGTGTATCGCTCAACTCTCAAGTGTTTAAGGTAAAGATGAAAGCACTCAAAATCATGTATGAAGAAATTTCTACCATAGGCTTGCAAATTTTCTAATATCTCCACTGCTAGAATGTGCACACAAGTCTAGAATCAAAAAGGACTTTCATTAGGTTGTAATGTAAGCTTTTTTGTGAAAGGTATGGAAATATGGCCAAGTGACTAAAGTCAATCAAGTTGTACTTCCTTAATCAATCCAAACCACCTTCTATTCATCAATCACCTCATCTCCTCAAATATTGTTGGAATTGTATACATAAAAAGCATTATGATTGGTATATTAGGAAACGTTATGTTTGATATACTGTTAATCATTAATGACTTCCAATAAACAACTCCTGTCTGAATTAACAATCATACGATGCGAACAAACACATCCAGTTATCTCGTCGATAGGGAGATCATACGGTGTGTAAGAGATCACAGAAGATCGTATAGATCGTTCGACCTAGCAAGATATAAACAGTTATCACAGCTGAGACAGTTTCTGGTTTGGCTGTCGGTTTAGGCTGCGGCACACAAGTCCATAAGCGGTTTATCTTGACTGCTTTGTGTGACCGGTACATCTCAATGTATTGATAGGATCAACAGTGAGATGAACCATTCTACTTGACATATGAATGAGTAAAGATCTTGGTAACTTGGTCGGATCTAAAGTCTATTGAAAGCTGAGGGGCACACATGGGTTGACTGTCACTTTGACTTGCTATGGTGGAGAGTGGGCGGCTGTAGATCCGGTAGCGTATCCTCACCAGATTTCCGGATCAAGCAAGGGAACAGATCAGAAGATCAGATCTGTAGGAACACCATCGTTTTGATCGATTCCAGATTCAGATCTGCACCATCTTCATTGCCATCATCGATCTAAATCTGTAGATCAGTCCTTGGAGTTTCAGGTATTCCTTTGGATCTACGAATTAAATTAAATAGGAGCATGCATAGGGCATTCACTGTTTGTCATGACATTTATTTTGATATCCATAAATCGAATCCGGAGTTTTAATAAATGGCGATTCATGTCGCCTATTGTAAACTCAGTTCCTACAAATATATTAACAAATACACAATCTTTTTTTTTTCTAGCTCATTTTGAATCTCTTATGCTCTTTTAGATAATTTTGTATTCTTTTGTTTTCAGAGAGCTTATGAGAATTCTAATTATTTCTAGAGCTTCTCAAACATACATCTTCTCACCACTAATTTATCATATCTTATCACCAATTCACTAATCAACCCCATACATACCACAACTCAAGACATGAGTGAGACAATACTTTTCTTAATCTCATAGACAAGGAAAGAAAAATTGTACAGGCTCAAAGTGGCTAACTAGGGAAAATTTTATTGTGAAGGGACAGTGTTTATGATATTGGGTTCACAAAGATGGCCTAAGATCATTTTCTCAACTTGTGCACACTATGCAGTCTCAACATAGAAAATAGGCGAGTTCTAGAGAAATCAAAACACACATGTGAATCTCACATCAAACAAAATAAAGGCTCAAATTTCTCACACAAGGATTCAAAAATTTTCTTCCACAGTCAATTTCAAATCAGCTCAATCAGCATGCAAGTATAAGTGTCAAATCAGTCATATCATGCGGTATTCTACATTCATAGGCATCAAACCACAATCTTAATCAATTCAATAATCAACCCTCAATCAATTCTAATCTCACAATCTCGTTCAGGTTATCTCAAAACTCAAAAATTTTCCCCACAAAATAGCATAAAAATACAAAAAATTACGAAAATTTAAGGACAGAAGCAGAATAAATAAAAGATAGGACGTTCCATCTCTTGTCCACATCCCCCCAAACTTATTTCCAACTCAAAGAGTGGAATAAGTTTGAAAATCAGACAAAAGAAGGAACGATACCTGGTAGTTGATCTCAGACATCAACTTTTTTATCCCCCGGAGTCTTCAATCACCATCAAAGAAGTCGGGTCCATGCAGGTCCTTTCGCGACCTCCTTTCCATCTTTGTTCTTGACAACTTGCATCCTCCATTTCTTGGTGTCTTTCAATGTCCCCCCAATGGCGGACTTGTACTTCCGTAGGAGCCGTAGTAATTTTTTTCAACTCCCCATACCTGAGGTGTGCCGGAAGCATCTTGAGTTCCAGAACCAGCGGATCAGAGTTAGATTGCAGTTTTCCCCGATTTGCGTCGGTTGACATGGGTGAAACTGCCGCAAGATGCGTCTCGCTCTTCCCTCTCGGCCGGGGACGTCGCGCGAGGATGGTGGCTGGTGTGGGTGGTGCGGCTGCGGCGGTTAGAGGCGGCGGCGGCGGCTGTAGGGGTGGCTGGCGGCTAGGGTTTGTGAGCTGGGCCTGTTTTCGGGCTCTCCAGCCCGGAGGCGGCCCGGTTCAGCTGTGAACCCTAGTTCTGGCCCATTATGCAGCCCGATTTGCAGTCTTTCAGTGGGAGCCCAATTCTGAAGATTTGTATTAAAATTAAAGCCTTGTAATAGATAGGTTTAATTTTATTTCCCATGTAATTGCATCAAGGGGCCACGAGAAATTTTATTTGTTTATTTAATTAATTTCTCGTATGATTGATTTATTATGTGCGCACTAGTAAATAATAGGAAAGCATGTTACTGCTTTATTATTTATTGTTCAAAGCATGCTTTATGTGATTTATTTTATGTATTAAATTATGTCTATAAATTCCGGAATCATGTTGGGAAATATGGCGGAATTTTAGATGTGACATAATTTATGGATCATAAAATAATCTGTGCGCATATGAACCTTTTGAAGGAAAAAGACTAAGCAAGATTTTTTAATTAAAATCAACAAGACCTCCACAATGCGGTCTCTTATTAGAAGTGGGCAGTGAAGTAAGTAGATGTCTACACGAAAGTAGCCTGCTTGCTTTATTTGTTCATAAGTTCTAATAGATGAGATTTCTAAATAAAACATTTAAACATGTGAGAAGTGGACAGTGAAGTGAGTAGACGTCTACACGACCGTAGCCTGCTTACTTTATTTGTTCATAAGTTCTCTAGAATTGTTTTAAATGAGATAACAAAGGTTATAAGAGGCATGCGTCATGGGTCTAGTACGTATGACAAATTGTCCTTTTAACTTCCGGAGTTAGAATTGTGGTCAAATGCTTAGATGTTGCCTTAGAATTGTGGTCAAATGCTTAGATGTTGCCTGAGTACTAACTCATGAATGATGTTTGTGCTCAGATAGGTTGAACATGGTCTTAGTTTTATCTCCGATTATTAATTTCATTTGCCGGCGAATACCTGGCATGGATTGAAATTAAAGACTGGAACTTCAAAGAGCAGTCTGGTTAGGTGGTCTGCTGTAAACGTCTTCGAAAGGAGCTTGCAGTAGATGCACCTAGGCAATTGGGGGAAACAATTGTATTGGTTTATCAAAAGGTTACAATGCATATTTGTTTCAATGTTCTGCATGTATGTACTTACTTTAATCAATTATTGTTTTCAGATATGTCTATGAATAATGTCATAAATATCTTGGCACAAAATCAATTAACTGGTCCGAATTTCATGGAATGGAAGCGCAACTTGGATTATATCCTAGTTGCAGAGGAACATAAATATGTTCTTAACACTCCGTGTCCAGTTGTCCCTACTGCTGAGTCAACTGATGTGGAGCGGAACCTCTATGACAAGTGGGTCAAATCTAATAATGTAGTCAAGTGCTACATGATGACAACTATGTCTAAGGTGCTCCAGCAACAACATCAGCACTATGACAAAGTAGCTGAGATTATGGATAGTCTCACAGTTACTTATGGGGAATCGGATAGAGCTGTCAGATTTAAACTCATGAGGGAAATCGTGAGTTGTAAAATGACTGATGGTAGCTCAGTGAGGGAGCACGTTGTTTCCATGACTCATCTCATGGATGAACTGACGTTGCATGGAGGAGGTATTGACGGGGAAGCCCAGGTCGATATCATACTCAACTCACTTCCGAAGTCTTTTGAAAACTTTAGGCTGAATGTTGTCATGAGTAAAAAGGAGTATACTCTCAATGAGTTACTTAGTGATCTCATGGCGGCTGAATCAGTCATGCAACCTGAAAAGGCAGTCTTGGTTTCTTCCGGTAGTCGCCCTGCTTCATCGAAAGGTGCTAACGGGGTGATTGGAAAGAAATTCAAGAAGACAGCCTTTGGAAGCAAAAGTTCTGGGAAAAAGAAGACTGTGACACCGGGGAAGAAGGGCAAGTGTTTCCGTTGTGGCAATACTGGTCACTGGAAGAAGGATTGTCTGACCAAGCGGGTTGGACAAGGTACGTCATTAGCACTTGTAACGGAAACATGTTTCGCATCTGTTTCTACCCATTCATGGGTAGTGGATACTGGAGCCACTGATCATGTTTGTTACACTTTGCAGGGATTCAGGCCGACAAGGCAGCTGAATGATGACGAGGTGACGATCTCCATGGGTAATGCTGCTCGTGTGTCTGCAGTAGCAGTTGGAGATGTTACATTATGCTTTCAAGACAATGTTTTGATTTTAAGAGATGTTTTGTATGTGCCGGATTTTCGGCGGAACCTTATTTCTGTGTCCAGTTTAATAAATGATGGATTTTCAGTTATTTTTTATAGTCATGTTGCTATCAATGGCAATAACGGTGTTATCTGTCGTGGGATACAGAAAGACTCTCTTTATATCATAACTTGTTTGCACAAATCTTCCGTGAATGCTGCATATAACTCATTTAATCATAAGAAGAGAAAGTTTTCATCTTCTGATGAGGATCTTACATATCTATGGCATCTGAGACTAGGTCACATCAATCTAAAGAGGATCAAGAGACTCGTGGATGATGGAACGTTGGATTCAATCCAGGTAGTTCCACATCGAGTTTGTGAATCCTGTATAGAGGGAAAGATGACGACCAGGCCTTTCAAGGCAAGTCAGTCTCGAGCAAGTGATGTGTTGGAACTGATCCACTCTAATTTATGTGGACCTATGTCCACGCAAGCTCGTGGAGGATTTAAGTATTTCGTCACTTTTATTGACGATTACTCGAGATACGGGTATGTTTACTTACTTCACTATAAGTCTGAATGCTTTGAGAAATTCAAGGAATTCAAGGCGGAAGTAGAGAAGAAGTTAAACAAGACCATTAAGTCATTACGATCTGATCGTGGTGGTGAGTATCTCAGTGACGAGTTCTTGCAGTTTTTATCAGAGCATGGGATTACATCCCAATGGACCGCACCAGGCACTCCTCAGCAGAATGGTGTGGCAGAAAGAAGAAATAGGACTCTTCTTGAAATGGTTAGATCTATGATGAGTTATGCGAACTTGCCTGTTTCGTTTTGGGGCCACGCGTTACTAACAGCGGCGTACCTGCTGAACCTGGTACCTTCTAAGTCAGTTCCTAAAACACCCTCGGAACTCTGGCATGGGCGAAAGCCCAGTGTGTCAAAGATAAGAGTGTGGGGCTGTCCGGCATATGGTTTGTCGAAGGAACCTGATAAGTTAGAAGGCAGGTCCAAGCTAATGCTGTTTGTGGGATACCCCAGACAAACGAAGGGTGGTTATTTCTACTGTCCTGAGGATCAGAAGATCGTTGTTAGCACCAATGCAAGATTCTTAGAGGACGAGTTTGTGAAAAACCACAAATCCAAAAGTGATATCATTCTCCAAGAAATTGGATACGATGATGCGCTTTCATTGGGAAAACCCCGTGGCAGATTGAGTGTACCTCTCGAAGGTATGGAACTAATTGCACGGTCGCCAGTGCAAGGATTTGATCCACAAGTAACTGCACCAACTGCTGACGCAGTACCAGTGCTCCGTCGTAGTGGGAGGGTATCTCACCAACCCGAGCGGTATATGTTCGTGGGAGAGTCTTCGGACTTGATCCCGAAAGACGGACTAGATGATACCGACCCATGGAGATACGACGAAGCAGTAAATGACAAAGATGCTGAAAAATGGCATAAAGCCATGGATTCAGAAATTGAATCAATTACTTCTATGGATGTATACCAGAAGTCTGCGCTACCAGATGGCTTTCGGGCCATAGGTTGCAAATGGGTATACAAACGGAAGAGAGGTTCAAAAGGAGAGATAACGGCTTTTAAAGCAGGTTGGTGGCGAAGGGTTATAATCAAAAGGAGGGCATTGACTATGACGAGACCTTCTCACCGGTAGCCATGCTCAAATCCATTCGAATTCTTCTATCCATAGCAGCACGTATGGACCTAGAAATCTGGCAGATGGATGTCAAAACTGCGTTTTTAAATGGGTACCTTGAGGAAGGTCGTGACATCTATATGCAGCAGCCAGAGGGTTATGTGAAGGATGGTGAAGAGCATCTTGTCTGGAAGCTAAAGAAGTCCTTGTATGGACTTAAACAAGCTTCACGGTCATGGAACAAACGTTTCGATGATGTGATTAAATCCTATGGATTTTCACAATGCAAAATTGAAAGTTGTGTGTACCGATTATACGTCACCGGAAGCGTGGTATTCCTTGCACTTTATGTAGATGACATTCTTCTATTCGGCAACGATGTGAAGGTGTTGTCAGACATAAAGAGATGGTTATCCGAAGAGTTTCAAATGAAGGACCTAGGAGACGCTGGATACATCCTTGGGATTAAAGTCTTGCGTGATCGCAAGAAGAGGATGTTAAGCTTGTCTCAGGCCGCTTATATTGATACTGTAATTGCTCGTTTTAGCATGCAAAACGCCAAGAAAGGGTTGCTACCTTTCAGACATGGTGTTCCTCTGTCTAAGGCACAATGCCCTGCAACAGAAGAGGAGAAGGATGAGATGGCTAAAGTACCATATGCTTCGGCAGTGGGAAGTCTCATGTATGCGATGCTATGTACAAGGCCAGATATCTGTTATACCGTGGGCATGGTAGCCAGATATCAGTCTAACCCTGGACAGGCGCACTGGACTGCTGTCAAACATATTCTCAAGTATCTGAAAAGAACTCGAGACTATTGTCTTGTCTATCAGGGTGAGAATTTGTGCCCTGTGGGTTATACGGATTCGGATTTCCAGGCGGATCAGGATGAGAAGAGATCGACCTCGGGCTATGTGTTCACCTTGGGAGGTGGAGCTTTATCATGGAGGAGTGAGAAACAGAAATGTATCGTAGACTCCACCATGGAAGCTGAGTATTTGGCAGCTTCAGAAGCTTCTAAAGAAGCAGTATGGCTCCGGAACTACCTCCAAGAGTTAGATATTGTTCTGAGTTTGCCCAAGACCATCACGATATATTGTGATAATGCTGGTGCAGTAGCAAACTCTAAGGAACCAAGAACTCACAAGGCGTCAAAGCACATAGAGAGAAAGTACCACATCATACGAGAAATCGTAGCGAGGGGTGATGTGCTAATAGAGAAGATTGACACGAAGGATAATCTAGCGGATCCATTTACAAAGGGCTTACCACAGAAGGCATACAAGGGTCACGTTCGTAGCCTAGGACTGAGGTAGATGCCGGCCACCTGATGACCAAAATGTAATAGCTAGATTAGAATAGACACATGTTATACTCTGGAAAGTAATGGTATAATGCTTTGAGTATAAGTGGGAGATTGTTGGAATTGTATACATAAAAGCATTATGATTGGTATATTAGGAAACGTTATGTTTGATATACTGGTAATCATTAATGACTTGCAATAAACAACTCCTTTCTGAATTAACAATCATACGATGCGAACAAACACATCCAGTTATCTCGTCGATAGGGAGATCATACGGTGTGTAAGAGATCACAGAAGATCGTATAGATCGTTCGACCTAGCGAGATATAAACAGTTATCACAGCTGAGACAGTTTCTGGTTTGGCTATCGGTTTAGGCTGCGGCACACAAGTCCATAAGCGGTTTATCTTGACTGCTTTGTGTGACCGGTACATCTCAATGTATTGATAGGATCAACAGTGAGATGAACCATTCTACTTGACATATGTATGAGTAAAGATCTCGGTAACTTGGTCGGATCTAAAGTCTATTGAAAGCTGAGGGGCACACATGGGTTGACTGTCACTTTGACTTGCTATGGTGGAGAGTCTTACATGTACTCGTATATCTGCATCTTGGGTGATGGCAGTTTGTGTGGGGTTTCCTCAGGCTGGATTTAGATAACCATATCCGGTTCAGGATGGTGACATTCCCTGGGAAGCTCACGAGGTTCGTTATGCTAAGTCCTGCAGGCTGAATCATTGATTCAAGCATAAGCGATAAGGGTTGAGTGGTACTACTCAGGAATAATAAGAGATTAATTAATTACAGCTAATTGTCATACGCTGAATTAATTAATGAATGTCTGAAACCTTAAATATGGGGATTAACCAAGTCAATGCAACCCGTTCCTAATAACGTGGTAATAAAGGGGTAGGTCAGCATTAATTCTCTGGGGGCATGAATTAATGTTTATTAATTAATTATGTTCTGGGTTGAACATGGAATGAATTAATAGGAGGCCCACTTTATTATTTGCATTTGATCCCTGGTCTGGCCCAACACTGCTCAGAGCCCATTAGGGTTTATTAAACCCCAATAGCCCATTCTCAGATCTATATAAATAGATGAATCACTCACTTTCCTACATAAGAATAAGTTTGATTTTCAAATCAGAAACCCTAGAGATTGTGAGAGAGTGGGCGGCTGTAGATCCGGTAGCGTATCCTCACCAGATTTTCGAATCGAGCAAGGGAACTGATCAGAAGATCAGCTCTGTAGGAACACCATCGTTTTGATCGATTCCAGAATCAGATATGCACCATCTTCATTGCCATCATCGATCTAGATCTGTAGATCAGTCCTTGGAGTTTCAGGTATTCCTTTGGATCTACGAATTAAATTAAATAGGAGCATGCATAGGGCATTCACTGTTTGTCATGACATTTATTTTGATATCCATAAATCGAATCCGGAGTTTTAATAAATGGCGATTCATGTCTCCTATTGTAAACTCAATTCCTACAAATATATCAACAAATACACAACCTTTTTTTTTCTAGCTCATTTTGAATCTCTTATGCTCTTTTCGATAATTTTGTATTCTTTTGTTTTCAGAGAGCTTATGAGAATTCTAATTATTTCTAGAGCTTCTCAAACATACATCTTCTCACAACTAATTTATCATATCTTATCACCAATTCACTAATCAACCCCATACATACCACAACTCAAGACATGAGTGAGACAATACTTTTCTTAATCTCATAGACAAGGAAAGAAAAATTGTACAGGCTCAAAGTGGCTAACTAGGGAAAATTTTATTGTGAAGGGACAGTGTTTAGGATATTGGGTTCACAAAGATGGCCTAAGATCATTTTCTCAACTTGTGCACACTATGCAGTCTCAACACAGAAAATAGGCAAGTTCTAGAGAAATCAAAACACACATGTGAATCTCACATCAAACGAAATAAAGGCTCAAATTTCGCACACAAGGATTCAAAAATTTTCTTCCACAGTCAATTTCAAATCAGCTCAATCAGCATGCAAGTATAAGTATCAAATCAGTCATATCATGCGGTATTCTACATTCATAGGCATCTAACCACAATCTCAATCAATTCAATACTCAACCCTCAATCAATTCTAATCTCACAATCTCGTTCAGGTTATCACAAAACTGGTGGAGGCGGTGGTACGTTATCTTCCATCGTGTGATTACTTGAGCTTTCCTGAGCACGCTTATTCCTTCGGATCTTTCTGCAAGTGGCTTCAATGTCCGAATAGTAATAAAGTGGGTCCTTTCCTCTAGTGCTTGTACTCATGCACTACCTGTACAGCAAAGGAGGTAGTGAGGTAAAACTAAAAATAAAACGAAACGAACTAAAATTAAAAATGGAAATTCTGAAAAAAAGCACACGGCATCGATCGACGAGACGTGGCGTCGATCGACGAAAAGAAAACAACTTCGTCGATTGACGTGGGTGTCACGTTGATCGATGTGAATGACGAAAATACAGAAATTCAGAGAAAAGTACAAAAATTACAGCCTAAATCAGTATTTCAATCACAGCTTTAATAGTAAGATTAATTCTGTTCACTCCCCGGCAACGGCGCCAATTTGATCACTGTAATTTCTACAGATTAATTATAAAAATAGTGGCAAATAAATTTGTAAACCCTAAGGTTATCGATCCAGGCGAATGAAGCAACGAAAAATCCTAAATACTAAATCAGACGTTCTTAAAATACTGGTTAGGAAAAGCAATTAAAAAGTTTTGGTTGTTTTGAAAATTGTAATACTTGCTAATGAAAATTAAACAGGAAATTAAAAAGCTTTTGAATTCAAATAAGAGAAGTACAGATTCCAGGGATATCTACCTATCAAGTACGATATGTATGAATTAATCGATTAATTCCCAATTTTAATTCCTCTTCGTAGTGAAACATCAGAAAAGTATTACGAACTTCTTTGTTGGACAATTCGTAAAGTAGATTAATTAATTACCTATCTCCGCTCGGTCTCAAGATAAATTAACTAACTCCAAAGATCTACAGATTTATTCCTACAATCAATCTCCTTCAGTTACGACAAGAAATCAGATTATATTGTGAAAATCTCTTTCGATTGAAAACTATCACAGTTACGTCTCAAGTAATCAACTAGATAATCCTAAGATGTGGCCAACAAATCAAGATTATGAATGAGCACAGATTTCACAAACTACAAAGAGAAAGGGAAAATAATTCAATGAATCACAACAAGCATACATTGATAGTTCGAAACCCTAGAATCTGAGAAAGGATTTAGTTACACATATTCACGGTAATATTCATCATGGAAAAATAAAACCTGAATTGCATAAAAACTAGAATCCGGAAATCTTCCCGCAGGAACTTGTCTTCAAACATAAAACTCTAAAAACTCTTGGAATCTCTCAAAATCTGAAATCTAGAATGAAGCACTCTTAAAAATCGAAATTACAAGGATATATATAGAGGTGGAGGTGTATCATATCAAATCTAGGGCTAGATATGCATTAATCTCCAAATCAGATCTGGATTAGGTTTCCCGCATGCGCGTCGACCGTGGCAATCTGGCGTCGATCGCTGGGCCTGGAACATCCTCATCGATCGACGAGCATTGGCAGCGATTGATGCGGCCTTTGCTTCCGTCGATCTGCCTTTTCCCTTCGTCGAGCACTGTGCCTTGTCTGCGCGGTCTCACGGTTTTGGCCATAACTTCCTCTTCAGAACTCCGATTGACCTGATTCCAGTTCCGTTGGAGAGCTAACTCAAAGCATCATCCATTGCCTTGAACTAATAGCTCGAATTCCTCTTGTGGAAGAACTCTTCATTGCTACTCTTACATGTCACTGCTTCCGGAACGGTTTTTCTTGTGAGTTTAGGCGTAAAAACCTGCATAAACATCAAAACACACCTAAAACCACCTAATATTGACATCATACATAAAATATATATATAAACTCAATAAATCTACATAAAATAGTATAAAAATAATTTAGATAAGTGAGTGAAATAACGAGCTTATCAAGCGTCTCCCCAGTTGATGCCGCTGTTTGTATGCATTAATTATGCCTGATCGGGTCCCATCAAGTTTGAATTTTGAGTAATCCCGCCTCGATTTAGGATATATATTGTTGTTTCTGAACTAGCAGCCGCTCAAGGATGCTGATAGAGGATGATCCCTCTCAGCATTCTAATTTTCAGCAACTTCGGAAGATCTGCTGAGTCTATGAGAGCTATTATTTAAAAATGTGATGATGAGATCCTCAAACTTTTCAATACTCCTTTCTCACCATTGCTGGAAAAAAATGATTTGACTTCCCATGCATACACGTCGATCCCTTTATTGGCAACGTTTCGTATTCAAAGAGATGAATCATTGCGATCTTCAGACAGATTTTTCTCTTTCTTCGCGTCATAAATGGGAAGTCCTCTATAATACCTTAGTTTGAGATTATCCAAACATCTCAACTTTCCCTCTTTCCTAATTCACACTTTCAATCTTCTTCTCCTTCAAGACAGTCAGGTCCCTTTCTTCACTCATGGATTCTCCTCCACGAACCATAGATATCAGATGCAATCTGATCCTGGATGAGCCAGGTCTGGATAGGTATTACATAGATGAATGTGATGTGGCAGTGAAGGTCATATCTACGTTGCAGTGGGGGGGTCTATCGCAATTTCTGTGTGCTACTCCTCACCGTTTTCAGGAGGAAGTGTTGAGGGATTTCCTCAGTGATTGCCATGTGGAACCAAATGCGATCTATGGGGTGTTCCATAATAAGCTTGTCCATTGGACCCCTGATACCTTTGCGGTTGATTTCAGGCTTCCTCGAGGTCCGTTGTCTGTAGAGGACTATCTTTCAGAGGAAGTGGCTCCAGAATGGCTGGCATGGGAGAAATGGCGTCATTCTCCTCGTTTTGATTTCAGCCCTGACATTCCTGCTTCTGGCCTCAAGACATCATATTGGGTCATGTTCCGCATTGCCCATGAAATCTTGCTTGGAGAAGAGCCTTATGACCTCTGTTTCTCAAGATCTGTTTGGCAGGTGATGATGGCCATGGATGATGCTGCTTCCGTTGACTGGGCCGGATACGTCTTCAAGAACGTCTGGCAAGCTGTCAAGCTTCATCCGTTCGTGCCTCTGCGGAATGGGATGCAGCTCAGCTGGTTGATGGAGAAGTATTTTCCAGAAATCGCTGACGGTCCATCCAACCTTCAAGGGGCTGATTTCTATCCCTATAAGCCAGTGTCGCCTTTCTGAATGAACTCATTGTAGATCTTGTATTTCCTCTTTTGTTTGGCTGATAGTGTCGTCTCTTCCTTTTGTAATGAATACCTGCTTCAAAGCATGTTCCTCTTTTGGTGAAGAATATATGAATATTTCGATCTCTTGATGTTTTTCTTTCATGACAAAACATAGATGTGATCTACATTCCTTCATAGTTTGCTGAGCAGAAACAATTTATCTGCTGAAAATTGATAGGGGCATATTCGTCATTTCGTCATTGGCTTAGCAGACTACATATAGTAGAGTCTCTCATAATATGCTGAAAGTAACATAAGAAAATCCAAGAAAATCAAAAAGAATGAGAGTAATATCTCATTCATCCGCAACAATATCTAGTTCCATCATACCCAATTTGATGCATAATTCTTTGAATCTTGCCTTTGCAAGGGGCTTAGTGAAGATATCTGCTATTTGATCCTCAGTACATATTCGCTGAATATCAATAGCCTTCTTTTCTTGATGGTCACGGATAAAATGATGTCGGATGTCAATGTGTTTGGTCCTGGAATGATGTACTGGATTCTTTGTGATGCACATAGCACTATTGTTATCACAGTAGATTGGTACGCATTCAGGTGAGATGTCATAATCTTGGAGTTGTTGTCGGATCCACAGAATTTGTTGACAGCAACTAGCAGCCGCTACATACTCTGCTTCGGTGGTTGAGGTTGCTACCGAGTGCTGCTTCTTGCTAAACCAGCTGATCAGTTTATGACCAAGGAATTGACATGTACCACTGGTGCTTTTCCTGTCGATTTTGCATCCTCGAAAATCAGAATCTGAATATCCACTCAGGGCTAGACTGTCGGCTCTTTGATACCAAATTCCTAAGCCTTCTGTGCACTTTAAGTAACGGATGATTCGCCTCGTTGTGTCTAGATGTGTTTTGTTTGGTTGGGATTGATATCTAGCACATAGTTCCACAGCATATGATATATCGGGTCTGCTGGCTGTAAGATATAGCAGAGATCCGATGATCCCTCGATATAAGGTAGGATTCACTACTTCTCCTTCTTTTTCTAGATCTGTTATACACGCATTGCTGATGGGGATCCGTAAGCTCTTGGATTTCTCTGGACAGTATTTGGCAATGAGATCTCGCGTGTATTTCTTTCGATGAATGAAAATTCCTTCACTTGATTGTTGAACTTGAAGTCCAAGAAAATAGGACATTCTTCCCATCATACTCATTTGAAAATTACTCATCATTAGCTTGGAGAATTCGTCACAGAGAGCTTGATTCTTTAAGCCAAAGATGATGTCATCAACATAGATTTGCACAAGTAGAATACTTCCTTTGTCCTTAATTCGAAAGAGTGTTTGATCAATCCTTCCCTTTTTGAAGCCATTGTCGAGTAGAAACTTAGATAAAGTTCCATACCAAGCTCGAGGCACTTGCTTCAATCCATACAAGGCTTTTCTTAGTTTATAGACCTGATTTCCATTCTCAAACCCTGGAGGCTGCTCAACGTAGACCTCCTCCTTGAGTTCGCCATTAAGGAATGCACTTTTGACGTCCATTTGCATGACCGAGAATTCATGATGCGCTGCATAAGCGAGAAATAATCTGATTGCATCCAATCTTGCTACAGGCGCAAATGTCTCATCATAGTCGATGCCTTCACACTGTTTGTACCCTTTGGCTACAAGGCGTGCTTTATTTCTTACCACCAGGCCTGATTCGTTCTTCTTGTTCTTGAATACCCATTTGGTGCCTATGACATTCTGATATTTTGGTCTATCCACCAGATCCCATACATGGTTGCGAGAGAATTCAGCAAGCTCCTCTTGCATAGCATTTACCCAGTCTGGATCACGTAGTGCATCTTCAACTTTTGTTGGTTCTTCACTTGATAGATAGCATGAAAACATTGCAGATCCTTGTCGGGTCAGGATGGGGTCATTGATATCTCCAAGAACATCTTCTAGTGGATGTGCACGCAGCCATGCTGGTTTGATTGGTTCTCCAGCAATTCTTTCTCCTCTGAGATTATTGGTATGTTCTGCATTGACCACTTCATTCTCAGCATCTTGTGTGTTGAGAGTTTGATCTTCAGCATCAGGAGTTTCTTCAGCAGCTGATACTTCAGCTATAGGAACATCATAGTCTGGACCTACTCTTTCAGTGGAATTCTCAGCATTTGGTGCCTCAGCAGCTGGTATCTCAGCAGCTCCTCTGCCAAGATCTTCAGTAGCATTGATTTCCTCAGCGACGGGGATAGGATTAGAGTTTTCCTCGTCTGAATCATCTAGCGGATTAAAGATATCCTTTTGGGGATTGGCCTCAGCATGATCGTTAGCATCACTGGCCTGGTCTACTGGACTTGACTGAACAGGATTACATTCATTCATAGACTTAGTCGGATCAGATCGTAATTGTTCATGATAATTCAAGATCGATTGACCATTGACATCATTAGTTTCATGATTGTCATCCTTTGTCTCATTGATGGCTCTACGCACTAAAGTAGATTCATTAAAAATAACATTGCATGTTATTTCCACAATTCTGGTAGTCTTATTTAACACTCTATAACCTTTGTGAGTGGGGTGACTGTATCCGAGAAGTACACCCTCATCCGACTTAGGCGAAAAAGTGTTAAGTTTTGACTTCCCGTTGTTATGGATATAACATGTTGCACCAAAAGCACGTAAATAATCTAAATTAGCCTTACGACCGTTATATACTTCATAGGGAGTTTTGTTGAATCGACCGTTGATAGAGCTCCTGTTCTGCGTATAGCATACAGTCATCACTACTTCGCCCCAAAATTTAGCTGGTAAGTCAGCATCGGCTAGCATAGATCGCACTGCTTCTTTCAGGGTTTGATTCCTCCTTTCTGCTAGACCGTTCCGTAGTGGGGTCCTAGCAGTGGATCTTTCATGATTTATACCGGCTTCTGCGCAAAAATCCATGAGAATGTCGTTCAAGAATTCTGTTCCATTGTCAGATCGAATCATTTTCACTGTAACATCTTTACTATTCTGCTCCTTGAGGATTAACTCGGGTAGAGTAATCTAAACCTCATCTTTAGTCTTCAGTAAACGAACCCATGTGTACCTGGAATAATATTCAACTACCACAAGAGTATATATCTTTTTGCTTACCGAGGGTGGAGTGACTGGTCCGAATAGATCCATGTGTAATAATTCTAGAATTCTGCTTGAGGTGTTCTTTTCTGGGTTGGAATGAAATGAGGCTTTGATCTGCTTTCCTTGTTGACATGCCTTGCAGATGCCTTCTTTACGAAATGCGATGTTTTGAGGTAAACCTGTGACAAGTTCAATTCTAGGAATATGATTGATGGTTTTGAAATTTAAGTGATTTAACCTCTTATGCCATAACCAATTAGTTTCCTCTTTGTTTAGTGCTAGAAAACATGAGTGTTGTTGACCACTTTGCCAATCAACCACATAAAGTCCACCTTTCCGAATTTCTCGAAGCTTTACTTCTCCTGTTACATTGTCAGCTATAGAACATCCCGAGTGAATGAAAGATATTGTGTACCCGTTTTTGCATAGTTGACTTATGCTTAGCAGGTTGCGTTTGAGATTGGATACGAGAGCAACATTAACAATTCTTAGTCCGTTCCGCTCTATGCATCCTCTGCCATGTACTCTTCCTTTGCTGTTGTCTCCAAACACCACAGATGGGCCATGTGATTTTTGAATATCCGAGAATAATTCTTCGTCTCCCGTCATATGCGCAGAACAGCCACTGTCTAGGATCCACTCATTTGACATGCCTGATGTCTTCGCACTTGAATCCTGATCCTCCCGATTGTCGACTGCTAGGGCCAATTCAAGGGGTTGCTCAGCATCAGCAGATGATTCGCCATCTTCAACGTTTTTTGCCATAAAAACCATTAGGGCTTCTTCTTCCTTGTCAATGGGGTAATATTCCTCTTCGTTGTCAGGAATATCTGGAACTTCTGTCCGTGTCAGCAACACCTTTGTTACAGCTCGCACTGCTCGTCTTTCAAATCTCTGACGCAGACGTTCTCTTTCCTCAGGACTTACTTTTGGAAAATCATGCTTCAAGTCATCAGGAGACTTGCATTCAAAATATGTTCTTATCCTTTTTTCAGTAGGGTGCTGCATCATGCTCGCTTTTGCTTCCTTTTCGGATTTTGCTTCCAGAATCATTTTTTGTATCTTTTTCATCTCTTCTTCCAGCTCGCCTATCTTTTGATCTTCATCGTTGATAGTTGAAGTTGATGAAGTCTCCTTGGACGGTGTTGCAGATACAGGTGTAGACTTTTCTTGATTATAGAAAGGTTTCCTCGGAGATTTCCATTTGTTTCCATCCTTTTTGACAAAGTAAGCAACGTCTTCTTGAGTTCCAACGCTTGTGATGTTCGGATGTATAACAGCAGCTTCATTTTTCTTTAACTGCTGAATGATGAATTCATGCGACTTTAGTTGAGAGAAAACTTCAGTGATCGATATATTGTAGAAATCTTTTTCTCTCATGCTTGTCATCTTGACAAACCAATCACTTCTAGGGTAAAGCTTGGATATAATTTTGTTATTCATTTCCCCTTTGTCATATGTCTTGCCGACATTTTTGAGTTCTACGATGATAGTGTTGAATCTTTCTTCCATCTCCTGAATGGTTTCTCTTGGAATCATGGCGAAGGATTCGTACTTGTCCACAACGACTTGTAGCTTGTTTCGCTTCATTTGTTTCGTTTCCTGAGAGACTTCGCACACATAATCCCACATCTCCTTTGCAGTATCGTAATCTAGAGCTTTGTTGGACATTAGGGGAAGTAGACATTCCATAATTAGTTTCATGGCAATAAACTCCAGCTGACCTCTCTTTTTTGTCTTCAAGAGTCCATTCCTCGTAGGGTTTACTCACCATCTCAGGTCTGGGTTGGCCACCAGCGGGTCCAGGGGGTGCAGTGTTGACCTTCATGATTTCTATAGGGCCAACTGTTAGAATGTCCCTCATCTCTGGATGTATGCTCTGCAGCTGGATCATGGCCTTCTTTTTCCATGTTTCAAATCCATCCTTGTTGTATTTTGGAAGAGCGTGATTCGACATCGAATAATTCTCGTCGTTACCTGAGCTATGTAAAACACAGATACAAGAGACTCAAGGAAAGACTAGGATCTAGGTCCTAAGCGACTCAGAAGCAGTCGGTTTTTCAACCTCCTGCTCTGATACCACTAGTTGGTCCCTTATGATCAGAGTCATCGTGGTTACAATTAAGTACACACACGAAGTGCAGCGGAATAGATTGCATTTTCTTGTATTTAAATTATTCTCAACTCTATTTTAGTTAAAGTTTACTTAGGTTACCTTTTTCAGTTATACACTAGTAACTTAGTCACTAGGTTTTTAAAACATAATAGCTCGAAAAGCAGTAACAACAAGACAACACACAATTTATAGTGGTTCGATCAAATGATCTACGTCCACTCCTTCGCCGAATCGCTAAGAATTTTACTAGAAAATATACGGAGTACAAAGAGTTGCCTTTCCTGTTAAGCAATCAGTTGTCTGAAGGTCTGTCTGCTTTACGGCTATCTTCCGATACCCCGGACTTTCCTGGTGTGGCTCCGACTGAGTTAAGGGCGCACATTCGTAAAACTCGCTTTCACCACTTACTTGGATGAGTTTAGAGTTCCCTCCGAACTATCGTGTGTTCTCGGTTTCAATGCCCGCCTTAATCAATTTCTTCACAAGAAATTAACTGTTGGATGCTTTCTTTAAAAAGAAAGTGATCCCAATGATTGAAGATTCTTGAACTAGTGCAAGAATCACTCAGAAGAATGTCAGACGTAGTGAGACACTCTGAATGTTGAAGGCCTTTGGATATCTCTGGATTGTACCTTTCAACTGGACTGCTCTCTTTGTTTTTAGCTTTTTGAAATCTTTCATATATTGAGTTTTTTGGTTAGAGAGTGAGCAGCTCCTGCATTTTCCTTTGACTTGCCTTTCAAAGCTATGTTCTCGAAGTTTGAGTCGACAGATCCATTTAGACACAACAGATCTTTCTCCTTAAATGCAGGTAGCTATTTAGTAACTTTTCTGCTTTTGGAGAGGCTTTTCCGTCCTACTTCTGACATGGCTAATTGTCGCGTGTTGGTCAGAATAGAGGTGTAGCAGTTGTTCTGGTTTGCTTTGCTAAGCTTCTTCTGCTACGGGATGCTGGATCTCATTCAGCATGTTTCTGGTCTCCATGCGCAGCAAATGCTTTGTCTGCTACTCTAATTTTGGTTCGCTGTCATCTTCAGCAGTTTAGGATGTGTTTGTCGAATGCTGACTCCTTAGCATTCTGTTATTGCTAGTGGTCTTCCTTTAGCATTCTTTGATGTTTGCTGAGATACTTCCAAACAGCCTATTCTATTACAACTCGATGTTTTACCCTATACAGGACATTACATCAGTTGCTAAGCTAAGCAATGATCGACCGTCTACTAAGGTTTGATCCAACAAAACCTTTTACAATAAAATCCTAAGGGTGATTCATGAATATTTTCCCAACAGGATCTCTTAATTAACTTTTGGAAATCTCCCTTTTGTCTCTTAATAAAAACAACTTTTTGATTCAGGAGATTCCATAAACTCTGGAAATTGAAGATCGTCTGATTCAGCGGCTTATGATGATTGTTGATTGCTATCGGAACACTTTGCTAAGTTTGCTATTTGTCTGCTAAGATCTAAGCAACCTTGCTGAGATTCAGTATTCAGATTGCTTCATTCCTTCAGCAACTTGGTTATTTGCTTAGTGCCTTCAGCAATCTTCATTTGTTTGCTAGCCTTTCGAGACTTCATTGTTTGCTAGCATCCTTAGGAATCTTTGTGTGTTTACTGAATCCTTCAGCAATCTTCTTATGTTTTCTAGCATTCCAAGACTTCATTGTTTGCTTGCATTCTCACACTTTGCTTAAGTCTTCTAGCAATCTTCTCGCACTTTGTTGAGTCCTTTAGCAATCTTCAGCGATCTTTTCTAACTCTGTTACAACTCGATTATAATCATCCTATACAGGACCTTTACAATTTCAACACATTTCTAAGTTGCTAGAGATTAGATAATCTAGCTTTCATGCACCAAAACAAATACAAATAATTAGAAGATCTAAACGGGTACAATATTCCCAACTGTTTCCCCCTTTTTGGTGCGATCAAATCCCTAATTCTAACTTATTGATCATGGGAAAGAAGACTCCTGAGTTTACAAAATATATCTACTGTTCTAACTTAGTATGTCGACTTTCTTAGACTCAGCAAGTGTTCGAAAAAGTTCCCCCTCAAAATACGAAGGGTATTGCTCGATAAAAAATTTAGCACAAGTGTATGGCTTAATAAAATGCTGGAAATTCAGCAAGCAAGTAAGCACAAGCAACATTAACACAGTAAGATCGGAGCAATACAGAATCGAACACACACACATACTCAGCAGTCCACATGCAATTTGTTTATTACACAAAATGTGTAAGTTTATCAAAGCAAATAAATGTTTTTATATATACAATTCCAACAGAGTCTTCGTAACTAATTTAGAAGGTACCAGATTAAGCAGATACACCACTGTTTCAAGACATGGCCCCAAAATGAAATAGAGAAGCTTGCATAACTCATCATAAACCTAACCATTTCCAAGAGAGTCTTATTTCTTCTTTCTGCAACACCATTTTGTTGAGGGGTGGCCGGTGCGGTCCATTGGGATGTAATCCCATGGTCTGACAATACTGCAAGAACTCGTTGTTGAGTTATTGATCACGGTAAAATCTACATATTAATTATTGTTGGGATTGTATACTGAAAGCATATATGATTAAGTGTTTTGTA
>JAPKLW010001057.1:252325-273233 GCA_026898455.1 Plectranthus barbatus | reverse complement strand
ACCAACTATATAAGGTTTGATCCAACAAAACCTTTTACAAATAGGTCCTAAGGGAGATTTTAGGAATAATTTCCCAACAAGAAGCAAGTTCTAGAGAAATCAAAACATACATGTGAATCTCACATGAACAAAAATAAGGCTCAAATCTCACTTGGGTTCAAAAATTTCTTCCTTAGTTAATTTCAATCCTCTCAATCATCATGCAAGTGTAAGTTTCATTTAGATCATATCATACAGTATTCTACATTCATAGGCAATCAACCACAATTAAAATCAAATCAAACTTATCCTCAATTGATTCCAATATCAAAATTAGTTCAAGTGGGTTCAAGACTCAATAAGAAATTTTCCTCACATTTTATCCATATTTTTTAAGCAAAAATTTAAATAAGCCAGAAACAAATCAAAGAAAGCAATAAAAAATAAAGCAAGTAAAGGATATATAAGTTCAAATTTCTTGTCCACATCCCCCAAAACTTATTTCGAACTCCGGGAGTAAGAAAAAGTTTGAAAATCAGACAAGAAACAGAACTTGTACCTGACTCGTTGATCTCAGAACTCAACATTTTTGTCCATCGGAGGAATCGGCTCATCGCGACGAAGATTTGGGGCTACTAGCACTCTGTGTCGATCAACACAGAGCCTTCCTATCAATTGCTCTATCTCGGTCAAAAGTGTAACTCCATGCGTACCTTTGCTTCGATCGCAGCAGGAATGTCGATCGAAACAGAGGTAAATCCCCACTTAATATATATATATATATATATATATATATATATATATATATATACATATATATATTTTGAGATTTAACCAAAAATAAAGTAAAAACAGAAACGGAAATTGAAATTGAAAAATGAAAACAAAGTAAATTGAAAAGAAAGTGAAGTAAATAATTGGGTTACCTCCCAACAAGTGCTTTAGTTAACGTTGTAGCTCGATAGTACCTCTTTTCAGAACCAAGGCAGGCTAGAACGCATTCGCCTTCCTCGGGAATCCACCATGTAGACCCAGCGATTTGGATGACAACAGTGAGCTTGGGATGAGATGGTGTAATTGACAATTTTGCCACTTCATTCCCTCGCTCCCATCTTTGAGCAACTCGGTCTTCTTTGATATCTTCACTTGCTTCCTCTTCTTCCTCTTCATCAACTTCCTCTCTGGAAGTAATCCTGAAGCATTCTGATTGCTGTCGGCTTTTGTCGAGCTTGAAAGTAATCTTCTCCTCATTTGCTTGAAGCGTGATATCTCCTCATCGACAGTCAATCAATGGAACACTAGTGTCTAGGAACTCTCTTTTTCAAGATTAGGGGTGTGCTCCCATCTTCCTTCATGTCGAGGACCACAAAGTCTGCAGGAAAGATAAGATGACCTACACGAATAAGTACATCTTCAATTATACCTTTGGGACGAGACACGGATTGGTCTGTCATCTGCAAGGTGATAGTGGTCGGCCTCAACTCTCCAATCTTGAGGCGCTGGAAGATAGAGAAGGGAATCAGATTGATGTTGGCACCAGTGTTGCACAACACCTTCTCGAACTAGATCCCCCCGATCTCTACTGGGATGGTGAAGCATCCTGGATCACTCCTCTTGATAGGCATCTTCTTCTGAAGGAGTAGGTTGCACTGCTCATGAAGCCTGACTGTAGCATTCTCCACAAAATGTTTCTTTTGGCTCATCAACTTGCGGAGGTACCTCATGTAACCTAGAATTTCAGACAAAGCTTCAATCAAAGGTAAGTTAATACTCAACTTCTTCAAGTTCTCAACAAAGCGATAGAACTTGGAATCCTCCCTCTGCTTGGCAAAGCGCTGAGGAAAGGGCATCGGAGGTAGGGGTGAGTATTCGGTTATTCGGTTCAATTTTTGCCCGTAAAATAACTGAACCAAAATAACTGAATTTATATTTGAAGTAACCAAATCGAACTGAATTACCGAAATAACCGAACCGAAATTTTTATTCGGTTTCGGTTATTTTTTCGGTTATTTCGGTTATAACCGAATTTTAATATAAAATTAATAAATTAATAAAATTAAAAATAAAAAAATAAAATTATATATATTTATATTAGTATATATATATATTTATATTAAAAATATACTTATGTAATATATTTTTAAGATATATATTAAAATATATATTTATAAATTAATTTATTAAATATATATTATATATTTATTAAATAATATTTATATAAATTCGATTATTCGGTTATTTCTGTCCGGAAAAATAATAATCGAACCGAACCGAAAATCGAAATAATCAAACCAAAATAACCAAAAAAATTTTGGTTTTGTTCGGTTTTTAATTTTTTCGATTTCTTGCTCACCCCTAATCGGAGGTGGTCTGGTAGCTTTGGAACTTGAACTTTTGTGCTGGGGAAGCTGCTGTGTCGACTGGGCGGCTGTCATGTCGATCTGACCTTCATTTCGATCGACAAGGGGTGTGTCGATCGACACACCCGTATCAGCCCTGTCGATTGATTCTTCATCATCTGTGTCGACTCCTCCATCTTGTCCTCTGTGTCGGTCGACAGGATGTGTGTCGACTGAAACAAAGGATGGCTCCGCGGGCACTTTTTCCTTCTCTCCCCCAAACTTGTTTTGGGGCATGCTCGGGCCTGAGTAGCTGGTTCCGGACCTCAACTTCACAGCCTTGCAGTCCTTTTGGTTCTTTGGGTTGACCTCGGTGGTGCTTGGCAGCTTTCCCGGTGTGTGTTGCGCACCAAGTGAGGTGTCAATCTGACTTACTTGAGTCTCGATGATCTGCACGTGCTTTCCAAGCCTGTCCACCTTGGTATTGACCCCTACCAGCTCCTGCTCAATTTTCCCAACTCTGAAGTCGGAAGCTATAATGAAGTTCTTCAACACCTCGTCAAGGCTCTCCTTCTTTTTCTCCATGACTTCACCATTCTACACATCGAAATCAGGTGGAGGTTGTTCGGCAGCCTCTGATTGAGCATAGGAGAAACATGGGTGAGGTCTCGGATGGTAGTGCTGGTATCCCCTTTGCCGGTAATGATTTTGAAAGCCACCACGATGCAAGTATTTCACGTCGACAATAGGGTCAACCTGTGCAACAGAAACAGAAACAGTAGAGGTCAGTGTTTCAATCTCCCCCTTTAGCTTCTCCACTTCTTACTACAGTGTGTCAACCTTCTTTTTTCTCCACAGCTCGGACTTGTGGCCTCCTCGGATTGCCCCACTACTGAGTGTGCAAGGCCATCTTTTTTAACAGGTTCAGGGCCTTTTCTGGTGATTTGCTCATCAAGGACCCTCCGGTTGCATTATCAACAGACTCTTGGGTCTTTTCAGTCAACCCCCTGTAGAAAATATGGGCCTGATCCTCGGTATCAACTCCATGGCTCAGGCATCTCCTCAGCAACTCGTTAAACCTACTCCACGCTTCAAATAAAGACTCGTCCATCCTCTGGTGGAACTGCAGGATCTCCATCTTCTTTTGAATGATGACTGAAGGTGGGAAGAAGGCACCTAGGAACTCTGATCTGAGATTGGCCCATGTGCGGATGCTGCTGCAGTCCAGGGTTGTACACCACGTCCGAGCCTGATCCCTAAGTGAGAAGGGGAACAAGCGTAGACAGATCACATCCTGGGTCACTCCATTTTGCTTGATGGTATCACACACCTCCACGAACATTATGAGGTGGGTGTACGGGACCTCTACTGCTCGGCCATCAAACTGATTTTGTTGAACCATCTAAATCAAACCGGTCTATAGTTCAAATTTATTGGCAGTGATGTCAATAACAAATCCCTCATTCTCGGACTGTTCAGATTCTCATCATCGGAGTCCTCTTGGCGACGCCTTTCCCTCTCTCTTTCTCTTTATCTTCTTTCAGCCTCGCGCCTTTCTGCTTCCCTCTCTGCCATGAGTTGCTTGATGATGTCCTTCATCTGATTGACTTCTTGGACAAGTAAGATGGAATTTTCTCGAGTTATGAGTTGTGTGTGCTGCTCCTCCAATGGTGGCATCTCTGAGAAATCCTCATCGGTTCGGTGTGGTGGTGGATCCATGTTGGTGTTTGTGCCTTGTTTTTCTTTGCTCTTTCTACTCTGAACTGTGGCCTCGATTTCTGGATCAAAATTCTCGAGTGGTTTGCCTTGAGCCCTTGTGTTCATAAACCTGAAAACAAAAATAGAAGGAAAATAGAAAATCAGCAGCAGCGTCGATCGACAGAGAGACTGTTGATCGACACAAAGGATGCTGCTCTTTCGATCGACAAGCGTGCTGTCGATCGAAATAGAACGCAAAAATCCAAAACTTACACTACCAAAATACAAAAATTAAACACCAACAACCAAATTCAAACCCTAAAATACAAAATTAAAAACACAAAAACCAAAAAATACGAAAATAAAATAGAAATAAAATTAAATTACAACCTGAATCCATCCGAACTAAAAACAAACTAATATCTGGATAGATCTGACAGTCCCCGACAACGGCGTCGATTTGATAACTGCAGATAGCAGCGAGCAAATAATAATTTTACATCCTAAGGTGGTTGATCCCACAGGGGCTGTGCAACGAAATATCCAAATTACTAGCCACAGTTCTTAGAACATAGAAGTTTGAGGATTTTAGAAAAGAGATTTTTTTATTTTGGAATTTAAAGATAACAGTGCAAGAAAATAAAGGTTTTGAAATATTTAAAGAAAAACACAGATCCTAGGGCAGATATTCTAGTCATCAGCATGCAATATTCATCAACTCGGCAATGGGGAAACAATAGATTTTAGTGGATTAAATTCCTTGGTCTGACAATTAAACCCTAGACTACTAAATAATGACTTTCTCCTCTCGGTCTCAAGAACACAATTTTAGCCAATCTTGATAATTATCTAGTGATTTCCTACACAAGTTTCTTCCTTTTGAAACAAAAAACAAATATATTTAATTCCCTCTTCCTATTAACAATCTTCACCTCTCGGCCCTTCGATTGAGAACTTTAAACCTAGACTCAAATTCATCTCTTGATCTATTTTTAAATCTAGGCTATTAAAGTAATCTGAAGAAATTAAACCATGTTATTCGAGTTGATTTCAATAAACATACATCAGAAAAGAATACACATAGCCCTAGAACCTGTTAGGGTTCTAGCCACAAAACATAACTAGAACAAAAGCAAACATATTATTCATTACTTTAACAATTGAAATAGGAACCTTCCAAGTCTTGGAAAAACTCTAGTGCTCCAATATTCAAAGTAAAATAATGCATAAGAACTCATGTATTTTCGTGCCTCATTGAGTCCGATTTATAAAGGAGAGAAAAAGACCTAATCTGGGTATTGGCTAAAATAATAAAAATTGCCAAAACAGGCGTAAAAATCCTTGTTGGGCTTCTGTGTCGATCGACACACAAGTCAAGTCGAAATTCAGAATGACTTTCATGTCGAGCCGCAGCTTTGTCCTCCCTGTCGATCAACAGGATGCATTTCAACCTACACGCCTACATGTGTCGAGCTCCTCTTCATCTGCCTTGCTTCCGTTCGACAGCCGACCTCTATGTCGATCGACATGCACCACGTCGATCGACACAGAGGTCTTGCTTCAGGTTTTTGGTTTCGTCTTCCAACTTTGGTCGACTTCCCGTGCGTCAATCGAAGCGGCATCCCTGTGTAACTCGGTTCTTTCATCATTTCACTTATTTTTAACCCTAAATACATGCAAAACGTACCACAAAGGGCATAACATCCTCTAAAACAGTCTCATGCACATAAATAACTAAAAATATAAACTAATTGCATTGAAACAATGGAGAAAAATATAGATAAGTGAGTATAAATATGAGCTTATCAATATTCAGGATGAGGGTTTACCATACTGACCCTGGGAAGTCAGTATGAGGGCAAAGCTATACTGACTTTTAAAAGTGAGTATCAGAGCCTCTACCTTTAAAAATGAGCTTTTCGAAATATATCGAAGCTCAGTCAGACTCAGACATTAATACATGCCCAAGTCAGTACTAGATTATCCAAACTGGGATTCCTCTGGCTTAAAAGAAGTCTGACATAAAGTTAGTGTAGCATACACTAATGCTGCAGTGCAGAGCAGAAAGGAGACCTAGGGCATGGGCCACGATTGGACAATATAATTCATGAGTCTAATGTCTGGATTTATGAGTCTAACAGATAGAAATTCAAATTGTCATAGGTCTTCCTCTATATAAAGGCCAGCCCTTCCAATCTTAACGAGTGACGAACGAACAAGAACAAAATTCAAATCTGATAGTTTTAAAGAGATAAAGGGCAATCTCTCAGGCCATCTCTCTGCCAAAATCTCTGAGTTTCCGTGTTTTCTAACACGAGACTTGAGTCTCTGACTCAAGTTACCCACCGTGCTAACTTCTCCTAGCACGAGGCTGAAGCTCTTTTTGGTGAAAATATTTTTCTAAGATATATTCATAGCAGTCAGTTTCCTAGCATGGGATTCTAATTTTCACAGGCGCATGCCAACCACTTGAGTTCTGGGAAGAACAAGTAAACATCCAACCACCGGGAAGGAGGCTGCAGGGTGCGTTCCCACTTCAACTGAAGATTAAGTCTGCAAGGAGTTCCTAGGCGAGTGCCACAGATTACTGGAGGATGGAGGTGCCAACGGACTATGTATAGATCGTAAGGAGGCTTGTATTAACTTAGTGAATTATCCAGACCTTGGGTCTGAAGAGTGGATGTAGGATACTGAGATTCGAACCACTATAAATCATTTGTGCTCTTTTACAGCTTTCTTTACTTACTGCTCTGTTTTTTCTGTTTTACAAACTGACTTTGAAATCTTCAATACTTCTAAGTATTGAAGAATATATACTGTGAAACCGACTTAACCAGGATAGGACTAAGCTTAAGTCTTCCAAACACACAAAACTGACTATACTTTGTTTTTAGTTAAACAAGTGCAACTGTTATGCTTACTTCCGCTGCATATTTTATACCTTCCGCTGCACAGTTTTGCACTCTGATTTCGGGACCAACAATAGACAATTATAACTTCCCTCCGTCCCTCTTAAATAGGCACTTTTCATTTTGATACATTAATTTCGGAGCTAGTATTTAGTAGCTAATTGTGGTTAATAATAAAATTGACAATTGTAATTATTAACCACAATTAGCTACTAAATACTAGCTCCGAAATTAATGTATCAAAATAAAAAGTGCCTATTTAAGCGGGACGGAGGGAGTACTACATTATAGTTCAAATATAACTATAATGTATAGAATCACTTGAAGCACAAGTATGTGTTGTTTCGCCACCAATTGTGAATCACCATGCCGGTTGACCAAGAAATAGTTGTCGTCCTTCAAGAGCAGAGGCGGGACAAACATTGATTAGTAGAAATGAAGTATTTGTGGATCTACAAGTATGGGTGGCAATTTTTTATCCGTCCGATAATCCGACACGAATCCGCACGATAATAACGGATACAGATTGAGGCTTATCAGATATGGATCCTTATCGGTTCGACACGATCAGGACACAAAAATTTGGGATCAGATTCGGATTGGATACGGATCGGATACGGATATCCGTTAATAAATTAATAAAAATTGTTTATTTTTTAAATATAATAATTAATTAATTGATTTTGATATATTAATATAAATTTAAAGTTCTTTCAAAAACTCAAATCTTTTGATTCTTCATTGTTCGTGTCCCATTATTAATTGACCACTAAAAATGTATTTATTTATCTATTAATTATATTTTTAATATTTATTTTCTTCTACTATCAAAATTTAATAACTTTTTTTTTTCTCAACTTCAAGTTTTCAATTAAGTTGTATCAACAACGAATTAACTAAAAGGTGGGATCTTAAATTTTAATGTTGATGAAAGTATTGTAGATTCTCATTAATTGTCTCAACTCTTTCAATTTCACCATGATAGATTAAAAGTATTTATTATAATTTATTATATTTGTTATAAATCTTAAAGTTTTAATTAATATTTTTCTCCCTCAAAATTGTAAGTGAAGTATTGACGAATAAGGTGAAAGATTGATCAGTATTTAGAAATGAACATGTTTGATCACTAGAATTAGAATTTAAGATTTATCTATGTATCTTCGGATATTTGATTGATGATTTTAGTTTCAAATGAAGTTGCAGTTTTATTTATTTATCAAACACATTATTTGAACAATCAAATATGAATATTTTGTATTATCTTATCAAATTTTTATTGGATTATAATTGTGTTTATTGAAACGAATTCTTATTGAATTAATCCGATTTGGATTCTTATCGGATCGGATAAATAACGGATCATTCGGATTGGATATTTATTGGATCCTTAACTAATACGGATCGGATTCGTACGAATACGGATTTGAGCTTAACGGATCGGATTTTGATTTTTCTTAACGAATCGGATACGGATTTGACCTTAACGGATCAGATCGATAACGGATTGACATGATAAAGATCCGATCCGCACGAATTGCCACCGCTATCTACAAGTCACACAAAATGTGTCTGTCAATAAAGAGTTCCACCATATTAATTAGTTTCTTTACTATTGAGACTTTTTCCTTCACTTATTGTAATTTGTTTTGCTTAATTGTGTTAAAGTGTTGACAACATATTTCAATTCGAAATTTCTCGTGCTTTGCATTTTGAATGAATATATGAACATAATTCACATATAATCTTAATTAAATTTTTTTTTTCAAGCCAAGAATATAAAATAATTGATTGGAGATTTCTGTAAAACAAAGTGATTGTGGAATTTCCATTGTATTAATAATCAAGACTTTACACCAATAATTACAAGTAATGTAATCTAATCTAGGAAAGTAAGAAAAAATACTATCCATATTTACATTTCCTACAATATTCTCAACACTCCCCCTCAAGTTGGAGCATAGATGTTAATCATGCCCAACTTGTTACAAAGATAATCAATTTCTAAGTTGGTCTTGTGTTGATGGAGCCCAAGTAGCAGCTGTGAGAGACGATCCAATCAACATTCCGAGTGGGCCGATGACTAGAGCTCGAGCAAGGACTTTGAGGGCTGGATTGAGTTTATTGATTAAAGATATTTGAGCTGCCAATGTTTCCAAAGAATCGATGTTGTTGGAAGAATTAAATGAAGGCCCAAAAGTTATTAATTTAATTATGTGTAATGATTGGGCTTAGTTTAATTTATTTAGTTATTTTGGGCCAACATGTTTAGCCCTTGTTTTAATTAAAATTCGAATTTTACCCCTTTTAGATTCGAAATTTATTTCCTTATTATTTTGGGGTTTGAGTTGCCTATATATAGGCCTTGTATGGAACAATTTTGATTCAGTTTTCAGTTTAATAAAATTTATGAGGTTTTCTCCTTCAATTCTGAAAGCTCAAAATTTCGAATTTCCTATTCATCCTTAGGATTTCGATTTCGACTAATCAATCGGACAGTCATATCCATTGGTGGTGTCTTCACATATATCCTTCATTGTTGGGTCAATTCGCTTCTTGGGTCGTAGGAGAATTTATTCTGGACTACGGTACTTGAGGGTTTTCGAATCCAAAGGGGTTGGATCCTTCCATCTTCAGTGATCAGTTTGCTTCCGCGTCGAGTCTGAGTCCATTCGTTCGAGTTCCTGGGCTGCGATCTAACCCTTCCTGGTGAGGATCGTATCATTTTGGTATCAATATCCAGGTTGTACCCTTCCTTTTCCTTTGTTTTCAATTTTCGTGTCTGTGTCTCAAAAAAAATATCGAGTGTTGTTCTTGTTCTTGTTTCCTGTCTTTTGTGATTCGTATTTTTTTTCGTGTCTTGTTCCTGGTTGAGAGAGTCGAAAATTTGGGGAGTGTTAGGGTTTGAAATTTGAGTTTCCTTGTGTGTCAAGATTTGAATTAGCCTTCTTACCATATTCGATTGATTCAAATCTTTCCTTATACCTTTTTACCTTATTCATATCTTCCTTCTTTGGTGTCCATATTATTTCCTTCTTGATTGAATTACCAAACAATTTGGTATTGGTAATTAGTTAAAAAAAAAGGGCAAAAAATATTATAAAAAAAAATTTCGAACAAAAAAAATAAAAGTATGAGTTCGAAAAGAAAAAAATATTCGTCAAAAAAAATATCAAAAATAGTGTTGGGAAAGAAAAAAAAGAAGGGTAGCAAAATTAAATCAAAAATCCCTAATTTTTTTTTTCTACTAGTGCCTTTTTTGCCTTTTTGTCGGTTTGGGTCGTTTTTGTCGTAACTTTTGCATTCGGTGTCCGTTTTTGGCTTAATTGTGCTTTTCGGAAACGTCTCGGCGAGACGATCAAGACTCACAGCTTTGTGACATAAGGTGCTTTTTGGCCAAATTCCTTTGTTTTCGAGTAGTTATTACCCTCCGAAAGTTTTTCCGAAAAATATTTTCGTTCGTTTTTGGTCGTTTACCTTCCTAGGGTCGTCTAGAGTCTTCCCGTCCTGTTGGTTCGTTGAATTGAAGTCCGTGAAATTTTATAAGAATTTTTGAGTCTTTTGGAAAGGAGAGAAGAGTGGTAAAAGGCAAGAGAGAGTGAGTTTATTAGAGGGATTGAAAAAGCCATTTATACTGAGAGTGATACACGAGTGTGAGTGCTTTGACATAACTGAGTGATACACGAGTGTACGTGAGGTGGTGAGGTCCTTCTATTGTTTGTTTATCTAACCTTTCTTGCAGGTATGTCTAAACCTAATGATTTTGAGGAGGTGAAAGGAGGTGAGCTTATTGGTGGTGGTCAGGTCAAGTACATGATGGAGGCCATGAAATCTGAATTGGTTAGGTTGGTGAAGAGTGAGATGAATGCTATGCATCAGCAAATGGATGACTTTGAGATCTCTGTGACAGAAAAGACTCGACGAGACTCATCTGATAGTCATAAGAGTACTGGAAAATGAGGACGTGCCAACTGAGGTGGAAGAAGAGATTCGTATAGGAGACAGAATCCTCAGTATGAGGAGGATGCCGATGATTATGCCGAGGAGGAGTCATATGATAACAATCTGGGGACAATCAAGATGAACATCCCGTCCTTTCAGGGAAAGAATGACCCCGAGTTGTATCTGGAGTGGGAGCGAAAGGTGGAGATGATGTTCGAGTGCCACAACTACTCTGAGTTGAAGAAAGTAAAGCTAGCTGCAGTAGAGTTCTTTGATTACCCTCTTGTGTGGTGGGATCAGTTGGTCCGTAGTCGGAGGAGGAATAGGGAGAGATCTATAGAGAAATGGGATGAGATGAAGGCTGTGATGAGGAGGCGCTTTGTGCCAAATCATTATTACCGAGAGTTGTATAACAAGCTGCAGAGTTTGAGGCAATGTACCCGGAGTGTGGATGAGTACTATAAGGAGATGGAAGTGGCTACGATCCGAGCCAATATAGTGGAGGATAAAGAGGCAACGATGGCTAGGTTTCTGGCCGATCTGAATTGGGAGATCCGGAATACAGTGGAGCTACAGCATTATGTTGAGCTGGATGACATGGTCCACATGGCGATCAAGATTGAGGGACAGCTCAAGAGGAGGGGCAACGACAATAATTCGTGGCAGAATTCCACAGGCTGGAGAGAATACCAAACTGGAAGTGGTTCAGCACCTAAGCGAGCTCCGTGGAAGAAGGAGGAGGAGCAGCCTCGAGGGGAGAAGAAGCCGTTTGTGAAGCCCAGGTTAGATTTCGCAGCTCAAGGTAAATCCGTTACCACTGATTTTCGTAATAGAGATCGCAAGTGCTATAAGTGTCAGGGTTTTGGGCATATTGCTAATGATTGCCCAAATCGAAGAGTCATGGTGATTCGAGATGATGGAGAGATTGTGACTGATGAAGAGACTGACCCGGAGATGCCTAATTCGGATGATCCTGATGAAGATGTAGAAGAGATTGAGGCGCCTGCAGCGTGAATTTTGTGATGAGAAGGGCTTTGAATACACAGCCTGCAGCCGGAGATGTGGAGCAGAGGGAGAACATCTTTCATACACGTTGTCATATCAACGATAAGGTCTGCAGCATGATTATAGATGGAGGTAGCTGCACCAATGTGGCGAGTCAGTCGATAGTGACGAAGCTAGGGTTACAGGTGATGAAGCACCCTATGCCATACAAGCTGCAGTGGCTGAATGATAGTGGCGTCATCAAAGTAGTGAAGCAAGTCAAGGTGCCGTTTCGCATTGTGAAATGTGAGGATGAGGTGCTGTGTGATGTGATTCCTATGCAGGCGAGTCATATACTTTGGGGCGTCCGTGGCAGTTTGATAGGCGTGTGAAGCATGATGGCTTCACGAACAAGTATGCCTTCGAGTACAAGCAGAGAAAGATCTCACTTGTTCCTCTGACCCCTAAACAAGTCTATGAGGATCAAGTTCAGTTGCAGAAGGAGTCGGGTGATGAGATGTAGCCACGAAGTAATAAGGAGAAAGGGGTGGTGCAACAATCCTTTCTAGCTAGGGTTGGGGATCTGAAGTGGGCTGTTCATGAGGAGAAAGCAATGGTGTTGCTGATCTACAAGGAGAATATGGTTTTAACTAACATTCCCGATTCTCTACCCCCTTTTATTTCCTCCCTTTTGCAGGATTTTGAGGATGTTTTTCCAGATGATACCCCAGTCGGGCTGCCACCCATTCGTGGGATTGAGCATCAGATAGATTTCGTGCCTGGAGCTACTCTTCCAAATAGACCAGCTTACCGAACCAGCCCGGAGGAGATGAAGGAGCTGGAGAGGCAGATTGGAGAGTTGCTGGCCAAAGGGCACGTGAGGGAGAGTTTGAGTCCTTGTGCAGTTCCAGTTTTGTTTGTGCCCAAGAAGGACTCGACTATGAGGATGTGTTGCGACTGTCGAGCTATCAACAATATTACGGTTAAGTATCGCCATCCTATCTCTCGTTTAGATGACATGTTAGATGAGTTGCATGGTGCTTGTGTGTTTTCTAAGATAGATCTGCGAAGTGGATATCATCAGATTAGGATTAAGGAGGGAGATGAGTGGAAAACTGCTTTTAAAACTAAGTAAGGGTTATATGAGTGGTTAGTCATGCCTTTCGGTTTAACTAATGCTCCTAGTACTTTTATGCGTCTTATGAACCATGTTTTGAGAGCTTTTATTGGCAGATTTGTAGTGGTTTATTTTGATGACATTCTGATTTATAGTAGGAGTTATGATGATCACTTTGAGCATTTGAAGGCTGTCTTGGATGTACTTCGCAGGGAGAGACTGTTTCCTAACATGAAGAAGTGCATCTTTTGCACAGATAAGTTGGTGTTTCTTGGCTTTGTTGTTAGTGCAGATGGATGAAGAGAAGATTCGAGCTATCAAGGAGTGGCCGCAGCCTAAGAATGTTGGCGATGTTCGCAGTTTTCACGGACTTGCCAGCTTTTATAGGCATTTTGTACCCCATTTCAGCAGCATTGCAGCCCCATTAACTGAAGTGATTAAGAAGACTGTGGAGTTCAGATGGGGAGAGGAGCAGGAGAAGGCTTTTGAGTTGCTGAAGTACAAGTTGACACATGCCCCGGTATTATCTCTTCCTAATTTTTCTAAGACATTTGAGATTGAATGTGATGCTTTTGGTGTTGGTATTGGCGCAGTTTTGATGCAGGAGAAGAGGCCCGTGGCATACTTCAGCTAGAAGCTGAATGGAGCAACGTTGAACTATCCTACTTACGATAAGGAGCTGTACGCCTTGGTGAGAGCCTTAAAAACGTGGCAGCATTATTTGTGGGCTAAGGAGTTCATCATTCACACCTATCATGAGTCGCTGAAGCATCTGAAGGGGCAACACAAGTTGAACAAGAGGCATGCAAGATGGATGGAGTTTGTCGAGACCTTTCCCTACGTCATCAAGTACAAGCAAGGTAAGGAAAACATGGCGGCTGATGCACTGTCTCGCAGGTATGCCTTAATCTCTACTTTGGATGCTAAGTTAGCTTGGGTTTGAATGCATTAAGAGTCTGTATGCATCTGATGAGGATTTTGGTGATATTTATGCTGCATGTGAGACATCTGCTAGTGGTGAGTATTTTAGGCATGATGGGTTTTTGTTTAGGAGAAATAAGTTGTGCATTCCTAGGTGCTCTCTACGAGAATTATTGTTGTTAGAGTCTCATGGAGGTGGTTTGATGGGTCATTTTGGTATTGCTAAGACTTTGGCTGTGTTGCATGAGCATTTCTTTTGGCCTCGCATGAAACGTGATGTTGAGAGGGTATGTGGTAGATGCATTACTTGTAAACAGGCTAAGTCTAGGTCTAGTTCGCATGGATTGTATACCCCTTTACCTATTCCTACTGCACCTAGGGTTGATATTTCTATGGATTTTGTGCTAGGTTTGCCACGTACTGCGCGTGGTAGTGATTCTATATTTGTTGTTGTTGATATGTTTTCTAAGATGACTCATTTTATTCCTTGTCATAAATCTGATGATGCATCACATGTTGCTAATATGTTCTTTAGATAAGTTGTGAGATTGCATTGTATTCCTAGGACAATTGTTTCTGATAGAGATTCTAAGTTCTTGAGTTACTTCTGGAAGACTTCGTGGTGTAAGTTAGGAACTAAGCTGTTGTTTTCTACTACTTGTCATCCACAAACTGATGGTCAAACTGAAGTAGTTAATAGGACTTTATATGCTTTCTTGAGAGCTGTACTTAAGAAGAATATTAAGAATTGGGAAGAATGTTTGCCTCATGTTGAGTTTGCTTATAATCGTTCAATTCATTCTGCTACGCAGTTTTCTCCTTTTGAGGTTGTGTATGGTTTAATCCTTTAACTCCTTTAGATTTGTCTCATTTACCTGTGCAAGAGTTTACTAACCTTGATGGGCAGAAACGAGCTGATTTTGTGAAGCAGATTCATGAGAAGGCTAGGCAGAACATTGAGCGCCGTACCGAGTAGTATGTCAAGCAGGCGAATAAAGGGCGCAAGAAGATGTTGTTTGAGCCTGGAGATTGGGTTTGGCTGCATATGAGAAAGGAGAGGTTTCCTTTGCAGCGGAGATCGAAGTTATTACCTCGAGGAGATGGTCCCTTCCAAGTGGTGGAGAAAGTGAATGATAATGCATACAAGTTGGACTTACCAGGTGAGTATGATGTTAGTGCTACATTTAATGTTGCTGATTTAAGTCCTTTTGATGTAGGTGATAGCTTGGATTTGAGGACAAATCCTATTGAAGAGGAGGGGAATGATGGAGCCCAAGTAGCAGCTGTGAGAGACGATCCAGTCTACATTCTGAGTGGGCCGATGACTAGAGCTCGAGCAAGGACTTTGAGGGCTGGATAGAGTTTATTGATTAAAGATATTTGGGCTGCCAATGTTTCCAAAGAATCAATGCTGTTGGAAGAATTAAATGAAGGCCCAAAAGTTATTAATTTAATTATGTGTAATGATTGGGCTTAGTTTAATTTATTTAGTTATTTTGGGCCAACATGTTTAGGCCTTGTTTTAATTAAAATTCGAATTTTACCCCTTTTAGATTCGAAATTTATTTCCTTATTAGTTTAGGGTTTAAGTTGCCTATATATAGGCCTTGTATGGAACAATTTTGATTCAGTTTTCAGTTTAATAAAATTTGTGAGGTTTTCTCCTTCAATTCTGAAAGCTCAAAATTTCAAATTTCCTATTCATCCTTAGGATTTTGATTTCGACTAATCAATCGGACAGTCATATCCATTGGTGGTGTCTTCACATATATCCTTCGTTGTTGGGTCAATTCGCTTCTTGGGTTGTAGGAGAATTTATTCTGGACTACGGTACTTGAGGGTTTTCGAATCCAAAGGGGTTGGATCCTTCCATCTTCAGTGATCAGTTTGCTTCTTCGTCGAGTCTGAGTCCATTCGTTCGAGTTCCTGGGCTGCGATCTAACCCTTCCTGGTGAGGATCGTATCATGTGTCCTCATAAACCCCGTACATATGAGACCCTTCTGGATCTTCTCACGAACAAAGTGACAATCAATTTTAATATGCTTAGTCCTTTCATGAAAAATCGGATTAGAAGCAATATGTATTGCAGCTTGATTGTCACACCATAACTTAGCTGGCATTGAAACCTTCAAACCTACTTCATTGAGAAACTCTTTTACCCAAAGTATCTCACATGCAACTTTAGTCATAGCTCTATACTCAGACTCAGCACTTGATCGCAAAACAACTTTTTGTTTCTTGCTTGTCCATGAAACCAGATTGCCTCCAACAAAAACACAATATCCTGTAATCGATCTACGATCTTCTTTTGATTATGCCCAATCAACATCTATGAAAACCTCGATTCTAATATGACCATGATCAGCATAAGCAATTCCACGTCCCGGTGCTCCTTTGAGATAATGCAAAATTTGTTCAACAACTCTCCAATGGTCAATAGTAGGTGAAGATGTGTATTGACTTACCACACTAACTGAAAAGGCAATATCTGGGTGAGTTACCCTGAGATAGTTAAGTTTTCCAACAACTCTTCTATATCTCTGAGGATCATCAAACAACTCACCATCTTTTGTAAGTTGTGAGTTGGGAATCATTGGAGTACTGCATGGTTTAGCCCCTAATTTTCTAGTTTCAGATAATAAGTCAAGAACATATTTTCTCTGCGATAAAAATATTCCTTTCTTGCTCCAGATAACCTCAACACCAAGAAAATACTTCAGCATCCCAAATATTTGGTTTCAAATTGAGTGTGTAGGAATTGCTTGAGAGCCAAAATTCTTGCACTGTCACTACCAGTAATAACAATATCATCGACATAGACAACCAATAAAATATGTCATGGTCAGACCGTTTATAGAAAACCGAGTGATCAGATTTACTCGTCTTCATACCAAACTTCTAAACACCTTGAGTAAATTTACCAAACCATGCATGAGGACTCTGCTTCAAGCCGTACACAGATTTCTTCAAAAACCAAATCTACTTCTGTTTAGACTCCCCCCGAGCAACAAAGCAAGGTTGTTGCTCCATATAGACATCCTCGTGAAGGTCACCATGTAAAATGCATTTTAAATATCCAATTGGTGAAGATACCAATGATGAGAGGCTGCCATTGAAATCAACAACCTGATAGAAGTCAGTTTGGCAACCGGAGAGAAAGTATCAAAATAGTATACACCGTAAGTTTGAGCATAGCCATTGGCAATCAAACGAGCCTTCAAACGAGCAATTCTGCCATCTGGATTGACCTTAACAGTAAAAACCCACTTACACCCAATAGGTTGTTTACCCGGTGGAAGTTCTACCGAAACCCAAGTACCATTAGCATATAATGCATTCATCTCCTCAATCATAGAAGCACGACAACCAGAGTGAGTCCAAGCTTCAATAACAGATTTAGGAATAGAAACAGACGAAAGAGAAGTGACCAAGGCACGAGTAGCGGCAGACAAATGATCATAGTTTCACAAAAGAAGAAATGAGAAACGTATAAGAGCGTTTACCTTTTCGGAGAGCTATAGGAAGATCATCACTTGAGACATGATCTGATGGTGAAGCTATCGGCTCATCAGAACATGAATCAGTGGTATCAAACACCACATCAGAAGCAACATTGCCATCAGTCGTGATGAATCCTCCAACTTCATTGTCCAATCTATGAAAGCATTTGTGAAATATATTCGGCCACTTCTCTTTCAAGTTGTGTTCTCCACTTTCAACCTTCAAATTCTCTTTGGCCACACTAATCTCCTCGGATAATGATATATGCATACGCTCTCGGCAGTAATTAGCTACCTGGCTACCTCCATGACTGTAAAACAAAATGATTGTGAAATTTCCATTATATTATTAATCAAGACTTTATACCAATATATACAAGTAGTGTAATATAATCTAGAAAAGTAAGAAATAACACTATCCATATTTACATTTGAATATACTAGGTATATTCCTACAATATTCCTAATAATTTCAAAAAGAGGAATTACATTTTAGCTATAAAATTATTAAATTGGCTAGAAATTGTTTGAATATCATGATATATTCTCGCATGATGCATAATAAAATTAGATAAAATTCAATTTCACCGGCAATTGAAGCTCGATTTAAATAAGGACCAAATTCCACCTTAATTTAATGGAGTTCAAGCTAAAGTTTTACTCTGAGTTGGAATTAAATAGATGTCCGAATTCTATCTCTATCGACTCCGAGTTCAAGCTATCTCAATTCGACTCTGAGTTCAAGCTGAATTTAATTGAATGGCCGAATTCTATCTCAGTTAAACTCCAAGTTCAAGCTGGATTTAATTGAAGGACTGAATTCCATCTCAAATCAACTCCGAATTCAAGTCGAGAATAACTCCCACTTAAAGCTCAATTTAATATGGGCCGAATTCCAACCAATTCTATATGCTTTAATTCTAATGGCTTCAATTTGTAAATCAATCAATTTCAAATCATTTACTCTTCAATTGAGTATCATTTAACTGAATATATCAATTTTCATTCAATTTAAGACAAATCCAATTCAGCTTAAACTTGGTTACATTTATTTTGGGATTCAATTATATGTTTTACATAATGAATTCAGATTGAATTGTGTCCTTGATTAATATCAGCTTTAACTCGGAGTATTGTTCGGTTTGATCTCGGAATACAATTTAGCTTCAATTTGGTGATTAATTGACCCAAGCTTGAACACGAAATATAATTGGCTTCAATTACGATTGTGATTATTTCGGTATATTCCATCTGAATATTTTATTCTCATAATATTACATCTAAATGCATTTGAAAGTGAAAAATAATAAACTAAGCATTCAATCATACTTTGCACTTCGAAAAATGTCATGGGTGGATTGAGACAATTTAGTCAGAGAAATCACAGTTTTGCTATTTTTTGTAGTTTTTGATAAGGGATGTTATTTTTTTTGAATACCAACATAGTTTTTGTTAGTAAACATTATTTCGGATCTATATAATTTTGTTTAACATGTTGGTATCATAGTTGTACCCTGCAATTGTAATGGTGTAACACTCTATTTGTGAGTTGAGATAAAAAAAAAATGGATAAGAGTCATTTTAACCCTCCGATTATTGTGATAGGATCAATTCAACCCCTTTCTGATTATTTGGCTCAATTAAATCCATTGACTTTCAAAATTGGTTCAATTTAACCATTTAATTTTAAAAATTACAATTATACCCTAAATAAGAGAGAATAATTTTTTTTATCATTCTTTCTTTATTTTTAAATTGTTTTTTATTGTATTTATTAATTTAATTATTTCGCATTTATACTTTTAATTTATATAAATAAAATACTTAATACAATTAAAATATAAAATAGTAAATATATTAATTAATTTTTTTTAAAAATAAAAAATTGCAAATGTAATATGCTTCAAGGATTAGATCAATTAAATTTAAAGTTTTATAATAATAATAATACTTATTCAAAAACAATAAGATTAGAAATTAAAAATAAAATAAATATAATATTATTAATAATATTTGGATTTAATATATGATATTATTTTGTTTTGGATGATTCAATAATGATTGAAATGTTTTAAGGAAAACTGATGTTTGTCCGTTAATTTGAAAATCTTGTTTGAATATTATTTAAGAAATGGTATTGTAATTTTGTAATGTTTAAAGATGAGAAAATATTAAAAATAAAAAAAGTTGTATGCTATATGAAATATAAAGTGATTTAATTAACATTGAAACGAGTGCATATGATTTACTATTTTTGTTAAAAAAAAACAAAGAAATTAATGTCCTTAAAATGAGAAAGAATTAATATTATTAACCTTATTTGTTTTAATGGTTGATGATAAAAGAATTACAATAAATAAGATATTAAGTTTTTCTAATAAATTAAAAGGAGAACGAAAATTACTAGAAAAGTTTATTATATAAAGTATTTTTATTCATACATATTAAAAATATAGATGCAAAATAGGTTAATTAATGCACAAAATAAAAAATAAATATTAAAAACAAGAAGAACTATAAAACATCCGTTTTATCTCATTTTATTAGGGTATATAAATGTAAATTTAAAAGTTGAGGGGTTAAATTGAGTCAATTTTAAAAATTAAAGGATTAAATTGATCCAAATAGTCAATAAGGGGGTTAATGTGTTCTCGTAAGAATAGTCGGGGGTCTAGATGACCTTTATCCCTAAAAAAAATGACGAATTTGAACTTCGTGAAAACATGAAGAGGGAATAATTTTAAATAGCAAAAGTTATAAAACACATTCACCTAATAGCAACCCTTATGAAAAACTCCACAAAATAGCAAAAGTGTACTTTATCTGTCAACAATGTCTCAATCATTTTTATCGTTTTGTGCGAAAATTACAACTGTTTGTTTATTTTATTATTATCCATTTAGGGTTTCATTAAAATATTAATAAAAATAGTGAGGCGGACTTCGCCTTTGAAAATATGATGGAACTCGGTTCGAATTGGGCTGGAATTAATTAAATTCGGATGGAAGTCGGCCATTATAGCTGGAATTCGGCTGTGGAATTCGGTATGGAATTCGTCTGGAAATTCATATGGAATTCGTATGTAATTCGTATGGAATTCGGATTAAATCAGATGGAACTCGCTTAAATGAGATGGAATTCAACAAAAATCGGATGGAAGTCCATTTTAAATAAATTTTCGTGTGTGATCTTTTGAAAATTACATTACATTACATGTTGCGATTCTCAAATAATATAAATCATGTAAAATTTGTTGTTATTTAAAATTGAAAAGCTAAGCACATAAAATATAAATTATGGGAATCACAAGCACTTTGAACGGAATTTCATGTCCTCAAATTTAAGACAAGTAAATCGAACATATTACAATACATGAGGCAATATAATTCCTAAAAACCAAACAAATTAATTAGGCGGAACTCTTTCTGGACAACCACGTTTCGTGTGACTTGTAGATCCACATATACTGCATTTCTTTGGAGCTCGTCGTCTAGAAGTTGATGTTTGTCCTGCCTCTG
>JAPKLW010001057.1:212881-242325 GCA_026898455.1 Plectranthus barbatus | reverse complement strand
TCCATCCAAATTTATTCCACTTCCATCTCAATTTAATTGAATTCCATATGGATTGTTCCACTTCCATCCCAATTTCGATAAAAATTTATTTAATTATATCTGGATTTAATATTATTTTAATCCGACTTCCATCCGGATTTACTCTACTTCCATCCCAATATAATCGTATTCCAGCTGGATTGCTCCACTTCCAGCCCAACTTCAATAATAAATTTTTTAATTAAATTTGGATTTAATAAATTCTAAATTCGAGTTCCATCCGGATTTTAATCGACTTCAGGTTGGTTGACACATTTCCAGCCGAATTTCATTTTCAACTCCAGCCAGATTATTACATTTATTAAATATATTAATTTCCGATTCCATCCGGATTTTAATCAGTCAAATGATTTATTAAATATATATTTTTTCCGATTTTGCCAAATCTGATTTAATATATTTAAAACCCTACTTCTAGCCGGATTTATTCGAGTTCCAACAGAATACGGATTTTCAGCCGATTTAAAAATATTGAACAATAAATATTATATTTTATTACTTGCACTAATATGAAAATAAATAAAAAATGAGTTGTGTCAAAAAAAATAATAAAGAAAGAAGCCGTTAAACATTTCACACAAATCAAGAGAAGTGATGTTGTGATTAAGACATTTTAACCTAAAAAATATCACTTTTGCTATTTTGTGGAGTTTTTCATAAGACTTGCTATACATTTGTTTTGCTTTTTAATTTTTGCTATTTCAGATTTGACCTCAAACATGAATGTACAAATTTAAATAAATAAATTACTATAAATAAAAGCTCATTATTTTTTAAAATTTTTTAAACATTAATTTAAATATACACACTCTATATATTCCATGGAAGTTCGAACCAATAACCTCTTAGTCATATGCTTTTACTACTGCACTCCAAATAATAACTAAATAAAAGCAAATTATTAATTTGGATATCTGGTACAAAATAAAAAAAATTTTGCATTTAATTCCCAGAAAAGAGCGACGTGCTAAATGCTGAAAAGAAGCATAATCTCACTGAAAAATATTAAACCCTCCCCCTTTCTAAAACCCTTTTGCCGCCGGCCGGAAACGAACATGACTTCCGCCCAAGAATCCGACGTTGGAATACTCTGCTACATTTCTCAGCTTCCCGGATTCCGAGGAATTCTCAAGCAGAGGTTTATTTGTTTCTTCCATTTTTTCTAAGAATTATCGAGGTGCAATTGTGTTTTACTATTATTAACAGTGGCTATAGTGACCCGAGTGTTTACTGTTATTCTTCATTGTAACAAATGATGCCCCTATATATAGGGTAATGATACAAACAGGCCCCTTTTCTTTATGCATCCGAAGCTTATCGTTGATCCTATTAATTTACTTAGGCTAAGGTAGATAGGATAGTTTCTTCGACTGCTTAAGGTGGCTAGACTATTTTTCACGATAAGTGGCTTATCATTCTATGTATTCATGATAAATGCGACTTCATATGTCTATTTGATGATTGCTGAATGTTGAAGCTGTGTCTTTTAGACTGTGTTGTAAATTGTAATCCGATCATTAAACTGCATGTCATTATCTTTCAATTGAAAGACAGACTCTGAAAGAATTTCATGCAATTCTTACCAAAAGCTGGTATAAGAACTCACTTTTTGCTGTTTTTCAGGTATTCGGATTTTATTGTAAATGAAGTGGATTTGGATGGAAATGTTGTTCATTTAACTATGCTGGATGCTCCAGTAGAGGTGTGCAATTAGTTTTAGTAACTTCACGATAGCTTTTACACGGAAGATTATGTGGTATACAGTATACTCACTCATAATTTCATCTGATAGATTGCTGTTGAAAAGGAGGAAAAAATGGCAGATTTACTGGATAGAGATTATGCCCAGGAGATAGAATTGTTCAAAGCTCTTGCTGGTGATTCTGATGTTGAGAAGTTGAAAAATTTCGTTGATCAAATTTTTTCAGGAGCTAGTTGCAATGGAGAATCTATTGTTCTGTCTCCAAGCTCTGAAAAATCTCACCGAACAGTAATCTGAACAAAATTTGCTGAATTTAGTACTTCTAAGAGTTGATACATCATTTTTGCTTGTTTATGGAAACATGATTTTTCTCAGGCTGTTCATAACTTCTTCAAGGAGCGAATGAAGTTCCTTGTTACTGACACTGTGGATGGGCCAGATTCATCATCAAAATGCATTCGTGTACGACTGAATTCAGGAAGTAACAATGACCGGGGAAGGAATTCCAGGAAAAGGAAAGATCGAGATGACAAACAATATGATTCGAGGGGCTCAGATAGTTGGCCAGAAAACATGGGCAAGTTTCTTAGGTGATGCCTCCTTGCATTTTTTTTCCCTTTTAATCTCTATACTCTTTAGTAAATTGACTAAGATTAATAGGCCATAGTAATATGGTAGTATTTATAGAGGATAATAGCATTTTTTAGAGGTAGGTTTTTTTGTTATAGAAGTATTCTGGTGTGAGTTCGTTTTTATTCTTTCGATGATGAATTCTCTTTGGATTTCCTTTGTCAATTCTGATTTTGAATAAACTATGTTTGTAGTGAAGTAATATATTGAGTTCATTTGCTTATATTTTCCTTGAGCTTTTCCAGCTTTTGTTGGCCGGTTGTTTAAGGTACTTTGACACTAAGCCCCATTACAATGGTAAAGCTGTCCGAGTTTATTTAATTTAAAACTCATCTCCACTTTTTCCATTCTATCTTGTCTACTTTGCAACGAAATGCATTAAATTGTGACTCGGCTCCTCTTGTGCATTATGTGGGCAATGTTGACTTCTTACGAGGATGTTGTACTCCGCATAGTTTAATAATGTCCAGTTATTTTTTTTTAATGCTCCTTGTTAATCATGAAAATAATTACTATGTGGTGTTATTTATTATAGGTTTCATCTTTGTAAGGAGAACAAGGATACACAAGAGGCCATAGGAATCCTTGCCAAGATGCTTGGCATCAAGGTACTTCAAATATATACTACTATTATTTTTCTTTGACCCCTTTGTCTGGGCTATTGATCAATTTATTGAAGCACAATCCTGTTTCCATCTATTTAATTTTCTCTTACACTGATTGCTTCATGCAAATTAATATTTATAACCTGAAACTATTATATCTTCTGATTCTTGTTTGGCAGCCTCGCTCTTTTGGTTTTGCTGGCACAAAAGATAAACGTTCAGTATCCACTCAGAGGGTAATTTCATCTTTTTTCTACTCCGTACAAGTTTGTACAGATTTGTTTATTGATAGCCTTTCTCCCTCCACTCTACCAAGAAAAACACCCTAAAATCTTTTAACTGACATATGGGTTCTGATTTTGGAATGCCACGAGGTTCAAGTTTTGAGATTCAACATATCCCTCTTTCATTAGTTGTAGTTAGATATTTATTTCTCAGTTGTAGTAACATGACTTGAGATAATTGAATCTCAGGTAATTGTCAATATTCTAATGCCTTCCACCCTACCCAAATCCTCAAAAATAGTCATTTGAATTTATTTTGATGGAAATAGCAGAATACAATTGCCTCATGAATGTGAGCCAACCCTAAATTTGGATTCTGAAGATGTTATTGGTTGACATATTGCGGATGCGGAGTGGCTTAATTTTTCTTGTTCCATTACTTTCTCCTTTTCTGGTGTATCTATAATTTTCACTTCATTTTCGTTTTGGTTTCTTGTTTGCATTAAGGTTACTGTTTTCAAGCAGCGGGCAAGTAGGTTAGCTGCACTTAATGAAAAATTGATTGGTCTTAATGTCGGGAACTTCTGGTAAGAGCTTGACATGTAATTCGTGTTGCATATTATGATATTGTAGCAGTCTGATGGATTTTTCATTTTTTCAAGCCATGTTAACGAAGGACTTGTTCTTGGGCAACTCCAAGGAAATAGATTCACAATCACGTTAAGGTGGGAGACAGGGGTTATCTTGGAAGAGATAAAATGTTAAGATAGTGATTTATTGTACACTATGTTCTTGTTCTAATTGAATCTACAATTCATCATTTCCATATGCGCAGAAGTATTAGTGCTGAGAATGAAGATATTATTAGAACTGCTGCTACTGCCTTGGGGGAGAATGGATTTATCAACTATTTTGGCTTGCAGGTTATTTAATGGATCCAAGTATAGTCTCATGCTTTAAGTTGAACTCTGTGCATATTGTTGTTCATTGCATAGTAGAGTTGAGAACCTAAACTATAACGGCCATCCTAGCACTTAGGAATCATTTACACACAAACAAGTCCTATAATGGAAAAACATTATTTGCTAATTCCAAATTGGACATTTAATGTCCCACCTCCTAGTTTACCCCTTTCCATTCTTCTGGTAAATAATATATGCTTACCAGGAACTTTCTGGTGATTTTTGTTCCTAATCTAATTATCATCAAGTTGGACTAGCTGATTTAGCATGGATATGACTAACAAAACCAGCCCTAGACATAGATTCCCTAAACTGATTGAATCCTGCTTATTATAACAGTTCACGCAGGCAAGCTTGAATAATATATGGTTTTTCTGATTCACGCAATTTCAACCATTCTGTAATCTCTGAACATAAGCATTTGAAAGTCTCTCCATTTTATCTTGTGTGCTTTGTATAATACCCACTAGTTAGCATGAATTCTCAAGCAATTTTTTTCTTTGTTCGAGATGAAACTGATAAAGAAAGGAACATCAGAATCAGTGAAGATAATTAGCTTCCCTTGAGATCTCAAATTAGCATACTTATATCTCTGAGTTATGCTGTTATTTTTTAATTTTTTTTGACAAGGATGGTGCTTGTTAAAATCAAAGTTGAAAGCTCATTCTTTCTACACAGTAACTCATTCTTTATGCACGATTTGACCAATATACTTGGTGCTTTCAGCGGTTTGGAAGCAGTTCTATACCAACTCATCTAATAGGAGCTGCATTACTACGAGGAGAATGGAAAGCTGCTGTAAGCTTGATTCTGGAACCACGAGAAGGAGATATCCTTTTGCATCTCTGTTCAGATGTTTAGACACTCTAGGAAAAGAATGCCCTTGTTTGAGTTTTTTTGAGTTCATATATGTTTCTTCTTGACCATGATATTTGATCACAAAGAGATGCCATAAGAACAATAAGAGAATATTACAAGGAGAGTGGTGACATTGAGGGAACTTTGAAGCAGTTACCGCGAAGCCTTGTTGCAGAACGTGCTATAGTAAGTCATGTATTAATAAGTTTAAACCAATTCTGTGGCAGCATGTTTCCAATTATATGTTAACACTTAAAAACCACCTTCTGAGCCAATATTGCCTTGGGTGACAAGTGGAAGAAAATGGAAAGATGGTAGAGAATTATGTTTTGAAAAGAATGATCCTCCCTAACTTTCTTCTTGAAGTATGTAAAAATGGCAGTTTGGTCATTGAAGATTTAAGACTAGCATTTGACAGTCCACTTCTCTTAAGTTTTTCACCCTTGCTTGTTATTTTTCTCCCTCATCTGATGATTGCAGCTTGAGACTGTCATCTGGGAACCCCAAAGGCTAGCAATGATATTGTGGGCTGGGTTTATGCGAAGCTGATACCCACCCTGCTTGCTGGTTTAAGGTCACTATGCAAATATGTCAAATATAGAACTGGCAGGATTAACCTGCCACTGATTAGGCTTTCATAGAGTCAGTTGAGAAGAATAATCTAGAAGGAATCTAATTAGTTAGGATTGGTTAGGAGTTTGTTAGGAGAGTCTTATAAATAAGAAGCAGCAGTAGCTGTTAGGAGTTATCTTGGTATTCTTATATTAGGCAGCTTATAGCTGAGGGCCTCTTCGGAGGATAGGCCTCTTCGGAGGAGTGTTATCGAGTCTCTTGTATTTTCTGTCTTTCATCTATAATAGAATAGTCGATCCATCTTTTGGTTCTATCAATTGGTGCGGTGAACGTTGCGTCGGAATCATCGGCGAGGAGAACCAGATGGATAAGCTGGAGAAGAGCGTGGGAAATTTGGCTGGGGTGATGCAATCGCTGGAAGTGAAGCAGCATGCGAGAATGGCTAGGATTGAAGGGATGATAGCAGGGAGATTTCAACCAGAAGGAGCAGCATATCAGTTACCTTGTTTCAATGGAGAAGATGCACGGGAATGGATTGCCAGTGCAGAACATTTTTTCTGGATTAAAGGAATGTCATCTGATCAGCGAATGGCGATGGTGAAGAATGCGATGAAGGGGATTGCTGCGCCGTGGTTTCTGCTTTTGATTTGGCGGCTTCCGGAAGTCGATTGGCTAACGTTTACTGAAGAATTACTTCTAAGGTTTAAGAATACTTCTATGGCGGAAAAACAAGAGGAGGCACAGCGCCTGCGGGCGACAGAGCAAATCAGCGAGGAAGAAGCATCGCCAAGCCCGCCCAACGCAATTAGATCAACGCAGCCTTCGCCGGCGCTGGAAAGGGAGCCAACGAGCGAGAAGTCTTCGCCGCGAATCTCGTCGCAGCCTTCGCCGGCGCTGAAGGAATCTTCATAGCGATTCTCGCAGCCCTCACCCAGCGGAAATTATAAGACGCGACCCAATCTCAATGGGCTAGACGTATCGACGGAGGTGCAAGGGATGAGGAAATTGGAGGGGACTGCGCTGCTATTATCGCCGGAGATGCCGGTAGCTAAGGAACTGGAAGAGACAATGTTGCCTGGGCTATCGCAGACGGCGGCCGAATATGGCTACAAGTCACGGGCCGATATGAACGTGCATCCAATAGCGAACTGCAAGGCAGGCCCAATTGCAATTAATGGAAAATTGCAGACGAGCCCATTCCCAAACAATGGGCAATCGTTGATGAGCCTGATTGCAATCAATGAAAAAGTTCAGAGTTCAGCAATACCTAGTTCGCAAGGAATCACGATTTTGGAGAAGTTTGGAATTCCACAGGCTGACCGTCGACATCAGCGCCACCGCAAAATTGCGCCGCCGCTGAGAAGGTATCGCGATTCTTGCCCAGTGCCAGGGGTGCGCCGCAACAGATGGACGCCGTGCGAGCAACCGCGAACAGCAGCGTACGGTCTCGACAGACAACATCAATGGCATTCATTAAAAGGAGAGGGCGGATGGTGGCTATGGATTTCGTTCATCAAGACGGCGGAGGACAATCGGGGAAGGGACACTGCTAATGAAGCACATCTGGGAACCCAAAACCGTGTGATTGTTTCAAAGGACTTGCTCCAAAATCTCAAGCCATTACCGTCCAATGTTGAATCTGATACTTGGCGGTTTGCCTCGAATGAAATGGTGAATGAGGTCTGCTTGAAGACTGCTGGTACATTGGAGAAGCATTCACAGATGCATGGCCATATAGCATTAGTTGAGGTGTTGGTTCAACACAATAGCTTGATTATTGAAGCTTATGCGTGGTTGTTGATTCATTCTGGATTGCATATTCTTGATGCTGGTTTGGTAGAAGAGAGTGCTCCGAAACAACTGTCAGCCATTCATATGGTGAGTTTTCTGCTGAGATATTTGGATCCGAGAAGTGTAGCATCTGAAGTGGAGTTGGTGATCAGGGAGATGGAGAAGGGCCAGTCTGATAGAAGGCCATTTCTTGCTGGTGCTGCACATCACTGGAAAAGATGTGAGAATGGGGTTCTTGATGTATCCCTAAAAGATGACATATTATCAGATATGGTAACAACTTGGAAAGAGGCGACGGGTGTTGGATGAGGTTGATGTTTGAAGAGAAAGCCTCACTACAGCCTTGAGGACAAGGCTGTTCCGGCGGGGTGAGCTATTGATAGAGTCAGTTGAGAAGAATAAACTAGAAGGAATCTAATTAGTTAGGATTGGTTAGGAGTTTGTTAGGAGAGTCTTATAAATAAGAAGCAGCAGTAGCTGTTAGGAGTTATCTTGGTATACTTGTATTAGACAGCTTATAGCTGAGGCCTCTTCGGAGAAAGTGTTATCGAGTCTCTTGTATTTTCTGTCTTTCATCTTTAATAGAATAGTCGATCCATCTTTCGGTTCTATCAGGGGTTGTTTGTTAATATTTGCTCACTGATTAGAAGACATACCTTGTACTACGGGTAATAGCTATGCAGAAAAAACAATCCCATGCCATAGGTTGGTGATGGCTTACCAAATATGTGTAACAATATTAATAAGAAGTATTATTCCTTAAACTATTTACAATATTAATGGATCAATATATTATGTTTTGTATGTTCTTTTTTTTTTTTTTTCAGCATATTTGTAAACAAGCATTAGAATAAAGTTCAATACATATATTCAATAGATTATGTAATTTGAAATAAAGAGGAGGTGAGTCTAGGGAGAGAAGATTGTGGAATATTGAAACGACGTTCAGAGAGAAGAGAGCACCATAACATAAAAGTTAAGAAAGTTTTTACATTTAGGTTAATTTCTTTACTTTTTATCTTTAACTTGTTAGATTTATTTTTATTATTTCAATAGTTTTTTTTTTAAAAAGAGGTAATTTTTATACTTTATTATGTTAATTTTAAGCGAAAAAATAGTAAACCCAATATTAAAGCCTCGCATGTTTGATGTGCTCACTGCTCACTTCTCAGAGGGGCACACCTCAAATGCCTCCATAGCTCCTTATATTAGGGATGTCAATCATACTAATACACTGAATTTCACGTTTACCTTATGGGGTTGCGGGCTATTTGGTCCGAATCAATTCGGGTTGGAGTTTTTTGGATTGCAGTTTCTTTTCCCCAACCATAAACCTCCAGTTGTCGGGCTAGACTGTTGGGTTGACAATATTATAATTTAGAACTTTAAAATAAAAATATGTAAAACTATATAGAGTTTGTATACAAATATGAATTCATCAATTGCCTTTAAAACTCAAATTCAATTACAAATAAATTGCTACGATGAACTTAGAATTATTTTTTATATAATTATGAATTTGTATTATTTTAAAAACAACTACTAGTATTATATTATAAAAATGAATTTATTATCAAGTTTAAAAATAAAAAAAAACGAGTTGTTGGTTAATTGAAATGATCAGATTAATAATGCTCAGTTTTTAATTATATTTTGTTTAAGACAAAAATAAAACAATTATTATTATAACAGAAACAATAATAATATATTTGGATTGGGTACAGAGTAGAATATATTATTTGGTTTTGGGTTAGTTATTTAGTTGGGTTAGGTTGGAGAAGAGATATTTAGTTGGGTTGGTCTTGAGTAGAATAATTATTTTGTAGCCCATTTTTAGCGTTGGGACCCATGGGCTGACCTGTGGCCCAATGGGTTCGACCCGTTCAGTCCATTTTTCTTTGTTTGAAAATTTTTAACTCTAACTCGCTTATTGGTGCATGTTGGCTTAGTTATTTCGGGTCAACCTACCAACTTCTGGCTAAATTGACATTTCTAGCCTCAATATGTTTTCCTCAGCAACTATAGGTGATTCAAAAGTTTTGAGGCACACTTTTCAGACCAAGATGGTGAATGGGAAGATGTCCTGTTATTGACTAGAAATCTTTGCAAACAACTCTAAACATATGCATATTTCACACCTCTAATGGATATTCTAATCAAATTCTTCTATTCCTTTCTAACCACAAGGATCAACTATGCGCTGAAACAACATGACTGCATCTGCTATCTTGCTTATCCTTTTCAACCATTCATATCTTTTACTTGATTGAGTCATACTTTTATGGCATGAACTTGTATTGTTGACAAACAATTTCTTTTTCTTGATATTCAGCTGCAGTGCTTCCAAAAATGCCCTGGAAATTACTTGCAAGCTATGTTGGCTATACCTAGGACACTGAGGATGATGTAAGTATTTATTGTCAATCTGAATTTGCCTTTGTCACTATTGTGGTTTCTACATATGGACTCTGATTGCTAAAATATGCCTGAATGTGTTAACTAGAGTCCGTATAGGAATAGTGAGCTGCTATCCAGTTGTTTTGGTGAAAAAGTGTACCGTACTAAACCTTGTATCCAGATACGAGAAACAGGATTGAGCCTTACAGCACCTGTAATTTTCGATGGACTATTTTGACCTTTTTAGCTTATTTTTTGTGAAAGACATGCAAAACTGATTAGTGTTCAGAAATTTCCACTCTGAACAATAACTTCAGATGATTAAATGAGTTCTATCGTATGAGTGTTTCCAGTTAGTCAGTTGAATCCCTAGCGCTTATGTTCTTTAATTTTCACTAGAAAGCAAAAAAGCTCTTTATGGATAAAGAAGAATCACTGTCAAAAGGATTTGAATACATTTTAAATATATTTTTAGGCACAAAGCCTGAAAAGCATTCTTCAATTTCAAGTTGATATTTTTCTATTTTTAAATTGTTGCTCAGTTGTTCCTGAGAACCCAAGAGTAAAATGGGGATTGAAGCCATAAGAACTGTCTAACTTAAATTCGAGGATAGGCACACTCCTACTGTCCTATAATGGTACATTTTTTTGGTAATGTGGCCATATAGTCATATACTTATGAGTAGGTACTCATATCATGTAGGTATTAGCCCGAACATTATTTATTCAACATATATGATTAGTTACACCTTTATCCCCTGCAAGATAATCATAATGCAAAACCTGTGCGTTAAGAAAACTTAATGGTAATTCAAACTTATGGGGATTTTTTTCAAGACTTTCTATAAACACATGGAATTAAGCTATATAATTAATAGTACTTTTTCATTTTTTGGGAAATGTTGGTTGGTGCGGGGGAGGGGGTATAATATATTTTTACCCTTGGCAATCTCGTAATTGATATGCAGCAGAACATAAAAGTAATCATGAAAATGTAGTAAATTTTTTTGCTTTGTAATCTGTTATTTTAAGTTATGTTTATAATTTTATTTGTCGAAATACCATGCTATGATCAATATGCACCATGCCAGAGTGAAATGTTGGCATTTGGTTGGGACAAGGACTACAAGTCAATCTTTCCTGCACTCCCTGACCCTAAGAAAAGGCAAATTGATGACCCTTGTAATTTGTCTGCTTGATTTCTATGGTACTCTCACTCTTTAAGTAAGGAAAAAGCAATATCTCCTCTGAAATCAGACCTCTTAAGTTTTAGTACATCATCAAGGAGCCGGCTAGAGATGACTGTTTGATATGGTCCTCATAGTCATGTGTGGATAGAAAGAGAAAAGGATCAAAGCACGGGGAAATGGAAGCTTACTGTTTTCTTTGTTTCTTTCTGCTCTGACGAGGGTTTTAGACTTTATGGATTCATTCACTATATTCTTGTTATAATTTCTTGGTGTTTCACGCAGTTGCATCTCTAGTGAATTTGAACAATTTTTTTCGTTGATTTTACTTTTGCTCATCTATTAACCTGTATCATGAACTTTTTCCATATGATGCTTAATTCTTAATGTTTCTTTTAAAAATTTATGTTCAAAATGACAATCATGAATCTCCATGAGAATATGTTGAAGTGCTTAAGTTTGATGATTTGATTGTATCCATGCATTTGCGTGAGTAGATGGGTTTGTGTTTAGTGGTTGAATACTTATTCAAGTATTGTTTAGTTGTTATGTTTTGTTATTAAATTCTCACACTTTGCATTTAGTGATATGGTGCATTTACCTGTCAGGTTTGTGCATAGTTATCAGAGCTATTTATGGAACCATGCAGCAAGTATGAGAGTACAAAAATATGGTATGTAGGCTGGAGGATTTCTTATTCTATACTTCAACTTAAAGTGAAATAATAGATGGGATGTGTATAATGCACCTATTAACTTGTTGAACTGCTATTGACTCTGGTAAATGCAAATTAATTACTGATTGGAACTGATAACATCTTAATGTGATTTTCATTCCCATGCCAATATAAATTTTTTTGTATGCAACAATGCAATTCCGGAAAACTCTTATTGGGATGGATGATCTACACATAGATGTTACATATGTATATCCGAACATATTGTCACGGTACGTGAACTATTATAATGGATGCGAGAAGGATAAACAACTAATATAGATTTAACGTGCTACACTAACAAATCTTTGGCTATGTCCATAGGCAGAAGTGAGGAAATTATCAACTGTGCACTGTGCTGGACATAGTACAAATGAGGGCAAAGGCCAATAAACTCTGAAACACAAAAAAACCAAAACCCAACATTACGTATACCATGAACATCGGGCCATTGCCCCCAAACTCCCAGACTAGGGGTGTATTGCCCCATAGACTCTCTACCTTCACTTTATGTGTTATATTGGGCTTGGTTTTCTGCTTTGGCTTTTTATCCTAGTCTGAGTCGGTTTTGAAATCTTCCTTCTGTTGACTTTGCTAATGATATGTTAATGAATCACTTTAAATCAGTGTTTGTCATTTATATTTCTTGTGGTTTGTTATAACAAATTAACAAGAATAATTAGGGGGTACCCATGATATTAAGGAATGGAAAGTTGGGTTTTGTGTGTGTGTGTGTGGGGGGGGGGGGGGGCCGGGTGGGGGATTGCTAGTGTTTTAGCTGTGAGATTTTAAATGTAAAAACTAATTTGTTCTGATGAGGTTAAAGAAAGTTGTCGGTGATTGCTTCTCAAGAAATTTGTACTTTTTTGGTATAGGAAATAGCAAAATCTTCAATGCACGACTAAGTTTTGAACTACAAAGACAGGAGTTGGGTATCCTTGTAAGCATACTATTGAATCTCATGAAAGCTCAAGTAGTTACTGCTTACTACTGCAACAAAGACAAGTTTGTTTCACTTTTTTAAGGTTAAAAGCCACCAAGCCTTGAATGAAAGATCTCATTCCTATAACATAAATATGAAAGGGTAAAATAATAATGATACTAGCTTTCTCAAATGCACCAAGTATCAATACAGTTCCTTTTGTGCAAAACTCATTTGCATATTATTCCCTCTTCATAATTGAGAAACTCAGATACTTAATGAGCATGTTGAAATGACAAGTATACCAAATATTTAACTACTTGTTTTTTCTGATAATATAATGGTGCAGGGTTTCGCAAGGTTGTGTTGGGTGATTTAGTATACTGCAAAGAAGAAGAAAGTGACAAAGAAATGATAGCACCTCTGTTGGAGTGCGAAGTTGACAATGGCGAGTATACACATATTGATTGCCATGTTGAGAATGCATCAGTCACTGATTTTTCTGAAGTGAAAGATGTATCTGTTAAGGTACTGTTCTTAACGTTTTTGTAAACCAACACTTTATTGATGTTCCAAACTAAAATTAACCTGCATGACTTCCCATACTGCCTACCTGTTGCGATCTCATTTGTTTGATTTCTTTTGATGTATTCAGCATCAGCATAACCTTGCTATCTACCACCCTTTAAACAGATTTTGTGTTTTTTTTTTCTTTCCGATTAATGATATAGGGTTGAACCTGAATTAAAGAGTATGAGAAAAACAAAAGGGGAATTGTGCAACAAAAAGCTGTTTATAACAATTTTTATTTTCAGTCATTCATCATCCATTATTTTCCAACTAGATGAACACGCATGTCAAAAGATAGATTGTCCTTTCCTTTGTTAAGCATCAGTTGGCTTTAATGCCATATAATTTCATCTGCTCTCTCTTATTAGAATATGTAGCCTTTTCGGGTCTCTGAACAACATAGGAATCTCATGTTGTTCCGAGATAAAAAAAGGCTATCATAGGATGTTTGAAATATAAAAGGTTTATGAACCTCTTGAGTCTAAATATTGTCCCGGGTAAACTCTTTATTGCTTTTGGTTAAAATATCAAAATGTCAACCATATAATAATGCAGAAACTCAAATTTAAAAGGTGAAGGGCGTTCTGCCGGTCTGCCCAAATTATAACATTTGAGATTTGTGATGACGTCTTTCCCCATTATATGTTGGTCCAATTGGTTATGTAACTTGATAAATGAACAAATCATATGTCGGGAATATTCAAATGTATTATGGATCACGTGAATGCTCATGTATATACATACAAGTAGAACAATCTGAACTAGGACGTAAATCAATACTCTATATTTACATATAATCTATACCATATATATTCTAACACGTTAAAAAGAACAGGAAAACTTTCGAAGATGTTGTAGAACTAGTTCGGCTATCCAGTCAATCTTTGTATTGCTAGTATGTAGAATTTCTGTAATAAAATCAGACAGATCTGTTCTTATTCTAAATAAGTAGACGGATACTCATTCTAATGTGAATTCAAGTTCCATCGGTATTCAGTATACAGTTAATGCCATTAAAGAGCTTTACTGCTGCCTGTGTAATATTATTTTAAGTGATAGAATTCATAGGATACAAGCGAAAGTGGAACCCAGCTCAATTGTTTTTTTTTTGTCTGCCAAGATGAATGGAAAGCCTTACATGCCCCTGATTTGTCATTGTGGATCAGTGGTATGATTTCTTGCATGCAATATATGTCAATGTGTTACAGCTGTCATTATGTCAGTAAATTTTTTGTTAGTCAATTTTCATCTTGTACATATAATATTGTTCTCTGTTACTTCTGTTCTTCCTTGTTGGCTCCCAGCATCCGTATGAAATATATCCATGACATCTTAGACTAGCATATTCTTGGGTGTAGTTCAGGGAGATGTTGAAGTTTTCTCACAATTCATATCCTTGCATCTTTTTATTAATTAGCTACAAATCATGGGTCATTCTTAGTAATAATTAAAGATCTTGTAATTTGTAAATGCCTATCCTGTGTGTTATTGTGATAGAGTGTCAGTATTAATCCCTTCTTATGTACAGGTTATAAGTGAGAAGGATATAGATGCTGAAAAATACACAATTGAAGATATTGTCCTTCCTTTGCCCGGGTGAATTTTGGCTGAAACCTTTACATCGTTACTGCTCCTTTTTTTGATCATAATTCTCCAATTTGAAGGAGTGAAAAATCTGGCTGCCTTCAGCTTCTTAAACTTAACTCTTCACAGGTCAAGGGTATCTTATCCATCAAATGAAATCGGGAAAATCTATCATGACTTGGCCGAAAAGGTGAAATGTTTTACTCTTGATCCTGCTAATTTCTGTGGTATTAGTATATGGAGGAACTGTTTATGTACAAATGAGCATGCTATGATATGGAAATGTGATAAATTTGTACGCTTCTTTATTTTCTATTTTGAGCTTTATGGTTCTCTAAAGGAATCATTTTATAGTCGATATTATTATTAAAGTGCTCATTGACCGAGAATAATCATCAAACGATAAATTCATTAATCTTGAGAAATAAGTACTTATGTGCCCCTAAAAAACATGGATTAGACACTCTGCATGACTCAAGCAGCGAAAAGGGTCAAGTTATATTCAGTGATGATAGTAGTACTGTAACAGATGAGCCTTTTTGAGAGGGAATGAAGCAAAGGAATCCTGTATGGGGTTCTGTTGGATGAATATTTTATTTATTTATTTTTTTAAGGAATAGTTTGGATGAAGATGTTAGGCATATAAGTTGGGAGCCCTAACATATCCTAAAATCATGGCCAAGGGTTAAGGATCAACCCTTATTTATATGCCCATCCATACATAAAGATCCATTATGGGACATTATAATAACCCACCATCCTTTCAAACCGGATGTAGATGGCTAACACACTCTGGGTGGCAACCCATACAAAAAGCCCACATCTGTGTGACGACCCTCTCCCCTTGGGCCCATATTCAGGTGACAACCTCTGGCCAACTCTTTAGGTAGCCCCTATCTGTGTAGGTCTGGGTGGTAGGTTGAACCAAATTGTTAGACATTTAGGTTGGGAGCCCTAACTTATACTAAAACTATGGTCGAGGGTTAAAGATTGACCCCTAATTGAATGGTTGATCTCATTTTATTAAAATTTAGCTATCTGTATATGAGTACCTATATGTTCATGATGTCATTTATGCTTCTTAATGCATAATAAATAGTAAGCCTTCTAATAGCTATTAAACCTCCATATATGTATTTTTAATATTCCTGTTCTAATTTATGAAAACTGTCTTGTCCCTTGCTCTCATATTTATTTTCTCACAATCTCTATGTGTTTGCTTGTCAGGATGGTATCAGCTTGACAGAGAGCGTGCATAATTCAAAGTGAGTGATTTACATTTTTTCAATTGAGTTAGGAAAGTAAAGATTGGTGTTTTGGACTTGGTCAGTGGTAAAAAATTGGACCCTGGTACTTGTGGAGGCAGGATATTGATGCAAAAGGTTCCTTTAGACTTAATCAATCAGTGGGAACAAACTTATGTCACCTTGGGAGTAATAGGGGAAGAAGAAGGATCAAAATGATAGATATATCAATGTAATTAAAGATACTGGAACCATTCCATTGTTGGCATTATCGTTTTCGTTCTAAGCCTTTTCAAATATCTACTTCGTTGCTATTTGAGTTAACCTATACTGATTCTTCTCTCTTTTCTGCAACCCACCAAACATATTTCAATCCTTTACTTTCTTGGTGCTGTTATATTGTTCTTAGTTTTAGTTACTTTCTAGGATGCTTCCATCATTCCACATTGCGTGCTTCTGCTTGTAGGGAATTTTCATTAACCAATATGACTGGGGCATACCGGCGGGTGTTTCAAAGGCCCAAGGATTTTGAGTGGTACGCTTTATTCTTATATGCTCCTTTATAGTTGTCTTCTTGAATCTCGAAAATTGTTCTTACTCTGCAGGGAATTGCTCAAGTACACAAATGTAAATCTACCACTGGCAGAAACAGATTTGGACATTATTACTAAGTCTCGTGCATCCACCTTTGTCAGAGACTCAGTCGAGAAGGAAAACCTTCATGATTGCAGATCGGAGGCAGATAAATGCAACAATGAGACTGAGATGTCAGCGGGTAGGAAAGATGATATAAAATCGGATGGATCTCTGAACACTGAGACCCAGGAAAGCCAGACGGCCCTCAAGTTGAGCTTCACCCTCCCATCTTCTTGTTACGCAACTATGGCCATAAGGGAACTTCTGAAGACGTCAACATCGGTACGCTTCTAATGTTGAGCTCAGTTCATCCCCATATCAGCTTATTTATGTTTTGGAATTCTTGCAATCTTATATAAGATTGCTGCCCATTTATGTTTTTTTGGCTACATACATGGGATTATATGATCGCCTCCAATTCATCGTCTCAGATAACTTTCTTATATATTCTCATTCATTCATTGATTACGTCAAAGCTACCAATTCTTGGTAAGATAGAAAATCATAAAAATACCTTCTTTTCTGAGCAGGTTGCCTTCCACAAGGCATTAAACTAAACCACGTAGAAGATTCATTCATTTCTTGATGGAAGTTGTTATACTGAGCCAAAGGTATGTTCATCTCAACTTTGCTTTAAATTAGTGAATGCATCTGGAATGCTGAATGTTGAATTCTTTTCTCTAGGCAGGAACTTGACGAATCACCGCCGAATCCCATTTGTTCTTCGAAGATATGCCATCACAATTTATCCTAATGATCCTGCCCCTACTGATGGATTGAACAATACAAAGGTTTTATCACTTTTCAATCGTGCTCTCATTTGGTATCTTAGCAAATCAATATATTTTGTATCTTTCTTTGTAGGAAGATATATTCTTATTTATCGTAGGGATATCTCTCAGTTTGCTTAATGCAGCAAATAATGATAGAATTCAACTCTTTCGAGTAACTTCAAGTGACAGATTTTTTCTTATATTATTCTGCAGTAAGTTTACCCGAACTTTTTTTTTTTCCCTTTTTTTTCCCTTTTTTTTTATACAATATAAAAAAAAGTCCATTGTAATGGTATTAAATTTACATAAATTTGTCAAATTAGGGCTCATCAGCTTCATTGTGGTTGGGCTATGCTGCATGTTACAGTACTTATTCAGCTGCATACGTCTAATATGAATTTCAACTTTTGTTCATTGATATTTTCGGAGCAATAGGAAAAAAAAAACAATAAAATTGCGAGGGAAAGAAAATGAAAATATAAAGTACAATAAAAAAATAGAAAGTGTAAAAGGTAAGGTTGTCCATTCATGTTGATTTGTTAAGGACATAATATCTTTGTGCCCCGTTCATATTTTTTTTTGAGTAAGTGTACAATAATTTAAAACACACACATCTGTTCACACACCCAGATGTCCCCTGGAAGCTTGAACCTGTGACCTGTCAGTCACAGGAAAGGAGCTTTAACCACTACACCCCGAACGAGGGACTATGCCCTGTTCATATTGTGTATTCGTCGTGTTGTATTATTCGATAGCCTTCTGTGTTCGCATTATCTATCATGTCCTTTTTAAAAAAGAATTTGTGTTGTATTTGTAATAGTTCAATATTATGTTACAATATAGGATCAGGTTTTCAGATTTTTAAGAAGTCAATATTTTGTATGTGTTTAGAATTTAATGAAATATAATGTTTTTAACTTATTATTATCATGAGAATTCGTAAATGGTTATTATGTCATGTCAAAAAGATCTTAATCCCAATAAATGGTACATTTTATTTTCACTTTTTTCATGATGATTGAAGAAGGAAAAGGAAAAATATTAAAGCAGCAATACAAGACCCAAATTAGATTAAAAAAAAAGAAAAAGAAAAGAGTTGTGTAGGGTTCACAAGTTACGAAAAGTTAAAAGCAGAGGGAGTTTTTCCAATGGAATATCATGAATCTGAGAGATTGTCGTTCATTGAGATTGATGTATAATTTTAAAAATAGAGATTGATGTATATGAAATGAATAAATATTGCAGTACAAAAGTAAAGAGGGAAATAATTAAATGATGGAATTAAGTATATTGTTTTGGACCTTATAATTCTCATATGTTCATATCAATTATTCATATTAAAATATAAGTAAAATAGTTGTGTAAGTAGAGATATCAAACTAGTCCCAAATAGTTAAGGGTACAACTCTACCCCTAAAAATTTTAATTTTATATATATATATATATATATAGAGAGAGAGAGAGTGAGAGAGAGATAGATTAGATAGATTAGATAATATGAGAATTGTTATTAATGTGACAAATGAGAATAAATCTCAATCATTCAATTTGACAAATTAACGCTCAAGATAAAAAAAAATTCCGTTTTCATTTTTTGCTCTGTATACTGCATTGTTAGATAATTAAGGGTAGTGTTATAATTTAACAAATTTTAGTAATCAAATCTCTTTCAATCTCTGATTAGATTTATGTTTCATTCTCAGCGATTCGATTCTTTTTCCTTATTTGAGAACCAATCTCTTATTCCTTATATGTAATCATATTCCTATTTGTGTTCTTGGATTTATTTTCATACATATTCTTTTATTTTGATGATCGATTCCTGATTATGGAGCTATAATATTATGAAAGCTACAAATTTTGGTTTGAAAGGTAAAATCCAAAATCTCATTCAATCTGCGATCTCATATCAATTCGTGTTCGTCAATTTGTCTTCGTACATATTCTTTAATTTTGTGAATCGATTTGTGGTTTGGAGTTTATGAAAGTTATGAATTTTTGTTTGAAATTTTCGTATATCAATTATTTGTTACAGTTATATTGTCTTTCATTTTTATGTGAATTCGCTCCATTTGTTATCAAATATGATTCATTGAAGTAAAATTTCGATGTTTGTTATAATTATAATGTCTTTCATTTTTATGTGAATTCGCTTCATTTGATCTCAAATATGATGTATTAAAGTAAAATTTTGATGTTTGTTTCTATTATAATTCTATTTCATTTTTATGTGAATTAGTTTCATCTTATGTTAAAATATTGCGCATTAAAGAAAAGTTTCGTTTATCTATTCTGTTTACAAATTAATTTTAGCTATTGTTTATTTTATATAGCAAGTGGTTTATTTATTACATGATATTCATCATCATATATTTTTTTTCATGTATTGTATCATAATTGTATTGAGAAGTTGGATGATGACATCATTAAATGTAACTATTATTATTGAAGATGTTTGAAGAAATTTGTGGTGCACCGGTTCTTCAAACCGTCCAAGTGTTTATCAAATTGTTCTTGAAACTGGAGGAAATGTTGCAATTTTGAACTATTTCGACCATATTTCTATTTTAGTTTTATTTTATCATTTATGTCTAAATTGCACATAAGATAATAAAAATGGCCTTCAAATTTCAATGAAGGTAAACGAACAAAAAATGCAGAGATTTTGACATTTAATGAAATAAGATGTAGATAAAATGTAGGTTACATGTTTTCATTCATTGTACAAAATGACGAAGTACAGGTACATCAAATTTATTTTATAATGTACAACAATTGAGATAAAATGAAAAATAACTAAAATGTATGTTACGTATAACTTCAAAATTCACATCAAGTTTATTTTATAATGAATAACAACTGAGATAATTATAAATAAAATAAAATGAAGAATAGCTAAGATAAAATGAATGTTATAAAATCACTAAAATTACGAATTTGCCCATAAATGAATAAAAATTGGGATAAAATGCCGCATTTTTTTCCAGCCAATCTGGATCATTGATTGTGTTAATTCAATAATTAGAATTTATTCTCATTTCTCATATTTAGGTCCATCCCCACCAGATCTGCCACTATCTATATATATATATATATATAGAGTAGTGATCATATGAGAATAGTTTTTAGTATGAGAAATAAGAATAAATCTTAGCCTTTGATTTTGTGATTTCAACGCTCATGATCTATTTTACTCCGTGTGCAGTTTTCCTCGATTATCCTGCAGTTTTGCAAAATTAAGGTTATTTTTGTAATTTTAGCTTTTTTTAAAATCTGAAATAGTATCTCATTAGATTTTTTATTCCTTTCTTCGCGCGATTTGATTTCTTCTTCCTTCTTTGTTCGAATTGATTTATATTTCTTTTGTCAATCAGATTTTTTTTCTTTGTTTCTGGATTTCGCATTCGTATTCGGTCTCAATGTTGTTAATTATGCATGAATATAGTTTTAAAAAATTTGTTTTATTCAGATCGACGTTCATTTTTTCTATTATATTGTGCATCTTTAGTGTTAACTTTGTGCATTTTTGTATCTTACATGTTCATTTATTCCTTCTTTGTTCGAATTGATTTATATTTCTTTTGTTGATCAGATTTTTTTTCTTTGTTTCTGGATTTCGCATTCGTGTTCGGTCCCGACGTTAATTATGCATGAATATAGTTTAAAAAAATTTATTTTATTCAGATCGACATTCATTTTTCCTATTATATTATGCATCTTTAGTGTTAACTTTGTGCATTTTTGTATCTTACATGTTCATTTATTCCAAAGTGTGTTAATAAGATGAAGCATTTTAAGGGCATAGTTTTAAGAACTGTTGATGTTGGTATTGAGTTTTATAGAGACAACGCTCGAGTTGTTGCTTTGAAGAAGAAGATGTTTAATTTTTTTAAATTCGTATTTATGTAAAAATGAAGTAAATCGGGCTTAAAATGCAGGTTGCTGTTTGTGTTTGAGTATTTTTACAGTTTTAGCCTTTAAAGACTAAAACTGCACGATATTGGGGCAAAAATGCAGCGTTTTTCAATATGATGAGAATGAATCCTGTTCGTCGATTTGATGAGATGGACGCGCGAGATTTATTCTTATTTCTCATAGTAACTCCTATTCTCACCTGATCACTACCCTCTATATATATATATATATATATTCACATATTATTTATAGATGTTTTCACATAATTCCCCAACTTAGTTGAATTCATATACTATAGCCACAATTGTAAATTTCTAGATCCTTTATTTTTTTTAAAACTAAATTAGAAAATGACTCACAAAATATCTATTCCCAAAAATATCAAAGAAATCATAATAAAACTAGACATATGAGAATCTCCATGTAAGAAACCGTAATCGCATCGAATATGATTGTTTATAAATTTTTGGGTTTAAAATATTCATAATATTTAATCATGAACTTTAAATTTCTTTGTATTTATATTTATAATGATACATCGATCATAAGATCAATTATTAGACAAAAACTTGCGTTAGGCACGCCTAAACGGTTTAGAAGGGTTTTATACATAACCGAATGAGTTCATCCATCTCAAATGGGGTTTATTAATCCCCAATTAGGATATATTAGATGGGTTTGACTTGAGTTAGTGGATAAAACTCGCCTAAACCGTTTAGACGTGCCTAACTTGAGACCTTCCCATTATAAAACGGTTGTAACTTAAGTTTGTAAATGAACTAAATTATTAGTGAGCTACTTAGTTTTTGTTACGATAAAATACTCGTTCAAGTTTTTTATTAAATGACATATTTAATTTGTGACATTCTGAATAAGCTTGTTAGCTAAAATTAGTATTAAATTTAAAATTTTAAGCTTATGAAGTTAGTATTTTAATTTAAAGGTAAAAGGCATGATAAAGAATCTTTATAGTTATAAAAAAACTATTATTTTTATTAATTTAAAAATAAACATTTTACAAAAATAATGAAAAATCTAAATATAATTTAAAATTTAAAAATTTATTTAAACTCAATTGAATTCATAATCTTCAAAGAATCCAATAATAAATATATTAAACTTGAAAAAGATATCACTAAATTCGATTTTGACTATAATCAAAGCGCAGCAATTTGAATAACAAGAGTTGGTTAAAATAAAAGGTGATTGGGTACTCATTTGTAATTCCAAGGGCAGATATGAAAGTGTAACAGCCTATTAAATGATTCATCATAAATGGCAATAAATGATATCAACTAAAGAATATTTGGATTTTTTACAAAGTAATATAATATAGTAATATTATAATTTACACGCACACGGCACACATGGTGGATCAATCTTATCCTTCGTATTCTCTGGTGACACTGAAATTCATATATATATATATATATATATATATATATATATATAGAATTGTGTTTAAATCTGAACTATATGTCTTGAATGAACAATGACCTATGATCCAGGCGTTCATTTTTTTTAATCCGATGGCTACAATAATGACATGTGGCAGATAATTTATTTTTTAATTTAATTGAAAGGGTGTTTTAGGTAGTTACAATTTTATTAGATTTGATAATTATGATAGTTCCTTATTTAATGGGATTTTATTTCTTAGCAAATATTTAAATCATATTTCGTTTCTCTTTCCTAGATTCATCACGGAAACATTTAGGTTTTTTATATCAAGCAATTATTAAGTAAACGAGAACGGCTTCTGCCTCCGCCATCTCATCGGCGTCTTCCTGCAAAATTCTATATCCTCGCGAGGTAAATTTGGTGAAACTTTCACATCTTGATTCCGACCTGTTGCAAAGTTTTGAATTCTGCGGTATTTCCACTTTCTCACGGCTGATCTGCGCCTCGAGTATTGCAAAAGTAATTTTGATGTTTTTTCTTCCCCTAAGCCGAACCAAATTTCGCGAAAAATCATTTTTTTTTGTGTGTGTTAGAAAAACGTTAATATTTATGGGGTAAAATCTGGGCGATCTTAAGTGTTCTAGCGTTCTTGACTAATTTATTTTCAGTTATTTATATAGCTTTATTTTCAGGATGTCTGCGAGAAGAACACCAGGGAGTAGTTTGCGCCAAGGTTTAATTATTTTGTGTGTTAAACATCTTTTCAACCCTCCCTTTTCGTCTGATTTTGTGTTTGTGTTTTCTTTTTTTATTTTCTTGTTTAGTTTTTACAATTTAGTAGAGTTGCCTTGATGATTCAGTCATTTCTTTCTTAATTTCTGTCCAACCGAGTACAAGGTTGATTTGGGCTCATCTTCCAAATGGGACTACAAGATTCAGCCTTCCATCAACAAAAAACTTGAGCCCAGAATTGTGATGTAAGGCACGCAGATGATCGATCCGGCTGTCACTTGGTGGATCGCATTCACGAGCAGATTTCATTATTTTTGTGTCATATACGATTATCATTGTTATTTTAGATGAGTGTCATTATTTTTGAATAAATGTTTCATTGTTCGTATTCCTGTTTAATGGATTGATAATTATTTATTTATTTTCTATATTGTGTGAACTCAGTTAATATATAGCATTGTACGTTGTTTATATTATCATTGTTACCTGTATTAAATATCATTACATCAAAATTATCGTTTTAGTCTTAATTGATTTATAACACACCTTTAAGATCATTGTTATCTTTATTCAATATCATTGTACGAATAATTAAAATTGTTTATACATTTAACGATAATATATTAGTAGAAGTTGACAGAATTACCTTACAATGACACACAAAGCCATAAACAATGACACAAAAAGCCATAAACAATGATAACGATTAACTTAAGATTATGGAATAAATCGTGGTGTATTTTCTCTTTCCAATTTATATGATAATAATGGAAAAAATAGTGGGGGATTTGATTTGGTAACTGAATCCGAAAAATCAGCATGTATATTTAATTTCATTTCAATTTTTCTCGTTTAGGACTAATTTGCCCTTTTAATGATAGAAGAAGCTAGCAACAATGATAAATGACAACAGAAAATCTGGGACGTCTATTTTCGAAATCAAGGGCTGGATTTTGGTCTCTGTTCATTCATGGACACATGTTCAGCCATGAACGCACCCCTATATATATATATATATATATATATATATATAGCTGTAATGATATGTGAACCACTTTCTAGATAAAAGATAAAACTTAATTTGGGCCATTGATTTTTTAATTTGAATGATTGTGATTAATTCACATAATTTACTTTTTAATTTTTATTTTTCATGTTTAAATAAATCAAAGGGTATTATAGTAATGCAATTTTGGCGGTTTAATAATATCATAACTAATTCCTAATATATCTCTTCTATTCTATATTACTTCGCTCATAATTATTTTTATTATCACAAAACCAAACCCTAAAATTCAAAAAAAAAAAAAAAACCCCTCTTCATTTTCTTTCGATTAAAAACTAAAGCTTCTGTTTGTAATGGACCGCAAGCACAAACAAGTATTTACTCATTCAAGTTAGCAATTTCAATATTTTTGCTGCATCAATTGCAATGTTTCGTGTTTCTAATTAATACCTTTTCTTATATTTCATAGCCTTCATTTTCTTTTTTTTCTAGATGCAGTCTTCGTTACTTGATTCAAGAATCGACGTACTTGATTTAATAAAGAATATGACATATGTGAAAAATAATGTATTTGTCTATATATGGTGCCACAGTTTTCTATTCCTATTTTTGTCGACTACGCATAGTTATTTTAATGAACAATTTTGTTTGCACACGGTGCGTTCTTCTACAGGTCGGGAAGCGACGCAATGGTTTTTTCTTCAGGGAGGGCAGCGTTCCAACTAATTTTTGTACGATGATGCTAGACTGTAAGGATGATAACACGGTAAATATTAGAACTTGTACTCAACATGATAACAACGGCGACTGACTTTGACAATTTTTCTAATATAGTTCTGTTAGGTGTCTTCTTCTTCGGTGATACGTATTGATAGAATGTATTTTAAGTTGCATACATCAAGCCTAAAAATTTGCATATATCGAGCTTGTAAATTTGCATATATCAAGCTTGTAAATTTGCAGTAATATATATTTTAAATTTGAATTTTATCTTTTTAATGTTACATTTATGTGCAGTATTTTGTCCTATGTAATAACCTTTATGTTTTTAAATATTTCGTAGTTATTGGTACATCGAGTGTACGACGATCATTCCGGCGGCCGCCGTCCATGTTCGTAGCTAATACGAATTGATAGAATGTAATTTGAAGCTTGTAAATTTGTATTTTTACTTGGATTATTTAAACATGCATATTTCCAGTATTTAAACCTGTATATTTGCTGTAGTTAAGCTTATACAGTTGCATATATATTCTGTGCGATTTGAGTTGTATGGATCCGTGAATTAGACATTTAATTACTGCAAATGATTATATCACTTAGTGCAACTAAATTGTATAAAAAATGCAATTTTTTATTGATAAACAAATTGAATTTTATTTATGATCTTTTAAAATTACTTAATGTTTGAAATCCCAAAGAACATAAAAATTCATTTGAAATTCGAATATTTAGCGATCCAATCCCATAAAATTAGAAAGTAAATATTAGTTAATTTTGAAATATATTTTAGGAATCAAATTCCACGAAATCAGGGGGAAATCGTGTAAATATTATTTTAATTACAAAATAAAATAACTACATATGCAACTTTGATCTTCTAAATAATGCAATTTTTTTCTCAAAATTATGTAACAAATCCAATAACTGCAACTTTTTTCACTAAATTATGCAGCAAATATTCAAGATAACCGCCCCATTAATCCCGGATCTCGTCCCATATTCAATTTAAAACTGTTACGAAATTTAAGCAAATTAAATCGTGGGGTAAGATATGGGGAGCTGCAAATTTACCATGTAACCCTTTTATGGAACTTTTTTGTTTTATTGCACCGAATTTTTTCAGTTTCAAAAATAAATCTGGCACGTTAATATTATTAATCAAAGGCTAAGATCAAGTCTTATTTCACATCTAATAGGTGGTTTCCACCATAATGCACCCATATATATATATATAGAGTAGTGATCATATGAGAATAGTTTTTAGTATGAGAAATGAAAATAAATCTCAGCCTTTGATTTTGTGATTTCAACGCTCATGATCTATTTCACTCCGTGTGCAGTTTTCCTTGATTATCCTGCAGTTTTGCAAAATTAAGGTTATTTTCGTAATTTTAGTTTTTTTTTAAAATCTGAAATAGTATCTCATCAGATTTTATATTCCTTCCTTCGCGCGATTTGATTTCTTCTTCCTTCTTCGTTCGATTTGATTTATATTTCTTCTGTCGATCAGATTTTTTTCTTTGTTTCTGGATTTTGCATTCGTGTTCGGTCTCGACTTTGTTAATTGTGCATGAATATAGTTTTAAAAAATTTATTTTATTCAGATCGACGTTCATTTTTACTATTATATTGTGCATCTTTAGTGTTAAGTTTGTGCATTTTTGTATCTTACGAATATAGTTTTAAAAAAATTTGTTTTATTCAGATCGCCGTTCATTTTTACTATTATATTGTGCATCTTTAGTGTTAACTTTGTGCATTTTTGTATCTTACAGGTTCATTTATTCTAAAGTGTGTTGATGAGATGAAGCATTTTAAGGGCAGAGTTTTTAGAACTGTTGATGTTGGTATTGAGTTTTATAAAGACTACGCTCGTGTTGCTGCTTTGAAGAAGAAGATGTTTAAATTTTTTTAATTCGTATTTATGTAAAAATGAAGTAAATCGGGCTAAAAATGAAGTAAATTGGGCTAAAAATGAAGTAAATCGGGCTTAAAATGCAGATTGCTGTTTGTGTTTGAGTAATTTTACAGTTTTAGCCTTTAAGGGCTAAAACTGCAGGATATTGGGGCAAAAATGCCGTATTTTTCAATTTGCTGAGAATGAATCCTGTTCGTCAATTTGATGAGATGGACTCGCGAGATCTATTCTTATTTCTCATAGTAACTCCTATTCTCACCTGATCACTACCCTATATATATATATATATATATATATATATATATAGGAATGCATTATATGGTTACCCCATATCCATATATTATAATATGAGGCCTAATCTCAGCCCTTAGATTAAGATTTGAACGCTTGAGATTTAACTTCAAACTTAAAAACTTTCGGTGCATTGTCCTGTGTATTCTACTACATTATGGGTAAAATTGTAATTATAGCTAAAGGATTTCAAATTTCAGAAGAAAACCGTAACCCTCTTCCCTCAAAAATAGGAATGAAATTAGGAAACTTCATTTACTCCGCATTGAATTTTTACCTTCCACAGCACCAACAACCGCGATCCACCACCGATTGCTTCCACCTCCGATCGCAGTAAATAGTTGTCGGAAAAAACAGGTAAATTCCGGCGACAAACACGAGCCGGCGTTCATAGTGCAACATTCTTAGTTTTATACTGCATTAACCTATGTTCTCGCCGTGCAAAATTTTGAAATCGCGGTTATTTTCTTGTAGCGAACTTTCGAGTACAATCTCGGTAAAAAACTCTTGAAATCTATGTTAATCGATCGTTTTTCACTATTTTTTAAAGTTTTACCGATATTGTACTCCTTATTTCTATCGATATTGTACAAGTGATGAATAATTTTTTTGGAGTTGTCGTCTTCAACTTTGAGATCAATAACAGGTATTCTTACTTGTGATAGATGAGGATAAAACCATCCACATCTACATTTAATGCATGAAATTTTGATTTTCTTCTTGTAATATTTTTATGTTTTTATAGCATATTAGGTTTGTGATTACTGTTTTTAAACTACCATAATTGTTAGAGTATTTATGGATATAAAGAATAATGAAGAAGTATATTTTGTTTATTTGATTCTAGGCATGAAGAAGAAGCGAGCACACAAAGAAAGGGAGATACAAGGTATAGTTGTACTTATATTTAGTTGATGTAGTATGTATAGTGTTAAATTATATGCATTATCTATGCTTTTCATAGTACATTATGTTTGTATTGATTGTATATTTATTAACATGAATATTAGACTTCTGTGTTACTTATCATATTGCATTACTTGTGAATTTTACATTACATTGTTTGTCAACAGTGCAGTACATTATGTATACCTGTTTTTATATTTACTTTTTGTATCATGTATAGTTTTAGAATTAGTACATTCTCCATGATTTTTATAATCCGTAATAATGTATAATTATAATCCATAGTATATTAGGTTTGTGATTATTGTTTTTAAGCTACCATAATTGTTATAGTATTTATGGATATAAAGAATAATGAAGAAGTATATTTTGTTTATTTGATTCTAGGCAGGAAGAAGAAGCGAGTACACAAAGAAACGGAGACACAAGGTATAGCTGTACTTATATTTAGTTGATTTAGTATGTATAGTGTTAAATTATATGCATTATCTATGATTTTTATAGTAAATTATGTTTGTATTTATTGTATATTTATTAACAGAAATAATAGACTTCTGAGACTACTTATGATGTTACATTACTTGTGAATTTTTCATTACATTGTTTGTCAACGGTGCAGTGAATTGTCATTACATTGGCTAGGATCTGAACAGTACATCATCTATAGTAGTACTTATATTTAGTTGATGTAGTATGTATAGTGTTAAATTATATGCATTATCTATGCCTTTTATAGTACATTATGTTTGTATTGATTGTATGTTTATTAACATGAATATTAGACATCTGTGGCTACCTATGATGTTACATTACTTGTGAATTTTACATTACATTGTTTGTCTACGGTGCAGTACATTATCTATGTCTGTTTTTTATATTTACTTGTTGTAGCATGTATAGTTTTAGAATTAGTACATTCTCCATGATTTTTATAATCCATAATAACGTATAATATTATATTTTTAAATTTTCTGCAGATAAAGAACAAGAAAATGAACCTCTACATGAAGATGTGAGCAATGAAGAAACGGAGACACAAGGTACTCTATTTTTCTTTTTTATTTACAGTATACTCAAGTGTTACACATGTTACAATAGTTGCATTAAGTTTATATTTTATTGGATTGTTAGGTTAGTTGT
>JAPKLW010001057.1:76257-202881 GCA_026898455.1 Plectranthus barbatus | reverse complement strand
ACTTTCTTTGCACTTGACAGTCTTATTTCAAAACCAACTGTTGTAGCTTATAGTTTATAAAATTCCACACCTTCATCTAATGTGCGAAAACTCTGTCCATTATATGGTTTCAAGGACTTCTCGCAAACAGGGACAAAAAGAACTACAAAACACACAAATTGAAAAAAATTCAAATCGAATAATGTAACATCAATATGAAAGATAATGTAACAAGTAAACCTATAATACTGTAATGTTATAATACAGTAATAACATATATGAACATAATGTAATACTTAAATATTAAACAATGTATCACAAACATAGTTTAATGCGCCATATACATGAATTAAATATGCATCTACATGAACCATGCAACGTGAAACATCCACGATTAACAGTTCAATTTAAAAAAATTATGAAAATGAACATCACATGGCAGTAATAACATGAAATCCTATACTGAAAAGTCCTATTAACACAAAACAACAATTGCATAATCAACGTAATGAAAATAAGCAAAAACAACGAACAAACGTGAAGAACGACTCTGTTTTTTAAACTGAATTATAAAAAATCAAACCTTCATCACTTGTGTTCATGATTATAAAATAACTGAATTCACAATTCGCTTTCAAACTGTCGACGAACGAAGGTAGATTACAATCAACGATCGCAACCCAGGGACAACAATTCTCAGCGTGCGAAGAATCAACCAGACCAATCAAACAGTGGACAAATCACGTGCGACAACGAACACGAATGATAATTCTCGTGCAAAGAAAAAATCTACAGCAAATCGTGAGTTTTAATCTGTTTTGGAAACTCTAATGAAATCTATTTTAATCATATTCTTAAAAGACCATATTACCCTTAATGAATTAATAATAAGGAAATAAAAATCAAAATCTATAATTTCATAAAAAATAAGGACCATAAGATCAAAAAAATGAAGGGCTGAGATTGGGCCTCATATAACATATGAGAGTAAGGTAACATATGATCACATCTATATATATATATATATAGGGTAGTGATTAGGTGATAAAAAGATTTTCGCTGCTAAATGAGAATAAATCTGGACCATTAAAAGATCAAAATCAACGCATGTGATCAATTTAAATTCGTCCCAATTTCGGTGCATTATTTGTGTTACCATCTAGCATTCAAGGCCAAAAATGTAAAAAATATATATTCAAGAATTTCATTTCGTGCAGTTTATAAAACATAATATGCATACGTTCGATGTAAAAAATGCAATATTTTGGGCATAAAACTGCAGCATATAATCAATGCAAAAAATGCACTCAATATGAATACAAAAATGCATATGCTTTAGAATAAAAATGCATCTGATTCAAGTTAAGAATGCATCATTTGATGCAAAAAAAATTCAAATATTTGTGAACATTTTTTATGCGCAATTGATGTATTTTTTTATCCTGAACGTAAATATAATGAAAAATATATACCAGCTGAATTAAGATTTTCGTGCGAATCTTCTAAATTTAACATATTCAATATGGATGTCATATGAATCGTTGTAAAAATATGTTTAATTTGATATATGATTCGTAAAAAATAGATTTGAATCGAGAAAGATATAATCGTTTGATTATAATGGGAGAAAAGAGAAAATTAGGAGAGAGAATGTTTAGATCTAAAGAAAGATACGACGGTTATTCAAACTTAAAGGCTAAATTACTAAGATACCATAATTACCTTATTTATCAAATAAATCCTGAATTATCACAACCATTGGATCAACAAAATAAAGGATCCAGATTCTTTCTCATTTAGCATGGGAAAAGTTTTTATTATGTAATTGTCTATCAGATGTATGTTGTAGGACTGTGATTGTAAGGTGCCTTGTTGGCCCATTTCTTAACTTCTGGATGACGTGAATGTAATCGTAATCAGGATGCCTCCTACGGGAGATGAACAATGTTGTACTAACTAGTAGTCGGGAAGCCAATTTTCAAACACGACAACCCCAAGATTTTCTAAGCGAAAATGCTACCCGCCCACTTTCTCGGGAATTTCGGATGTATCTCGTGATTGTTATGTTTAATGCTTTCAGTCCTAATATCAAATTTTTTTATCATTGTGGCAATTGTGTAAACACGGTTATTACCAAGTATTGTTGGGAATACTGTCCCTTAAAAAGACGGTTAACCCTAAATTGTGGGATAACCCATCATGTCAAGTGTACCTGTATTTATCATTGTTGTCTTTATCGCAATCCTGAAAAGGATTTTTTGATACGCATCGTGCGTACTTAGGGTCCTGAATACCCTTTTAACGATTATTTACTTTGCAGAATGCCGCCCAGAGAAGCCCCTATAAGAGGCCGAGGCCGTGGAAGAGGCCGAGGAAGAGGTCGTGGAAGAGGCCAACCACACGACAATCCAAATGAACCACATCAAGAACAAGGTGATGGATCGCATCCCGAACAAAACTGGGAGTATTACGAAGAAGAGGCGCAATTGCCTCCGATTGAACATTGAAGAATTGGGGAGATTTTCACCCGACAAAATCTTCCATTGTTAGATAGAACCGAGGACCCGCCAAAAGCTGAAACATGGATCAAATCCATGGAGCAAATTTTCAGAATTCTCAACTGCACTGACCAGTAGAAAGTCCAGTGCATTTCCTTCCAGTTCATTGATGAAGCTGAACACTGGTGGGACACCCATCTGAAGACGCTCACTCCGGAACAAGAAGGTGCCCTAACTTGGGACAATTTCAAGGAGGAATTCTACACCAAGTATATTCCTCTTACATATCGAGTTAGGAAGCAGGCAAAATTTTATTGCCTGGTACAAGGAGAAATGTCCGTGACGGAGTACGACCGTATATTCAATAGTCTGTCGAAGTATGCTCCAGACGCGGTGAACTCTGAGCAGAAGAAGGCACTCCAGTTCATGTTTGGACTGCGAACCGACATCCAAGCTTCCATTGCTTGCCTGACTGGATTGGACTACATTGACGCACTGCAACGAGCCTTGAACATTGAAGCATCACTGAAGAATGGACTGCGAGCAGCTCTCTCGTCTAACAAGCCAGATCAATCAGTAGAAGCAGGAACAAAGCGAAAGCAAGAAGATGTTCCGCAGTCTCCAATAGCCGGACATAAAAGAAATTGGCAAGGCAGCCAGAATTTCCGCAACAACCAAGCCGAGAACCAACAGAATTTTCAGAACCAAGGGATCAACCATCAAGGCAACTTCGCCATCAAACACTGCAACCGCTGTGGAAGAGACCACCAAGGAGAATGCGCCGCTTACTGTGCCAACTGCTACAACTGCGAACGTATGGGACACTATTCTTCACAGTGTCACAGGAGCAACAATCGGCCAGATTATCGCAACCAACGCCAAAACAATCAAGACAACACTCAACTACGAGCATTGCAAGGCCAACAACAACCACGAAATACCCATAACCGCGCTATTCAAGCCAAGTCGATCCAGCAAATGCCCCAACAACAGCAGCAGTCGCCGCAGCAGCAACAACCAGCTCAACAACAAGCACGACTAGGACGAGCCTATGCTCTGGAACAACCGAAAGGGAAAGAAGATCAGGGAAACCTGACAGGTATGGGATTGATCGATTATTTGCCAGGTATTGTGCTTTTTGATACTGGTGCATCGCATTCGTTTGTATCTGAAGATTGAGTTCAGAATATAGGGCTTAGTACCGAGAGAATGAAGAATGACTTGTGCATAGTTACCCCAACTGGAGGATCAGCCCTCTCGAACCTTATTTGTCCAACCCTAGAAATATCTTTTGGAGCATGCATATGAGAGACGTGGACGTCATACTAGGAATGGACTGGTTAGAAGAGAACCATGCTACTATTTGGTGCAAGGACCGAATTGTATCTTTTGGACAGTCTGGAAGAGAGCCTGTACATTTGTATAAAGTTCGAAAAGGAACCAGGATTCCCTTAATTTCTGCAATGCAAGCATACCGTTTGGCCAGCATAAAAGATAGCCGAGCTTACCTTGTGTACCTGAATGAGGATGACAAGGACATTACTGTCAGTGACATGGAAGTCGTAAGGGAATTTAAAGATGTTTTTCCCGATGAACTACCTGGATTGCCGCCAGACAGGCAATTGGAATTTGTTATTGATCTTGAACCAGGTGCAACTCCTATCTCAAAAGCTCCATATAGGATGACCCCTAAGGAACTGCAAGAGTTGAAAGTGCAGTTACTAGAGCTATTAGACCTGGGATTCATTCAACCCAGTGTATCGCCATGGGGAGCACCTGTCCTGTTTGTGAAGAACAAGGACGGATCTATGCGTATGTGCATTGATTACCGGGAGTTGAATAAACTCACTCTAAAGAACAAATATCCACTCCCAAGAATCGATGATCTCTTTGATCAACTAAAGGGAGCAAAGGTCTTTTCGAAGATTAACCTTAGATCTGGGTATCATCAGTTAAAAATTCGTCAGGAAGATATTTTGAAGACAGCTTTTCGGACAAGATATGGCCACTATGAGTTTGTAGTGATGCATTTTGGATTGACAAATGCACCAGCAGTATTCATGGATCTTATGAATCGCGTGTTTCATCCATATCTTGACAATTTATTTCTAGCCTTCATAGATGACATTCTTGTCTATTCGAAGAGTGAAGGGGAACATCGAGAGCATTTGAGAACAGTCTTGAGAACCCTACGAAAGGAGAGACTGTATGCTAAGTTTAGCAAGTGCGAATTTTGGTTGAAAGAAGTGATGTTCCTAGGACACATTGTGTCTGCAGAAGGAATCAAGGTAGACCCAGCTAAAATACAAGCAGTAAAGGAGTGGGAAGCTCCTAAAAACCCGAATAAAGTTCGAAGTTTTCTTGGACTGGCTCGATATTATTGTAGATTCATTGAAGGATTTTCTAAGATCGCCAGACCAATGACGCAACTTCTGAGGAAAGGAATCAAGTATATGTGGACCGAAGAGTGTGAAGCGAGTTTCCAATGCTTGAAAGAACTCTTAACCACTGCCCCTGTTTTGGCAGTACTAGAAGAAGAAAAAGATTATGAGTTGTATACGGATGCCTGCAAAAATGGTCTAGGTTGTGTTTTGATGCAAGAAGGCAAAGTGATTGCGTATGCATCACGTCAGTTAAGGACGCATGAATTGAATTATCCAACCCATGACCTGGAATTAGCAGCAATTGTCCATGCGCTAAAAATTTGGAGACATCATCTCTACGAAGCTAGATGTGCAATCTTCACTGACCACAAGAGCCTCAAATACTTCTTTGCCTCTGAATATGAGGCAAAGAAGATGGTTGGAATTAGTGAAGAATTATGACTTGATCATCAATTACCATCCCAGTAAAGCTAATACCGTAGCTGATGCGTTGAGCAGAAAAGCTCCAGCCAAAGCCCGAGCTGCATTTACACAAGAGGAGAATTTAATCAAGGAGATGGAAAAGCTAAATCTTGAAGTGATTTCGCCACCAGAAACGGTAAGCACAAGAATAACAGCCTTATTGGCAAGTTCTGATCTAAGGACGAGAATTGTGGAAGCACAGAGAAAGGATGAAGGTTTGGAAAGGATACGGCTTCAAATCCGCAAGAAGAAAGTCGCGAATTTCGAAGAAGCTTGCGATAATGCCATAATGTACGATGGAAGATTGTGTGTGCCAAAGATTGATGATTTGAAAGAAGAAATCATGAAAGAAGCACACGAAACCCCGTACACTGCCCACCCCAGAAGTATGAAGATGTATCAAGACTTAAAGTCTAAATTTTGGTGGGAAGGCATGAAACAAGACATTGCCACGTTTGTAGAACGTGTCAACAAGTGAAAGCATTGCATCAGAGACCGTATGGAAAGTTACAGCCACTTGACGTCCCTGAGTGGAAATGGGATGCAATAGCGATGGATTTTGTAACTAGTTTACCTAAGTCCCAAAGAGGAAACACTGCTATTTGGGTAATTGTGGATCGCTTGACCAAGAGCGCACATTTTCTGCCAGTTCAGATTACGCATGGATCATATAAGTTGTCCCAGTTATATGTCAAGGAAATCATCCGATTGCATGGCGTGCCAACGACAATCACATCTGATAGAGATGCAAAGTTCACATCTCGATTTTGGACCAGCCTGTAGAAAGAGCTTGGAACCCGTTTGAATTTCAGTACCGCATTTCACCCTGAAATAGATGGTCAAATGGAAAGGACCATACAGACTTTGGAAGATATGCTCAAAACAGTCGTTCTTGACAGAGGGGTGAAATGGGAGGCAGTCTTGCCACTGATCGAATTTGCTTACAACAATAGTTTCAAAGCCACAATTGGAATGGCCCCGTACGAAGCACTTTACGGAAGGAAGTGCAGATCTCCCTTGTATTGGGATAAAGTTGGAGAGCGTAAAGTCTTAGGACCCGATTCAGTCACTGAGATGATAGAAATCGTTCGACAGATCCGCGCTAGAATCAAAGAAGCTCAGGATCGACATAAGTCTTACGCTGAAAAAAGACGAACTGAGTTGACTTTTGAAATCAGAGACAAGGTGTTTTTGAAAATATCGCCCTCTAAAGGAATCATTCGTTTTGGAGCTAGAGGTAAGCTTAGACCTCGATATATTGGTCCTTACGAGATTTTGGAAAGAATTAGAGCCGTAGCGTATCGTTTGGCTTTGCCACCTAGTTTCGGAAACATTCATGACATTTTTCACGTGTCGCAACTATGGAAGTACATTTTTGATCCGAGACACGTTATTCATCAAGATGAAGTTCAGCTCCTGCCCGATTTAACTTATGAAGAAGGACCAGAAGCAATCATGGATTTCAAGACCCAAGAGCTCCGCAACAAGAAGATCAACCTTGTCAAAGTTCTTTGGAAGCATCATGTCACTGAAGAAGCAACATGGGAACTCGAAGACAAGATGAAGGAAAAGTATCCCGAACTCTTTTTGTAATCTGCGAAATTTTGGGACGAAATTTTTTTGAAGTGGGGGAGGATGTAACACCCCTCGTAAAATATTAATTTTAATTGTCGAATTTTCGAAAATTATATTTTGCTATCGAATTAATCTTGGATTCGCGATCGATTTATTTTGAGAGATTATCCTTTGGCATTATTTAATAGCCATATTTATTTTATTGGAGGAAATTAATTATTATTAATAAGCTTAATTAATCTCGATTAATTACTCGGTGATCCAATTTTTTGTATCGGGATAATATCGATCGATAAATATTTGTGTATCAACGAAATTTCACGGTCTCCCGTGCAATGACGTGAAGAGATGTGGAGTTGACGTGAGGTGATGTTAAAGTGACCGATGTGACAAGCAAATGACAACCACTTTAACCTTTTTGAATTTTGGTAATTCCAAAGTTACCCTTCACCTCCCTCTATAAATGTAACCTTCTCTCTCACTCCACCACTTTTACTCTCTCTCACTAAACTCTCTAGAGTTTTTTCGGCGAGAACTCCGGCGAAATTCTAGCGAGCTCCGACGAAGCTCCGACGAAGGATTTTAAATATAAAACTATACATTTTTGGAATCCTCTCTTCGTTTCCTTTTCATTTCCAACCTTAGATTTCCATTCCCTTTTGTTTTGAAGAAGGAAATCGACAAACTAAGGGTTGATCAAGCTTACGACGGTCTAGAAACGTGAAGGAGGTACAAATCGAACCTCCCTCTAGCTATTTTGTTGATTTAAACATGTTATGGTTTATGCCCAAGTTTATAAATGTCATGATCTAGGCTTGATATTGAGTTTATGAGTACGTATGCATGTTTAGCATGTTATATTATGAGCCTAGAAATGATGTATCGACCTAGGAATCGAGTTGTGTTGATTTTGGAGCATTTTTGGTATATTTGCCCTATATTGAAATGTTGTGGTTAAATCTCGATTCCAACATGTTTTGATGGTTTAAATCATGTCTAGACTCGTTATACTTGTTATAAAATCATTTGGTATTGTTAGAAATCGATTGGACGAGCCCGGATAACCATTTGAGCCAAAACATGAAAAATCCGCCGAAGGCATTTAGCCTCTGTTCGATCGACATGTGTGCGTGTTGATCGACACAGAGCATGTCGATCGACACACACACCTTGTCGATCGACAAGGCCGCTTGTTTTGGAATTTTGACGTTGATCACTTGTTTCGTTCGATGCAACCCGCATATTGATCGACACACTAGGTGTCGATCAACACACAAGATTTCGGTCGACATATTTCATGACGATTGACACACTTGATTTTTCCATCAATATTTTCATATCGGTCAACGTACCCGCATATTTGTCGATGCATGTTTCCGTCGACATGCCTATGTCGATCGACACCCTCTGTGTCGATCGACACAGACACCAATTTCAGAAATTCAATTTTTCTTTCTTCGATCATTTCAACTTATCTTCGATATCATTCTACATCTCTTTTATCAATCAACGATGATAGTTATTCCTTTCTTTCCTACCCTAATTGAAATCTTTTTGAACCCAACCCAACTTCAATTGTTCGATTCCATAAAACATAACTTAACCTTCTCTTGAAACAACTTGACGAGTTCACATACTCTCAAGCAATGTACGATGATTCATAATTGATTATGAAATTCTTTCGATCATAATCTTCGAAGTAATGTTCCGTCATTTGACGAAGTCTTGTACTTGTTCAATTAAATCGAACCATGAACTATCATTGCAAGTTTACGCTCGGTACTGAATCACGAGCTAGTGAAATAACGTTTGACTTTCTTGTTCGTCAAACCAAATTGATTCATCATTCTTTCATATCTCTATCCGATGGCTCAACTTGAGAAGTCCAAGATCGATTAAGAGTCTAGAACTAATATGATGAGTTAGATTTCAAATAACCTATTATCCCTTGAGGATTTACTCGTATTCCTTATGTCATAGGAAAGGGCAAGGAGAAGATCAGTTTCTAGAGCAACCAATCGCATAACCGCACCTATTCAAGGTGGGCTTTGTGGGCCAAAATAAAATGAAAACGATGTTTTCTTTTCAAAGAAATCAAGCATGGGATAAAATGATTTGTTTTAACTGCTTTGTCATTGCCTACTGTTTTGTGTTTGCTATCTGTGCTCTCTATGGGGGAATCCCACTCAGAGAAGAACATTACACGTGGGAACGTGAATGTTGACTATGCGTATTGTGAGTCTCTAACGATCGTGCCCCGTTGGTATAATAAGATGCCACAAGTTAGTGCACTTTGATGCTATCGTGTGTTAAGGGGTCACGCCCTACATGGACTAGCATTGTGACTGTGGTTGGCGGCCACCTCCCAGTCACATATTTATTTGCAGATAGTTTAACTGTGTAAAAGAGCTAGCTCATTCATAAAATGTTTTGGTGCCATGGGAGGATTTCAAACTTAAAACCCCATGTGCGACCTGAGTAAAAAGGCATGACAAACTTATATTTGTATGTTTTCGGGCATGTGTTCACTAAGTACAAATTGTACTTAGCCCCTCGCATTATTTCTAAAATGCGCAGGTTAAAAGAAGATTTGGAGCAAGAGTACGAGGTAGCAGAGGAATGGAGCTAAAGACTCATCTTTTGTACTAGTTAAATGCGGAAGTGTGTATCTTCACATACATACTTCCTTGATAACTTTCCGCTACTAGACTCAATGTCTTTTGTTAGACTTTTGTTATTACCAAACTTGTTAAAACATCTGATATTTGGTTTACTTAAGAAGCTACGATCCCTTCTTGAGGAGGCCCCCTTTCATCATATTTTGCTTAACTTGGGATACATGTGATGCTTTCTATCTTCTTTGCTTGAGTTCCTATTTCGATTGATATCCCAAGTGCAAGTCTCGTACCCGATGTGCCTCATTTTCTTTGATTATGACATGTTAATAAATCGGGCGTGACAAAAAGGTATAAAAAATCTAATTAAGTACGGAAGGAGATACTATTTAAATTTTAAAAAACCTAAAATTACAAAAATAACCCTAATGAATCAACACTGCAGGATAATCGAGGAAAACTGCACATGGAGTGAAATAGATCATGAGCGTTCAAATCACAAAATCAAAGGCTGAGATTTATTCTCATTTCTCATACTAAAAACTATTCTCATATGATCACTACTCTCTCTCTCTCTCTCTATATATATATATATATTGAGTGAATCTCATACTAAAAGTTAGTTTGTGTTAAATAATAATGAATCTACATCATTCATCTTAAAAAATCAATAGTTGAGATTAAAACATTTTTTTTCCAGATTTCATGCGTAATTGCTTTATAACTCATGCTTAATCGAATTAAGCATGATTTATAAAGCAATTAAGCACGGACGAAAATCATTCTTAAATTTTTAATCTTTGATGCTTTAATCTCAACCATTGATGTTATCAATCCAATGACTGAGATTCATTCCTATTTAACACAAACTTTAATTTTAGCACTTCATCATAACTCTCTTTCTCTCTCTCTCTCTCATATATATATATTGTAGTGTACAGGTAAGAATGCACCTTAGTATGAGAAATGTGAATAGATCTCAACGGTTTATTTAGTGAGATCGACGAACGAGATTCAGTAATAGAAGATTTAAAAAACGCGACATTTTAAGGCCAATATCATGCATGGTAACATAGTAATTTGCAAACATGCATTTTAACATTGTTTTTGTTCATTATAACTTTTAAATTTTCAGGCCTTTTCAAGATTTAAATTTTTGCATTTTAACATTGTTATTGTGCATTATTAGATTTGAAAACCTGCATTGTAAGACCGCTAATGTTCATTATAACTTATCTTCGATCATTTCAAGACTTGAAAAAGTTTGCATTTTAACATTATTGTTGTTCATTAATATATTTAAACGCTTGCATTTTAATATCTTTTATATTCATTATAATTTAAATCTTCAACCTTTTATCAAGATTTGAAAATTCGCAGTTTTACATTATTGGTGTTCATGAATAGATTTGAAAACTTGCCTTTTAAGATCATTTTAGTTCATTATAACTTAAATAATGAAACCAAAATGCTGCAGCACGGGAACAACATAACTCTTTCAACAAAGGGGGTTATAATCAACAGCCAGTTAATTAGCAACAAAGTCTGGAGGCACCACCTCCAAAGCCCGAGAAGACTATGGAGGAAATGATGAAGGAATTTATGGCCAAGAATGAGGTTAGTATAAAGAGCCAAGATGCTTTGATACAAAGCCAGGCATCCTCTTTGAGAAATTTGGAGGTTCAAATGGGAAAATTGGCTAATGATATCAGGAATCGACCCCAGGGAAGTTTACCTAGCAATATAGAGAATCCCAGAGGGGGGAACGAGCAATGTAAGGTGGTAACTTTAAAAAGTGGAAAGTAGTTTGAGGAAAGGCAGGCTGAGACACAACAAAAAGAGAAGGAATTTCCTGAGGAGAGAGCTCAAACTGAAGTAAGGGGGCAGAGAGAAGGGAAAGCTCCTGTTGAGGAGGTTTATCCCTCAATCAATGAGGAGTTGGTGACTCAGGAAAAACAGACTGAAGTTCCTGAAGGAAATGTGCTTAACAGTAAGAGAAAGTTGGTGGAGGATGACTATAATCCACCTCAGCCACCATTTCCTGTGAGATTTAAAAAGCAAAAAGAAGAGGAGCAGTTCAAAAAGCTTTTGGACATGCTCAAGCAGATCCATATTAATGTTCCCTTAGTGGAAGCATTAGAACAGATGCCTACTTATGTTAAGTTTTTGAAAGACATCCTAACCAAGAAGAAAATGCTAAAGGAGTTTGAGACAATATCTTTGTTTGAAGAGGTAAGTGGACCTCTGAGAAGGCAGATCCCTGCAAATCTGAAAGACCCAGGGAGTTTTACCATCCCTTGTTCAATAGGTGGAAGAGATGTGGGAAGTGCCCTCTGTGACCTAGGAGCCAGTGTAAATTTGATGCCACTGTCAATCTTTAAGAAGCTAGGCATAGGAGGAGCAAGACCTACAATCATTACACTCCAGCTTGCAGACAAATCCACTGTACATCCAGAGGGAAAGATTGAAGATGTTTTGGTCAGGGTGGATAAGTTTATCTTTCCAGCCGATTTCATTATTCTGGATTATGAAGCAGACAGGGAGGTACCTATTATTCTAAGGAGACCTTTCCTAGCCACATGAAGAACTCTGATTGATGTAGAAAAGGGAGAATTAATTATGAGAGTGCATGAAGAACATGCTACTTTTAACCTATATAACATTATGAAGTTACCTGATGACTCAGAAAATTATTTTACTGTAGGCATTCTGGAATCTGTAGTTGAGGAATTTGCAGCGAGCCTTCAAGGAGTAGAAGTTGAAGACAGAGAAGTAGAGGAAGAAGATGCTGTAGCATGGGTAGAGCATGGACAAAAGTCTGGGGGCTTCAAGCCTATGTTTGAATCTCTAGATCTTATGAGCAGGGAACATAAAGAACCCAAATCTTCTCTTGAAGAACCTCCTGAATTGGTGATTAAACCCTTACTAGATCATCTTAAGTATGTGTATCTGGGGGAATCAGACACTTTGCCTGTGATTATTGCATCCAATTTGAAAAAGGAGGATGAGCAGGAGTTGTTGGAAATGCTTAAGAACCATAAGCAAGCTATTGGATGGACAATTTCAGATATAAAGGGAATCAGCCCTACGATTTGTATGCACAAAATACTACTGTAAGATGGGAGCAAGAATTCTATACAACCTCAGAGAAGGATAAATCCCAATATGAAAGAGGTTGTCAAAAAGGAGATAATTAAGTGGTTAGATGCAGGAATTATTTTCCCTATTTCAGACAGTTCATGGGTGTGTCCAGTTCAGCGTGTGCCCAAAAAAGGAGGAGTGACAATTATACAGAATGAGAAGCAGGAAATGATAACCACAATGGCAGTCAATGGGTGGAGGATCTGCATAGATTACAGGAAAGTGAATGATACTACCAGAAAGAATCACTTTCCACTGCCCTTTGTGGATCTGATGTTGGATAGATTGGCAGGCTAGGAATATTACTGCTTCTTGGATGAGTATTCTGGGTATCATTAGATTGCAATAGCTCCAGAGCATCAAGACTTGACCACATTCACTTGCCCTTATGGGACATTTGCATTTAGGAGAATGCCATTCGGGCTCTGCAATGCTCCAACAACTTTCCAACATTGCATGATTGCCATTTTTTCATAGATGATTGAGAATGAGCTAGAAATCTTCATGGACGACTTTTCAGTGTTTGGGAAGGACTTCAACACTTGCTTTAGAAACCTAGAGAAATTCTTGCAGCTATGTGAGAAGTCTCAATTAGTTTTGAATTGGGAAAAATGATGTTTCATGGTTCAACAAGGTGTGGTACTAGGACACAAGGTTTCAAGTCAGGGTATTGAAGTGGATCCTGCAAAAATTGAAGTGATCGGCAAGATGCCCATCCCAAATTCAGTCAAGGCAGTGAGAAATTTTCTAGGACATGCTGGTTTCTACAAAATGTCATTAAGGACTTTTCCAATATAGCCAAGCCACTGTCAGAGTTATTGGAACAGGATAGAAAGTTTGACTTCAGCACCGATTGTTTAAAGGTATTTACCAGATTGAAGGCAGCATTGGTGACAGCCCCTGTGATGCAACCACCAAACTGGAATGAACCCTTTGAACTGATGTGTGATGCAAGCAACTTTGTTGTAGGAGCAGCCTTGGGGTAGAGGAAGGATAAGATTTTTAGATATATTTACTATGCAAGTAAGACAATGGATGGAGCCCAAAGGAATTACACCACCAAAGCTACTGTTTGACAAGTTCAGGTCCTATTTGGTTGGGGCTAAGGTGACAGTATTCACAGATCACTCTGCAATCAAGTATTTGATGTCTAAGAAAGATGCAAAGCCAAGGATTATCAGATGGATACTCTTATTGCAAGAGTTTGATTTGGAAATCAAAGACAGAAAGGGGATAAAAAACAAGCTGATCATCTGTCAAGACTAGAAAATCCTTTTGGAGTGGATGATAAAATTCCGATCAATGATGATTTTCCAGATAAGCAACTTATGGCATGCAAGGAAGATGCACCTTGGTTTGCAGATTTTGCAAATTATCTTGCAACATGTAGGAAGCAGTATGGGTTGCATGGGCAGCAACTTAAGAAGTTTCTCCATGATGCAAAGTTCTATTACTGGGATGATCCAACAATATTTAGGCTGGGACCTGATCAGATCTTCAGAAGATGCATACCAGAATACAGGATTCCCCACATTCTGAATGAATGCCATGCTTCAGCATATGGAGGGCATTTTGGTGGTCAGAGGACAACAACTAAAGTGCTGCAATCAGGATTTTATTCGCCAGAGATCTGTAAGGATGTATTTGAATTTGTTAAGAATTGTGACATATTCCAAATAGTAGGGAATCTACCAGCCAAGAATGCTATGCCCCTAAATAATATTGTGGAAGTGGAGTTGTTTGATGTGTAGGGAATGGATTTCATGGGACCCTTCCCATCCTCTTTTGGAAATGAATACATCCTGTTGGCTGTAGATTATGTGTCTGGGTGGGTGGAGGCCTGTGCTTGTGCACACAATGATGCTGCAACAGTTATGAAATTCTTACACAAGAATATCTTTACAAGGTTTGGCACCCCAAGGGCAATAATCAGTGATGAAGGAACTCACTTCATTAATAAGAGTTTATCTGCTATGATGTCAAAGTACAACATCAATCACAAAGCTTCAACTGCATACCACCCACAAACCAATGGGCTAGCTGAGCTATCAAACGTGGAAGTGAAGAGTATGTTGGAGAAAGTGGTGAACACCACTAGGAAAGACTGGTCCAAGCACTTGGATGATTCTTTATGGGCTTACAGAACAGCCTACAAAATACCTTTGGGAATGTCTCCCTACAGACTAGTCTTTGGTAAGGCATGCCACTTGCCTCTGGAAATGGAACATAAGGCCTATTGGGCGACCAGGAAGCTGAATTTTGATCCCAAAGAAAGTGGAGAAAAGAGAATCCTGCAGCTAAATGAGCTTGAGGAACTGAGGTTGCAGAGCTATGAAAATGCGAAAATCTATAAGGAAAAAGTGAAGAGACGGCATGACAGCAAGATTGCAGACAGCGTTTTGGAAGTAGGACATAAAATATTGCTCTTCAATGCCAGATTGAGACTATTTCCTGGCAAGCTCAAGTCGAGATGGTCAGGACCGTTTACTGTGGTGAAAGTGTATCTCGATGGAGCCGTGGAATTGAAAAATGAAAGCACAGGGAATGTCTTTAAGGTCAATGGTTAGAGAGTGAAACATTATCATGGAGGAAGCATGGAAAAAGGTAATGCTTTAGCTCAAGTACAGGAACCTAGAAGCAAGAGGTAACCTAAGTCATCATGAGGATAGATGAAACATGTGGTGATGGCTTACAGATTTACTTTAATACTGCACTTTAATTTTAGTTGATTTTTATTTTCATGCCTAGTTAAGTTTATTATGTTATTTTAATTTCTTCTATGAAATCTGATGCTATAACTTGTGAGTAACTTGAGTTAGTGCGAGGCATAATTTAAATAAGGATAGTCAGAATTTCCTTTCATGTATTTTTTTGTTTTTCCTTAAATTTAAAATAGCTAATCAATAAGTAAAAAAGGGAAATAACAGTTGGTAAAGGGGTTAAAACTGTAGCACAAGAGGTGCGTGGCTTAAAATGAGCCGTTGAGAGGAGAGAGATGATGACATAAGCATGTTGTCATCTCCTTAGGAATGACAGTTTGGCCAATTTCCTTTTTCAAATTTTAATTCCTGTCTTATCAAGGAAATTTGAAAGGTTGCATTAATATCTGCGCCGGTTAATGCTTATAGACGGTTTCTTTATAAACTGTTCAAACTGCAAAAAATAACCCACACCACTCCATCTTAAGCATTCGGGCGAAGATCAGAGAAGATTTTGTGTTGAAAAATTGAAGTTCTTGTCGTCTCACAGGTAAGTTTTCCTACCCCGTTCTTGATATTTTTGTCTTGGGTCTCATGTTTTCCTTTAAATACTGCTCAATAACATTTCAAAAGAAAAAAAGAGAGAAGAGAGATTCATATGCAAAAATGTCGGGTATGATTATTAGTTTTTTGTTGCTTTACATGGTTGAATTACTTGTGCCTGATTTTAGAGAAATTTCTGAAAGCATGTCTCTTAAACTTTATAGTCATTTGTTCTAGGTGAAAATTATGTCTAAAGTTTAAGATGATCTATGCTAGTCACATGCAGTAGTTTTGACAAGGAAATCTGATAACTAATGTGCTTTAGAGTTTGAATATGCCCCTGTCTGTAATTTTTTTGGTGTTGATATGAAAAAAATTTGTGAGTGAAGTTCAAAGTTTGGGGGGGGGGGGGCATATATCTCACTGCTGATCCCATTAGTTGAATGAAAGGATTCTTAAAATTGCGAGTTAGGTTTGTGCGTACGGATTTGGTGTTGAGAAATTTCTAACTTTGAACTTTTTGCAGAAACAAACATGTGGACAAAGCAGGGTGGTAAGAAGAGACCGGGAATGGAGATTGAGTCCCCTGAACCCAGTCCGAGAAGGGTAATTCGGTAACACCAAAATCTAAAGGAAAACACAAAACACCGAAGAAGGAGCCAGTTCAAGGGTTGAGAAGGTATAGTAGGGCAGTTGTAGCCATTATAGCCCAGAGCAACGCTAAATTGCCTCCTACCGGTGTAGAGGATCCTGCTGTGATTCCTGATGTACCCAAGAAGAAGTCCAAAAGTGAGAGCACCAAATCGAAGAAGGGAAACTTGATAGACCTAGTTGAGGTAGCCACTTCTAAGATCGAACCAGAAGTTCTTAAGGGGTCTGACACAAATGCTCACAACCCTACTGATGACCAACCAATTGAAACCGAAAAAGAGAAAGAAACTGAGGATAGTGAATCCAAGGAACAAGAAGGATCTGATGCGAGTGCTAAGGAACCTACCCATGACCAACATGAAGACAGTGAGCCTAAAGACAATGAGCAAGAATCTAAAGACAAAGAGCAAGAATCTGAAGACAAAGAAAAGCAACATGAAGGCATCGAGTCCGAGGACTAGGGAGAAGAGAATGTTGAGAAGGAGGAATCTGAAGAACAACAACTGTCTGGTGATGAAGAAGAGGAAACAGAGGGCAAGGATGATACACAAGAAGGGAAAGAGGAATCAGCAAATCAAGAGGAACCTGTTTAGGTAGATGCAACAACATCTGAGCAGCATGAGCCGGAAACAACTGAGCAAGTAAGTGTTGAAAATGAGGAGTTTGTTAAAGCAAAGAAGGACACCAAAAAAAAGAAGAGAAAACAAGTTGAGACTGCGGAAGGTCAGGAGGAAATTCCAAGAAATCCAAAAACAGGAAAGCGAAGAAAGGTTGTGGCAATTAAAGAGACTGGGGAGAACTCAAGGCTCTCAGCTGACAAGGCCAAAAAGAAAGAAATTAAATGAGGGAAGGCAAAGGTGGTGGAACTATCGGCTGAAGAAATAGAGAAGCTTCCTAAGTTCTCATCTGCCCCACATAAGGCCAGAATGCAAGAGCTTGTCAACCACAAGTTCCTGCTGGAGCGTGGTTTTAGAGATGTGTGCAAGCTACCAGAAGGGGTGGTCAGGAGTATAGAGAACCAGGGTTGGGAATCCTTTGTAGAGGTGCAGTTTGCACCGGTCATAGCTCTTGTCAGGGAATTCTATGCAAACTACGAGCAAAACACTATTGTTGACTCTGAGCTCTGAGCTACTTTGCGAGGAAAGAAGGTGGTTTTAAATCCAAAACAGTGCATTTGGTTTATGGCACTCACCCTCCCCAACCTAATGAATTCATGGACTTGCTCACATCTGCAACCAAGGAGCAGCTTGATGAACCCCTGCGTGTGGTAACTGTGGAGGGCACTCAGTGGGTTGATGAGTCTAAGGACAATCTCTCTGTCTTTGCTAGTTTTCTGACTAATGAAGCTAACATTTGGGTTCACTTTCTGAGAAACAGGATCAGCTCCACTACCCACAACACCCTGGTTAGCCAAGACAGGGTTCTGATGGCCGTAGCTATTGAAGGGGGATCTAATTGATATCGCGCCGTTCATCATTGAATCCATTGCTTTCCAAGCCTCCAAGAAGACTGGGCCGCTGTTCTTCCCTTCCCTGATTTCAGAATTATGCAAGAGGGCTGGAGTTCCTTTTCACTCAGATGAACCCCAGAGTATAGCGAAGAGCTATTTCAACATCCAATACCTGAGTAAATGGCATGCACATGCACTGAATCGAGCACAAGGTGACAACCCTGCCGAAGATGGAGCTACACTGGACAATCTGCAGAGGGAGCTGCTGAAGATCAAAGCTAAACAGGCGAAGTTGCTGCGCGGCTTCAAGCTTATGCAGAAGGTGCTGCTGGGTATCAAGGACCAAACCAGGAAGCTTTTGAGGAAGAGGGGCCGCAAACTGCAAATCAAGAAAAATGCTGAACAGGGTCATCTCTGAACCCATTTATTTTGCTGCAAAAGCAATGTTTTCATTTTGTTATGTTTTAGTGTGTTGAATGTCTGAGTGTTTAGTTTTTGTTGTCTAGTTGTTTGTTGTTCATGATTTTCATATGTTAAAGCATGAAGTTCTTTGGGTCGTTTTAATACAAGTGTTAAGTCTATTAGTTGCCCTTCTTCTTGCCCGATGATGTTTTCATCTTTCATCCTTTCTTTCTTTCAATGATCGTTAATGATTAAGCATGTTGAGGGTCAATCCTCTTTTGCCTTTTGAAGTTTAGCTCTATACATCCACATCTAGTTTGCACGACAAAGTTTTGTTTTGTCTTTGTTTTTGAAAACCTGATATGTTGGATATATGCTTGAGCTTAGCTGGTACTGAACTTTTTGAATATTGAATGTGAGATGCTACCTACCCAGAGTTTGAGCTTATTTGAGGTGAAATAAGAATGAGTTCTACCCTTAGAAATGATTAAGGCCATCACTTGATCTTTGTGCCTCAGAATTTCTTGTGCTTTATATGAATTTATCCTTGCACCTAGATTTTGAGCTTGAGCCTAATTTTTTTTGTTTAAACCTGCATATGTTAGCTAAGCCCCCATACACGTCCTAGTTATAGAGGCTTAATCTGACTCAGATTTTCCCTTAACATTGAGGACAATGTTAGATTCAAAGTTGGGGGGGGGGGGGGGGGTTAACACTTCTACTCGAAGTGTTCTTTTATTAGTACCTCCATAATAAAAGTCTTGGAAAATAGGCATTTTGATGGCCTGAAGAAAAAAACAAAGGGGAAGTTTACGAATAAGGCTGCTCTCATTGTTTGAAAAGAGGGTGAAAAAGGAAGAGCATGAAGTCAGCTTATTTTCTGTTTGTATAGCAAGTAAAAAAAGTAAAAAAAAAAAACAAAAGAAGAAGAAAAATAGTATATTGTGAATCAGAGTAGAATAAGTCCAGTGTTAGAATTAGAAAGCTGATGCCTCTAGACTCAAGTCACTTTACCCAAAGTTCCTCACCTTTTGCCTTAGCCTAACAATAGAGGCTTTTAAAGTCCTTTTTATCTAAGTGGAGTGCAAATTCTATTAGTGGAGAACAAGTGAAAGCAAATGGGTAGAAGAAAAATAGTGGCATTAAAGAACATTAGGACTTGAATGGATTGTTACGGTTAAGCTCAAAAGTATTCCAGCAATCTTGAAAAAAAGTTGTGTTTTGAACTTTTCTTGATAAACTTGATGATTGTATGTTGTTAAACTTTGAAAAGAGAGAGGACTGAAATTTGATGGACTTGAGAGTTACTTATCATGCTTTATTTTTGATTTTTTGCTGAGGGATCTTTGAAGAAGGAATTAACTAATTTGGCATAGCACTTGTTGACTTTTGTGTTGTTTTGAGTCTTATTTTAGTTGCTTGAGGACAAGCAACATCTTAAGATTTGGGGGGGGGGGGGGGGTGATAACTCTCATAAAGAGCTATCTTTTGATCTCTTCTTTTATACTTTAGATGTTGTTTTGAATAAGATTGTTCTCATTTAGAGTCCTTTATGATCTTATTTACATCTTTGTGATCATTGCACTTTGTTTTAGCCATTTCGAACTTTAATAAGTTTTTGCAAGCTTTTGTGAGTTCATGTGACCAGGTTTGAAATGTTAGAGCTTATCAATCGCAATTTGGCCAACAGTCATGCTAGAGCATGTGAGATGCAAAAGAGCTGGACAAAGAAGATTCTCTCTCCGGGACCACTTGAAGATAAGGATCAAACACTTTTGTGATCCTGTCTGCCGAGGGGACAAGTGTCGAGCATGGAGCTGAAATATTGTCTAAAAGGAATAGAGACAACTCTAAACGTGGAAGGATCTCAAGGAGAAGAAAAGAATCAAGGGTGAAAAAGAACAAGGAGGAGAAATATCAAGTACGGGGTACTTTTTGGAAGAACACACACGAACACAGATTGGGAGAAGAGATAGCTTGCTGCGGAGGAAAGCCATCGGCCGTCCAGAGATCATCACTATTAGTCCTTCATTTTAGTTTTTGAGTTTGTAATTATGGTGAATGGTTTCCGATTTTATTTTGTTTATTTTGCGAGTATGAACTGAACCTCATCACACTTGGGTTGTGGAATATTTACTTGAGCTTGATTATATATTGGAATTATGTTTCGTGATATCTGAGTTTATCTTTGATTATGCTTTAATTGATTTCTTGAGCACGGAAGTGGATAGAAATATCTCGCCTATGGAGACCGGAAGGAGAAATAGGAAGAGAGGATCATAGATGATTACATTATTTGCATAGGCATATGAGATAGTGTAACTTAGCAAGAACCAGGATCTAGTATTTCATCACTTGAATATTGTGGAAAGCATAGGCATATGATGCACAATAGGAAAGTGTAGATATAGTAGAACGAAAATTTGCTAGGCAATTGCAAGAAGGTTTCTAAGGCTCAGAGAAAAGCGAGACAAAAGCTCCAGCATATATGATAGTGAGAGTGAACAATTCCATAACCCGAGTGCATTTCTCATCATTGTCATAAACCTAGACTTTTATGATTATATTGTGGCAGGAAGAAACATTGCTGATCTTGGTTTTATTTGGAGTCATTATTTATGCTTATTTATGCTTTGAGTAGATTAGTAACACTCACCTCTTATTTGCAAGTAATTCTAAGTGCATGGTTTAACTTACACTCTCTAGGGTTCGAAATGTGGTCTCTAGGACTGTATTAATTGTCGATTGCGTATACTTGTGCATGGTTCTATAGGTACACTATTGCACAACAACAGTCTCTCACTGAGCTTTTGTTCACCTCCTCGTGAAATTTCTGACTTGGCTTTCGCCTTCTCCAGAAGCTTAGTTAGCTTTCGCATTTTCTCTTCAAGTTCAACAACTATGCTCTCTTCCTCCTTCTGGGGGTAGGAGGTTTTTGGTACTGACTTTGAACCTGAGGATTGATTAAAACATTTGTCAGTATGATAAGGTTTTTGTGGTCTCCTCTTGAAGTCCTTTTTGACAAAGAAAGCAGCATCCTCTTGAGTCTGTACGCTGATACTTCTCATGGCCTCATTCCTGTTCACCATTTGTATATCCCACTCATGGGCTTGGAGCTGGGCGAACACATCTTTTGTCGACATCTTTGACAAATCTTTTCCTTGAGGCTTGTGGTTTTTACAAACCAATCCTCATTGGGAATCTTGGAGAGGATCTTCGCTTTGAGATCTGCAATAGAATACTCTCTCCCCAAGTTCTTTAGTTCACAAAAAATAGTATTAAACCTTACTTCCATAGATTTAATATTTTCACTAGGAAGCATTTGAAAAGATCCATATTTATCTACGCAGTTTTGAAGTTTATTTCTTTTCATTTGATCGGTCTCTTGGCAAAAAGTGCCACTGAAATCCCAAACATGTTTTGCTGTGTCATGCTACAGTGCTTCGACAACTAGAGCCTCCGGTAAGGATTGAAGAATCATTTCCAGTGCCACTGCATCTAGTGAGCAAGAGCTTTATCTTTCGTGGTCCACTCACCATAGGGCTTCTCGACATCTCTGGTCCATCGCCTCCTCCAAGCTGTGTTGACCTAGGTGATCTTGATGGGTCCGTTAGCAATAACATCCGCCATTTCGGGATGGATGTTCTTTAGCATGATCAGGGACCTCTTTTTCCATATGTTGAAGTTTTCTGGAGTATACTTGGGAAGCTTTGTAATGTGAGCCATCTCTGTATACGTGAGCTTGAACACAAGAAACAAACGAGTGCAAGAAAATAGAGATCTGGTCATAAGAGGCTTAACACAACATTGGTCTATAAGAACCTTGGTGCGTGAGACCACTTGTTGGTCCCAAAATCAGAGTAAAATGTAATGCAACGAAAAGTATGTTAAGCACAGATAGTCCTTAGGTAAGTTTCACAAGTATACACTTCAATACTTGGCTAAGTATTGAAGGTTTCAAAGTAAGTATGAAACGTGACAGTGCAGAAACTTAAATGAAAACAAGTAAAGACAAAGGATATTATAGTGGCTCGGACTTAAAATCCTATGTCCACTCTTCCAAACTTAATCGGGAATCCTACGTTTGTACTCCGTCCTTCGGTTTGCAGTCGTCACTTACCTAGGAACTCCTTGCTGACTTAGTCTTCAGGTTAAAGTGAGGGCGCACCCCCAGCCTTTTTCCTGGTAGATTGGATATTTACATGTTCTTCCCAGAACTGAGCTTGGTGGCAAACGCACGTGAGAATCAGATTCCCAGAGTAGGAACTAACTGCTATGAATATACCTTAGAAAGATATATTCACCAAGAAGTAGCTTAAGCTTTAAGCTTAGCATCGTGCTTTGGACCACGTAGTACAAAATGTTTAACTTGAGTTGGAAACTCAAGTCTCGTGAACAGACTCACGGAATAACAGAAAGTTTGAGTAGAAAGTTTTGCAGAATATCGGCTTAGTTTTTTCATGTGTTTTGTATCTTTTCTTCTTTGAAATGTTGAGCTATTTATAGACAACCTTGGTCGACACTTTGAATTCTATCTGTTAGACACATAATTCATGTCGTTAGAGACAAGATTGAATGATACAATCACAACCATTCTTTGGTAGGTCTGCTCTGCTTTGAAAAGGTGTACTTGCATTGTACTTTCCACCTCCTCTTGTTAGGCTCAGTTTCAGTCCGAGGAATCCAAGTATGGGACATCCTTGTACTGACTTTTACTTAGAATTTATACGACTTTAAGTCCGGCTTTGGTTGGTTCACCTTGTGTTCCTCGTGCTTTTGAGTTGAGGACTCCATGCTGACATTCCATAGTCAGTATGAACAACTCTCATACTGACTTTTCGTAAGTGAACATGGTAATCTCTTTACCGAGTACCCAAAATCAGTATAGACCTTGTCCATACTTAGTGAAACCAAGTTTTACGCACGAAGTTCAGCACCTAAGTTCTATTACAACACAAATAATCCTATACATGAATTACATTTTAGAACTCTAGAAACTTAGTGCTAAAGTAAGTTTTGACATATCAAAACATAAAATAAAAGAGGGAACTAAAACTTAGTTCTTAACAAGCCCAATAACTTTTGAGGCACCTTTTCTCCTCCATATATACCCCTTGTAACTCGAAATTAGGAGAGCTTTTATCTTTACTTTTATATTTAATTTAGCCTTGGAGTTTTTCAAGACTTCAAATTCCTCTTTAATTTTGTAAGTTATTTTATGAATTTAATAATATGCTTGCTTTAATTCCATCCATGATTTATGACTAGAAACCCTAACAGATTCTAGGGCTTTGAGAAATCGATCTTGATGTATGTTTAATTAATTCAACTCAATTGCATGGTTTAAGTTTCTAGTCTAAATTAATTAGATCTAGATTTAATGAAGGATCGAGAGATGAAATTGAATCTAGGTTTATAGTTATTAATTGAAGGACTGAGAAGTGAAAATTGATAATAGGAAAATGAATTTTAAAGCAATTGTTTTCTGTCTTAAAAAGAAGAATTAATTGTGAGGACTAAATCTGAGGTTTATTGGTATTGACTAATGTTGTGTTCTTGAGACCGAGATGAGATAGTCACATATTAGTAATGTAGGGTTTAATTGCCAAACAAAGTGTTAAATCCAATTGAATCTGATTTCTCCACCATTGTTGAGTTGATTAATTATGCATGTTGATAGATTAATTATCTGCCCTAGAATCTGTACTCTTTAATTATTGCTTTAAACCCCTTTAAATACCTCTTTTTGCAATCTTTAAATTCTAAAAAACTCAAAACCCTGATTTCAAGTTACTCAAACAAAGAATTTGGAAACTATGACAAGTACATAGAATATTTTTTATATACATTCCCTGTGGGTTCGACAATTCGAGTTATAAATTTATTTGGCCACTATTCTATAATTAATATGGTAAATGATCAGTGATCAGGCTTGGGCTATGGATATTTGTTTTGCTCTGTGCTGAATGCTGCTAACAGCTTGAATTTGATGCATTTGAGGTTGGAATGTTTTTTTATCAGCCGTGTTTGATCATCATGGTTGATTTATTTGTGTTGATTCTGATTTGGGAAAATTAGGATTAGTAGATGACCTTTATGTTGGGTTTTGTATACAGAAAGCATTTATTACAATGAGTATACATTCAACGGTATTTCCTATCTATTAACAAACTTACATGCGAGTAACAATGATATCCTCTTATCTCACCGATAGGGACGATCATACGGCGTGTTGTAGATCGCAGAAGATAGTATGATCACTTGACCTAGTGAGATATAAATATTATCACAGCCGAGGCGGCGTACGAGGATAAGTTTGTCGGTATAGACTGCAGTATAATCGGAAAGAAGTAATCTGTCTTGATTACTTGATATGCTGGTACGTGCGGTTGCGAATTGATTGGACCACAGTGAGATGTATTCTACTGTCTGACATCAGAGAATACGAGATCTCGATCTTGATTGAATCCAAACTCAAACGAATGTTCAGGGGTATGCACGGGTTGAATGCTGCAATGACTTGCCATGGTGGAGAGCCTGAGTAACGTGCTCGTATACCTGCATCTTGGGTAGCAGCAGTTTGTGTAGTACAACCTCAGACTGGAGCTAGGTAACCATATCTGAGTAATAAGATGGGGACATTCCCTGAGGAGCTCAATAATGTTCATCGTGCTAAAGTCCTGCAGGCTGATTAAGTTCAAGCACGAGTGATAAGGTTTGAGTGGTACTGCTCAGGAATATAAGATATTAATTAATTGTAGATAGAGCTTGTCAGAAGCTCCGATTAATTAATGAATGTCCGGTAACCTTAAATATGGGGATTATCAAGTAAATGCAGCCCGTTCTCATAACGTGGTAATAAAGGGGTAGGTCAGTATTAATTTTGTGGTGAAAAAGAATTAATATTAATTAATTAATTGTGTCCTCGGTTGTGGACATGGGAATTAATTAATTTATAGGCCCACTTTATTATTTGCAATAGGTCCCAGGTTTGGCCCAAATTAAATATGCTGAATTGAGCCCAATAGCCCATTAGGGTTTGCAACCCTAGGTCTATAAATAGACAACTTTCTTTCTGAAACCCTAGCCAACACAAAACATTCAAATCGGTTCAAAACCCTAGGGAGAGGGAGACAGGGACGGTGCTCAGTGTGTTTGAGAGAGAAGAAATTCGACACCGGCCTATGATTGACACTAAAATGATTGTTCAATTTAAATGAAAACCAAGTAATAATATCAATCCAGGTCCCTAACTCTTTTTGCCCTATGGATTACTATCTAATCGTGTGGAATTTTATAGCTAGGAAAATCTAAAGTCGTTGAGTTGTATTCTAACAATCTAGGCTTGTAGGTAAACTAAACTAGAACAATTTGAAAACAATAACCACAAAACATCATTCAACAATTTGTAATCGAAAACAATATTTCTAATTCTTCAAAAGCTTGGTAGAACAAGATTCACAAATACTCAAGAGAGATAGAATATATGTTGATAAGAATGCAAATGTGCTCCAATTAAGTTGAACTTAGATGCACACACGATTTAATCCCTAAATAGATGGACTATTACACTATTCTAGCCAACCCCTTATCACGACGAATTGACCGTAGATGACGTTAGAAACCTCAAACCGCTACGTTATTGGCTTCTAACTCACTCCCTATGGCACGTAAATCTTCATCTTATGCCCTTCCTCCGCACAGAGATTGAATCGAGGAACACAAGAAAATATGCTAATCACGACGCTCCTATACGCATATTGGCTGCAATATTCACGTCAATTATCACCTAAGTTGGCTCCTTACCTACACCTAGGTGAATAGAATAAGATCTAGCATGATTCAATCTCATAGAGGGAGGTAAACATGCACAATTCAACCTAATCATCACACATCTTTATTCAAATCAACATCCAAAAGAAGTTTAGAACACCATACCTATCAATTGGATCATTACAATGTTGAATTGAAAACAAACCATTACAATTGATAGATCTAAAGAGATTTCTTCCCCAAATTGAGTATCTTGATCTTGAACTACCCTTGGATTCCTCAAATCTTCACCAAGTGAGGTTGGATTAGCTCTTTGACACCTTGGATTAGGTTTGGAAGGAGATGGAGGATGGAAGTGTAGAGAGAATCTATCTAATTTTTGTGTGAAAGTGACAAAAGTTCTCATAAAATCTGAAATTCCCCCTTTTATAATGAGCTGGCAGAGCCTAGGATTGTCCGGGCCGAGATTGGATCGTCCGAGATGGCTTGAAACAGAGAAACCGCCAAAGTAGCCCGCTTTGGTTAGGCCGAGCTACATTTGGCTCGACCGAGATCTGCCTCTAAAATGGCAGCTCGGCTGAGCTCTGCACAGGATCGCCCGGGAAATGTCTCTGAATTGGAGGATCGGCCGAGCCTCTGCAGGATCGGTCGATCGTGGCCTCTGTTTGGCCCAGATCGGTCGATACATAAATGGATCGACCGAGAATCATCTCTAAAATCCTCTTGCTGCTTTTCCTGCTTGTCTCGATTGATATTCACACCCCTTGACCCTCGGATTGGGTGATTTTACTCCAAAACTTAGCCAAAAATGCTGAATTATGCCCTAAACCTAACCTACACCATCCGAAACACACAAAACACGAAAACACAACAAAAAGAAGCAAAAAACATATGATATGGGAGTAAAATAAATGCAAACATGCATGCATAGGGGTGTAATCGAACCGAACCGAGCTGAGTAGTGAGCTGCTCGAGCTCGGTTCGTTCAAAATATATGGTATTCGAGCTCGGTTCGAGCTCGAAGAAAATTTTAGTTTTTGAGCTCGAGCTCGAGTTCGAGTTCGATTGTAAAAGTTCGAATTCGACTCGAGCTCGGTTCGCCAAAGCAATTATCAATCTTGTTATCAAACTCGAGCTCGTGAGCTCGGTTCGAGCTCATAAGCTCGAGTTTAAGCTCGGTTCGAACTCATTTATCTAAAGTATTTTTCAATAAAATGCAAAATTTGTAATGATAAAATACAAAAATTATAAATATCAAATACAAACATCTTGGACATCAAATACATTGAAAATAATGTAAAATCATTTAATAACAACAAACTCATCTCTCCAAACAAATTAAGTTTTTCAGAAGTCCATCCATTAGCTCCAAACAAACAAACTTCACCAAATTTCAACCATCAACTGTTTCAATCCACAAGTCCTCGTTGCCAATCTCTAGCGCACCTCTAGTTCTGGTATTTGAGTAGTTCACTGCAACAGAGGAGATATCAGTGCGCGACAAAATATGAATTTTAAGAACTTGCAAAATAGATCAATGTCTACTGCCATTAACCAAATCCAAAATGAATGAACTACTTTTGAAATTTTGTATGCAGAATCTTCAAGTAACCAGATAGATGTAAAGTTTTATTGTATTCAAAATAAAATTTACATAAGCTCTAACAATAAAATTTGCATTATTGAGTATCAAAGATATCAGAATTGTAACAGTCCACACATTTACATGAGCTCCATCACAGGGAGAGCATCAATGTGATGTTTTTTTGTCTGAAGCACGTCATTTTTCAATTGAAGTGTAGGCAACACATTTCAAAATATGAAACCACCCGTTGGTCTTGATCAAAGATTGAGGAAAATTTATTGGAAAAAATAACAAGAAGACAAGATATAAAAAACTTGAATAAAATGACTGTCCCAAATAAACGGAAAAGAAGCAACAACAAAGACATTACTCACTCCCAGGGGCTGAGGGGTGGCACCAGTCAAATGGGAAGCGGTGGCGGTGCATTCGAATGCAGAGATGGGGCGTCGATAGGGGAGGAATACGGCGTTGGAGCAGAGGAAGAAGTGAAAACGAACCGTATGGACAACAGTGACGGTGTCGCGCAGCACGAGGGCAACAACGGCGGTGCAACGGAGTCGAGTAGAGGATGGCGTCGCGCAGCAGGAGGGCAACAATGGCGGCGCAGGGAGGCGAGCAGAGAAAGGGGGGAACAAGGCATAAATTGAAACCCTATCTAATTTCTGCTATTTTGATTTTAGCATTTACCCTTTTTATTTATCTAATTTAATTATATTTTTGTTTTATATTATTAGTTTTGTATTTTAAGAATAAAATAATTAAATGTGACGTTTAATTCTATTAAATTAAAGCCACTAAATTATATTAATATTTATATTTCTAAAATAAAAATAAAATGACTAACTTAATTTTAAAAAATGTGACTTAGATATAAAAAATAGTATATCGAACAATCATAACGTATATAACTCATTAATAAAAGTTTACACACATGTATAGGGAGAGGATCCATTGAGAAAAAAATATCCATTGAGAAAGTTTTTAAATTATGTTTCTAATATTGTTTGGTTGTGTTTTGGTGATTGTTTGATTTAATAAGTTATATACATTTATTAATCATATATATTTGAATATTGAGTAACTAACTTTGATGTTTATCTTAATTATACTCCCTCTGTCCCTCACTAATTGTCTACATGATAAGGGGCACAAATACCAATGAAAAAAAATTAAGGCTGCTTTTTGGTTGATTAATGAGTGGATTAGTATTAGTAATAAAAAAATAAATCCACATATCATCTCCCCACACGGGGTCGTCATCTGCATCGGCGACCAACCGCGAACCCTCTGCCGCGGCGGCAACGAATCCACACGACGAAGACCTGAAGGTAAGAGGAGTCTGAATAAGAGAGCTAAGCTCTAATCCTTCGTCGGTTGTCCAAATATCATCTCCCCACACGGGGTCGTCATCTGCATCGACGACAGGGGACGGGGGCAACAGAGGGAATAGAGGGGGGGATGTCTTCATCGCGGGAAGAAGGAGGGCGGAGGAAGGGAGAACGAGATCGTCGCCTGCAACAGCGATAGAGGACGGGGGTAACAGAGGAGACAGGGGCGGGGATGTCTTCATCGCGGGGAGAAGGAGGGCGGCGGAAGAGAGAACAAGAACGATGGAAGATGGATAGATCTAGGGTTTCTTCCCTTTTCTCGTAAAAGAGAGAGAGAGAATGGGGGATTTGGAATGAAATTTAGGGTAGGGGGTAAATGGGTTTGGGGCGGCGGGGGTGGGGTGAGGGTTTTTTGTAATTTAGGATTAGATTTTAATTATATTAATTTGGATTAAAATAATTAGATTTAATTTAAATTTTTCTTAATTTTTTTCCATTTTAAGTAAGTAGACAATTGAAGTGGGACAGACGAAAAAGGAAATGTAGACAATTGAGGTGGGACGGAGGGAGTATATTTTTATCTTACTTTTTTATTATATATACCTTTTAGCAAAAGTATTATGATTTAATGATTTTAATAGATATCTTATACTATGCAGTAATATTTGTATATTTAGTAATTAAAACTTAGGAGTTTATTTTAATTATATAATTTTATCTTATTTTTCCATTATATATACATTTTAACAAAAGTATTATGATTTAATTATTTGTATAGACTTATTATACATTAATATTTGTGTATTGAGTAATATAACTTATGAGTTTATTTTAATTATATATTTTTAGCTTAACTTTCCATTATGTGTACATTTTTTAAAATATATTAAAGTTTAAAAGTATATACAAACATTATTATTTCAATAATAATATATTATTTGCTTAAGTTTTCTTAGATTTACAAATAAAACAAATTTCTCATAGAATGGATTGTTTTAATTTTTAAATGAAATTAACTAATTTTATTAAGTGGAACTTTAAAATCACATATATCTAATAAACTATATTTGAAATAATTATCACTCATATAAATAATTTTCATTCCTAATTTAATATTTATCTTAATTTTTATATATGCATTTTAGCAAAAGTACTATGATTTAATGATTTTAATAGATATATGATATACTATGCATTAATATTTGTATTTTGAGTAATTATAACTTGAGAGTTTGTTTTAACTATATTTTTATTCTTACTTTACGATTTAATAAGTTATATACATATATTATTCATATATATTTGAATATTGAGTAAGTAACTTTTGAGTTCATTTTAATTATATATTTTTATCTTACTTTTTCATTATCTATACATTTTAGCAAAAGTACTATGATTTAATGATTTTAATAGATATATCATATACTATGCAGTAATATTTGTATATTTAGTTATTATAACTTAGGAGTTTGTTTTAGTTATATAATTTTATCTTACTTTTCCACTATATATACATTTTAACAAAAGTATTATGATTTAATTGTTTGTATATATAGTCATATTATACCGTAATATTTGTCTATTGAGTAATATAACTTATGAGTTTGTTTTAATTATATATTTTTATCTTAACTTTCCATTATGTATACATTTTTTAAAATATATTAAAATTTAAAAGTATATACAAACATCATTATTTCAATAATAATATATTGTTTGTTTAATTTTCACTTAGATTTACAAATAAAATAAATTTCTCATAGATTGGATGGTTTCAATTTTTAAATGAAATTAACTAATTTGATTAAGTGAAACTTTAAAATCACATATATCCATGAAACTATATTTGAAATAATTATCACTCATATAAATAATTTTCATTCCTAATTTAATATTTATCTTAATTTTATATAAATTAAATTTTTTATATGGTATGGTTTATTTAATTATATTATTGTTATTTATAGATATAGTATTATCAAATAAATATGAAATATAATTAAAACGAGCTTATTAACGAGCATACTCGCGATCTCTTAAACGAGCTTATTCACGAGCCTGTAAACGAGCCTGCTCGCGAAATTGTTCGAGATCGAGCTCAATTCGAGCTCGAACTCGAAGATGCTCGCGAGCCTGGCTAACCGACCACATCCGAGCTCGAGCTCGGCTCGATAATTTTATCGATCTCGACTCGGAGCTCGAGCTTGGTTCGTTTATTAAACAATCGAACTTCGATCAAGCTTTTTTCGAGTCGATCTCCGAGTAGCTCACGAGTAGCTCGGCTCATTTACACCCCTATGCATGCATGAACATCGAAATAAATCTTATTTTACGCACATATCATAATCCCCAAACTTGAACCTTTGATTGTCCTCAATCAAAACAAAGTAAAACAATCATTCAACCTCGTGCAATACCTCATAGCTCATCTTGATTATCTTAGCGTGTCCTAGTCAAACGAAATTATCACCTAACTTTGTGACATGGTTAATGCTAAGGACTCAAACCACTCATCAAATATGGATAAAAGAAATGAAATCACTCCCTCACGTGTTTAGGGACGATGAGAATCACTCAAACACAAGATATCGAGCTCAATTTCCATAGGCTTGCATCCATTCTCACCACTATACTACAATGAGTGAGCTCCTAGAATCAAGAAGGTCTTTGCTTAGTTATAACGTGGCTAACTAAAAAGCTAGGTGGTTTTGGGCCAAAGTAACTAAACTCAATTTCCCAAGAACCCCCCTAAAACATTATCATCAACCACAAAATCCGAGGCTTATTCCATTCTCAAATCTTTCTTTCTTTTCTTTCTTCACTTTTTTTTCCTTTTTTTGTTTTTCTCATTTTTTTCCTTTCATTTTTTTCTAAGGGTGCATATATTTTTTTTAAGACTTGCACCATTCTTTTTTTTCACAATTTTGTAGGTACCCCATTTTCTACGACTTGCACCAATCCTCTTAATTTCTTTCCTTTCATGCCTCATCAATTTCAATACCAAATACCAAACAATTCCCAACCCGAGCTCGCATCACCGTATTCACCCTCATTCTCTCTTTCGCCCCAAACTTGGTCCTAATAATATCAAAGAAAGTTCTCCAATAAAGCTCAATCACGGGGGTCAAAGATATGAAAGACAAATAATAATCAAAGTAAACACCTTATACTCCCGATGTGTACGGTAGGACTAGGAATCGACGGCCTAACATCAATTTCTAGTCACCTACTCATGCTAATAGATCAAGAATAGATGCAAGTTCTAGATTTTTAACTCTCAATCTTGCCTCTCTCAAACAAAATAGATATGACAATATCACGGCTCAACACTCACAGCTTTTTTGTCAAGTCCAATGCATTAACCAAACACAAAATTCGGCAATTTAAAAGTTAAACTCATACATGCTTTGACAACAAGATTTCGCCCTATCATAAGTTGAGGTAAAATTCAAACTTCACCTAGTAAATCATGGTCCAATCTCAAGCCTAGTTTGGGTTCATCACACACACACAAGCACACAAACAATCCTAAGAACAACAACTACATGCAACGAATCTAAATGGCAAGAGAAAACGATAAAATGTGTTACCCATCGGTAGCCACGATCAAATCGCTTCTCCAATTCCTTATGAACCTACTCACATAAACACAAAACACCACCAAACTTTGAGCATAATTCATACCATTAAGTTCTCATTTCCACCAATCAAACCACGAACCAACAATCAAGAATTATAAGACATTATCCACTAGCACATCCATTCAAACCAATCCATTCATCATATCCACAAACCAAAAAAATAGAAAGTATTCCTTCATATCAACTCATCAATAATTCCATCCAAAATCAAATGTCAAACCATAAAAACCATGAATTAAATCCAAATCCACATCCAAAGTAAATCAAATCAATCATTATACAACCCAGTCGAAGATAGAAATCATCCGACAAACAAACTAACTAAATGCAAGCTAAGATAGGAGAAGAGAGGAGAAGAATGAACCAAGGCAACGACAACCGGCACATCCCCCCAAACTTAGTCAAGTGAGACTAAGTTTGTAAAAATAGTAGACGGTGCATCATCACTCCTCTCGACCCTGTGGTGATCGGTCACGGCGGCGGTGAAGGTATGGCACCGGAATGCGGCGCAGCAGCTCATGCACATCCTCTTGAACCTCGTCCACTCGCCGATCGAGGCCAGCAAATCTAGCAGTAATAGCAGCCTGGTCAGCAGCATATCCCGTCTGAAAAGAAGAAAAGTCACCTTGCAAGGCCGTCATCCGCACATCCAAACCCTGCATAGACACAGACAAAGATGCAACAGAATTAGCGGTACGCTGCATCATCAAGACCAGCTGCAGCTGCCAATCCTCCAAGGGTGGTGGTGGTTGACTACTCGATCCTACTCAAAAACCTCCGGACAGCTGCTCCTCGGGTAAATGACTGAGGATAGTATATTACCCCTCCTGGGACAAAATACCCACAACCTCCTTGTGGTCCTCAGTATCCAACAACCAATTGGACCTATCCTCCAAGTCCGACACAGTGGTGTAATTATGTCGATCAAGACATAGAACAAACTTGAAGAATCAACACAAAATTTAGCCCGAATTTTGACTGGATGGTTGTGTCAATCGACAGCCTGCTTGTCGATCAAAACAGAGGCTCGAGAAGGCTATTTTTGGCCTGTTTTGGCAGTTTTTGCTATTCTAATCCAATACCTAATTAGGTATTTCTTCTCCTCTCTATAAATATGAACTCTTAGGCACGAATTTCAGACTTCTTTTATGCATTATTACACTTAGAATAATTGAGCTTTGGAGTTTTTACAAGACATTCAAGGTTCCTCTTTATTTGTAAGTTCTTTAATAATATGTTTGCTTTAATTCTAGTCATGTTTTGTGGCTAGAACCCTAAACAGGTTCTAGGGTTATGATTTATCTTTTCTGATGCATGTTTATTGAAATCAACTCATATGGCATGGTTTAATTCTCTGATTTAATTTTATAATCTAGATTAAAAGAAGGACCGAGAGGTGAATTGAGATCTAGGTTTATAGTTAATAATTAATGGATCGAGAGATTAAAATTATCGACAGGAAGAGAGAATTAATTGTGTTTGTTTTATGTCCAACCAAGAAGAAACCTACATAGGACTAATTAGATAATTATGAGATTGATAAATTTGGTGTTCTTGAGACCGAGATGAGATAGTCACTAATTAATAATCTAGGATTTAATTGCCTGAACAAGGAATTTAATCCACAAAAATCTCTGTTTTCCCCATCGCTGAGTTAATTGATATTTACATGTTGATGATTAGAATATCTGCCCTAGGATTTGTGCTCTCTTTAAATTGTTTTCCAAAACCCTTTATTTTATAGCACTGTCATCTTTAATTTCTAAACAAAACCCCTTTTGAATTTCCTCAAACTTCTGTGTTCTAAGAACTATGACTAGTACTTTGGATTTTTCATTGCACAGTCCCTGTGGGATCGTCCACCTTAGGGGTGTAAAAAATTTATTTTGCTAACCGCTAAAATGCAGTTATCAAATTGGCGCCGTTGCCGGGGACTTGTCAGATCTATTTAATTATTAGTTTATTTTTAGTTCTGATGGATTGAGGCTATATTTTATTTTAATTTGTTTTTAGTGGTTTTGCTGTTTTTAATTTCGTATTTAGTTTGTTGATTTTGGTTTTTGGTGTTTAATTTTCGTGTTTGTTCCTGTTCAGTTTTTTCTGGTTTTCGGCCTCTGTCTCGATCGACAGAATCTCTGTCGACCGAAACAGGCGCAGAAAACACCCGTGTCGATCGACAGCCTCTCTGTCGATCGACACAATGTCTGATTTCCTATTTTTCTTTGTTTTTGGTTGCAGGTTTATGAACACAAGGGCCCAGGGCAAGGCACTCGAAATTTTTGACCCAGAAATCGAGGCCACTGTTAGAAAAAGGAAGGGAAAAGCCAAACAAACCATTGACACCGTCATGGATGAGATGCCACCTCTAGAGGATCCCGACACACAGCTCATCACTCAAGAGAATGCCACCTTACTTGTCCAAGAAGTCACTCAGATGAAGGACATCATCAAGCAACTCATGGCAAAAAGGGAAGCTGACAGGCACGAGGCCGAAAGAAGAGAGAGAGAAAGGCGCCGCACAGATGAATCCGATGATGAGGAGCCCAACGCGATGGCCAAGAAGTACAGACCACAGCCCGGGAATGAGGGATTTGTTATTGGCATCACCGCCAATAACTTTGAACTCAAGACCGGCTTGATTTAGATGGTTCAGCAGAACCAATTTGGGGGCCGAGTAGTGGAGGATCCGTACACCCACCTCAAGATGTTCGTGGAGGTGTGTTATACCATCAAGCAAGGAGGAGTCACCCAGGATGTGATCCGTCTGCGCTTGTTTCCCTTCTCACTTCGGGATCAGGCTAGGACGTGGTTTACAGCCTTGGACTGCAGCAACATTCGTACATGGGCTGATCTCAGAGCCGAGTTCCTCACCGCCTTCTTCCCACCTTCAGTCATCATTCAGAAAAACATGGAGATCTTGCAGTTCCACCAGAGGATGGATGAGACTCTCTTTGAGGCACGGAGCAGGTTCAAAGAGCTACCGAGGAGTTGCCCGAGCCATGGAGTTGTTACTGAGGAGCAGGCCCAAATCTTCTACAGAGGATTGACTATGGAGAGCCAAAAGTCGGTGGACTATGCAGCCGGTGGATCATTGATGAGAAAGTCACCAGAAAAGGCTCTGAAGCTGTTAAAAAAGATGGCCCTACATGATCAACAATGGGGGAATCCAAGGAGGCCACAGATCTGAGCTGTTGAGGCAAAGGAGGATGATGCATTGAAGAAAGAGGTTTAGAAGCTAAAGGGGGAAGTTGAAAAACTAACTACTTCTGCTTCTGTTTTTGTTGCACAGGTTGATCCTATCACCAACGTGAACTACATGAATCGTGGTGGCTACCAGAATCAGTACCGACAAGGGGGATACCAACACTACCATCCTAGACCTCATCCAGGTTTCCCCTACTCTCAGCCTGAAGCTGCCGAACAACCACCTCCTGATTTTGATGTGCAGAATGGCGAGATTGTGGAGAAGACGAAGGAGAGCCTTGACGAGGTGCTCCATAACTTCATCAAAGCTTCAGACCACAGAATGGGAAAAATCAAGAAAGAAGTGGAAGGAGTCAATAACAAGGTGGATCTGCTCGGCAAGCACGTCAAGATCATTGAGACTCAAGTGAGCCAAATTGCTACCACTATCGGGATACAACATACTCCAGGAAAGCAGCCCAGCACCACCGAGACAAATCCCAAGAACCAAAAAGATTGCAAAGCTGTGAAGCTGAGGTTAGGAAAGAGTTACAAAGGTCCGAGCATGCCCCAAAGAAAGTTTGGGGGGAGAAAAGAAGCAGACCCAGCAAAGCCGGCCTTTGTTTCGATCAACAGGATTCTTGTCGATCGACACAGAGACCCAGAAGAGGGAGTCGACACAGATTCAAAGGAGGAGATCGACAGAACTGTAGAGGGTGTGTCGATCGACACACCCCCTGTCGATCGACAGGCAGTCCAGAATCAAGGCCAGTCGACACAGCAGCATGCCTAGCAGCATTCCTCCACTTCCAAGGCTGCAAAGACACCTTCGATGCCATTTCCTCAGAGATTCGCCAAGCAGAAGGAGGATTCCAAGTTCTCACACTTTGTCGAGAACTTGAAGAAGGTAAATATTAATCTTCCACTAATTGAAGCTTTTTCTGAAATTCCAGGTTACATGAAATATCTCCGGAAGCTGATGAGCGAGAAGAAACACTTCGTGGAGAATGCAACTATGAAGCTTCATGAGTAGTGCAACATGGTCCTACAGAGAAACTTTCAGTCAAGAGAAGTGATCCAGGCTGTTTCACCATCCCAGTTGAGATCGGGGGATTTAAGTTCGAGAAGGTTTTGTGCGACACTGGTGCCAGTATCAACCTAATGCCCTTCTCTATCTTCCAGCGCCTCAATATTGGAGAGTTGAGGCCGACCACTATCACCTTGCAGATGGCAGACCGATCTGTGTCTCGCCCCAAAGGTATAATTGAAGATGTACTTATTCACGTAGGTCATCTTATCTTTCCTACAACTTTTGTGGCCCTCGACATGAAGGAAGATGGGAACACACCCCTCATCTTGGGAAAGGAATTCCTAGACACTAGTGTTGCCCTGATTGATTGCCGTGGTGGAGAGATCACGCTTCGAGCAAATGAAGAAAGGATCACATTCAAGCTCGACACAAGCCGGCAACAATCTTAATCTTCAGAATCACATCCAGAGAGGAAGCAGATGAGGAAGAAGAAGAAGAAGCAAGTGAGGAGTTCAAAGAAGACCAAGTCGCTCAAAGATGGGAGCGAGGGAACGAGTCGACAAAATTGTCAATTACACCGTCTCTTCCCGAGCTCACAGCTGTCATCCAAGATCGGTGGGTCTATATGGTGGATTCTCATGGTAGGCGAGTGCGAACTAGCCCACCTTGGTTCTGAAAAGAGGTATCGTCGAGCTGCGATGTTAACTAAAGTACATGTTGGGAGGTAACCCAACTTTTACATGCTTTCTTTTCAAATTCCCGTTGTTTCTTTACAATTTTTGTTTTTATTTCCATTGGTGTGTTTAACTTTAGTTTCAAATTTCTATTTTGCATTTATTATTAGCTTATTTTCGAAAAAAAAATAGGAGGAATGCCTCTGTTTCGATCGACAGGATCCCTGTCGATCGACAAAGAGGGTTTAGCGCGGAGAACTCTTAGTTCGACAGACAGAGAAGTCGACAGAAGGCTCTGTGTCGATCGACAGGCTCCCTGTCGATCGACACAGAGTGCTAACAGCCCTAAATCTCCATCGCGACAAGCTGATTCCTCGGGTGGATAAAAAGGTCGATGTTTGAGATCGACAGTCAGGTACCATTCTTCTTCTTGTCTGATTTTCTAACTTTTTCTTACTATCCGAGTTCAAAATAAGTTTGGGGGGGATGTGGACAAGAAGTTGAACCTTTATCCCTTATCTTTATTCGCTTTCCTGTTTTATTTATTTTACTTGCTTTATTTGGTTTGTTTAAATTTTTGCAAATAAAAAAAAATATAGATATTATGTGAGGAAAATCTTTAAGTAATTAAACCCTCTAGCATTATATGCAATGTTTGGAATCGATCTTTGATTACTTGATTTGATTTCGATTGTGGTTGATTTGCCCATGAATGTAGAATACCGCATGATAGGGTCTAATTGAAACTTACACTTGCATGATGTTTGAGTGGGTTGAAATTGACTAAGGAAGAAAATTTGAACCCAAGTGAGTTTTTGAGCCTTTATTTGTTCATGAGAGATTCACATGTATGTTTTTGTTTCTCTAGAACTTGCTTTTGTTCTGTTTTGAGACTGCATAGTGTGCCCAAGGATAGAAAATGATCTTAGGCCATCTTTGTTAGCCAAATTATCCTAAACACTGTCCCTTGTTATATTTTATCCCTAGATTAGCCCCTTTGAGCCTGTTACTTTTTCTTTCTTGGTCTATGAGTTAAGAAAAACATTGTAGTTCTATTTTATCTGAGATAGTGTTATGAAAAAAGTGAATTGTATCCTGTCTATAGGAATTGGGTGAAATAAGGATAATTGTTATAAGTGGATGGGAAAATTTTAGATTGGTGAGCAAAAGAAGGTTGGGCTCTAGAAAAAAAAAGTTGCGTCCTTATAAGCTCAAATCATTAAATAAAATTTTTAAGAGCATAAAAGGACTAGGAAAAAAAAAGAGCCTTGATTTGTGTTGAAAAAATTTAAGGAGAAGGGTAGATGTTTATAAGATGGTGGTTAGATTGATTGAGGGTGTACAACTTGATTAATTTAGTCACTTGGCCATATTTCCCTACCTTTCAAAAAAAGCCTTCATTACAACCTTATCAAAGTCCTTTTTGATTCTTGAATTGTGTGCACAAATAAGCAGTGTTTAGAACTCTTGCAAGCCTATGGTAGAAATTTCTTCATACATGTTGTGAGTGCTTTCATTTGAAACCCAAACACTTGTGTGATGAGCGATACACTTTCCTATGAGTCTTCCGAAGTTGATGAATATCTTATCTCTTTCAATTGCTTGTGTGATGTGGATTGATGAACCTTGATTGTGATGAATCTTGTGAGACATTGCACTTTCAACTGCTTGAGAATTCTTTTCTTCTTTTCTTCGATTGAGGACAATCTAATATTCAAGTTTGGGGGGTTTGATAAGCTCATAATTATACTCACTTATCTATATTTTTCTCCATTGTTTCAAGTACATTTTGTTATGTTTTTACTTATTTCTGTGCATGAGTCTACTTCAGAGGGTCTTATGCCTTTGACGGGTAATTTTTGCAGGTTTTAAGCCAAATTCATTGGAAACCCGTACCGAAAGCAGATGATGTTCAAAGGAACAGTCACGAATCCTTCCACACGTGGAATCTGAGATAATGGTGCATGGAAATAGAAAGATCTTTGAATTAGCTTTCCAACGCAACTGGAATCGGGTCAATCGGAGTTCGGGAGCAAAAGTTATGGCCAAAACCGTGAGACTGCGCAAAAGGGACTCAACTCAGGCATTCCTGTCGATCGACAGGATTTTTGTCGATCAAGACAGAGAACAAACTTGAAGAATCGACACAAAATTCAGCCCGGATTTCAACTGGATGGTTGTGTCGATCAATAGCCTACCTGTCGATCGACACAGAGGCTCGAGAAGGCTATTTTTGGCCTGTTTTGGCAGTTTTTGCTATTCTAATCCAATACCTAATTAGGTCTTTCTTCTCCTCTCTATAAATATGAGCTCTTAGGCACGAATTTCAGACTTCTTTTATGCATTATTACACTTAGAATAATTGAGGTTTGGAGTTTTTACAAGACATTCAAGGTTCCTCTTTATTTGTAAGTTCTTTAATAATATGTTTGCTTTAATTCTAGTCATGTTTTGTGGCTAGAACCCTAAACATGTTCTAGGGTTATGATTTATCTTTTCTCAAATGCATGTTTATTGAAATCGACTCATAAGACATGGTTTAATTCTCTGATTTAATTTTATAATCTAGATTAAAAGAAGGACCGAGATGTGAATTGAGATCTAGGTTTATAGTTAAAAATTGATGGATCGAGAGATGAAAATTATCGACAGGAAGAGAGAATTAATTGTGTTTGTTTTCTGTCCAACCAAGAAGAAACCTACATAGTACTAATTAGATAATTATGAGATTGATTAATTTGGTGTTCTTGAGACCGAGAGGAGATAGTCACTAATTAATAATCTAGGATTTAATTGCCTCACCAAGGAATTTAATCTACAAAAATCTCTGTTTTTCCCATCGCTGAGTTGATTGATATTTATATGTTGATGATTATAATATCTACCCTAGGATCTGTGCTCTCTTTAAATTGTTTTCCAAAACCCTTTATTTTATTGCACTGTCATCTTTAATTTCTAAACAAAACCCCTTTTAAATTTCCTCAAACGTCTGTGTTCTAAGAACTATGACTAGTACTTTGGATTTTTCATTGCATCGACCACCTTAGGGTGTAAAAAATTTATTTGGCTAACCGCTAAACTGCAGTTATCACAGACTGAACGACCAACCAATTTATGAATATACCTAATAACATGATTCTTAATAGTGGAAGCTCTACAAGACTTAATGTTAAACGATCTTTCAACTTTCATCCCAGAAATTGACTCCAAAAATTCACCCATATTCACATCTTCAAGCACAAACAACGAATCCACCTCACAATCAAATATTGCATCAACTTCATGTCTTTGTAAAAAGTACTCTTTACCTCGAATTTTGAACTTCATTGAGAGGGGATTACTACCTGGGCCCTTCAAGATCGTCACCGAGGCTAGGAACTCCCTTGACAATTCCATGTACGTTGGCCAACTCGCCGTGAGGAGCTTCTTCCGTCCGATGCCTTTCAGGAGACTTCACACATCATCTTTCAATCCCAATGTCTCCAACGTCTCCCGACAAAGGTACTTAGTCCCCACCATCTGCTTCTCCGCCAAATTCTTGTACCTTTCAAATTCTTCATCATCAAAACCCTTGGGGCGACTAAGAGAGGAAGTTGATGCTCCACATGTTTTCTTGCTAGCCATAAACAAAATTGAAGGATGAGAACCTCACAAATCGAAACAATTAAATGTTAGGGAAAATTTGGAAAGTGAAATTTCGACCGAAATCAAGATGGGGCGAAATGGGCACAAAAATTCGACTTAAAATAGTGCAGAGCTCGACCGATCCTATGCAGGATCGACCGAGCCGAGGGTCTGCCGAGCCATTTTTGAAATACACGTTCCAGATCGACCGAGCCCACTCAGGCTCGACCGATCCATCCCCCTGCCCGCAAGAATTTGAAATTTTGTAACTCCTTCCTGAGCTGGGGCGATCCAAATCAGTCTCGGGTGAGATTTCCCTCTGTATTCGCCACTTTTTCAACATTCCTTCTCCAATGTTCAACACCATTTCGGGTTTGCACCTCCCCACATCTGAATTCTCATCACAAAAACATGTAAAAACATGTAAATCTTGCAAAAACATCCACGCATTAAGCATCCTATATCCATTATTATCAAAACAACAAAACCAATGAAATTAAACAACCTAAAAAATTATTCCAAAAATCAACATTACTAAGAAAGTAAACATTGGGTTGCCTCCCAACAAGCGCTTCTTTATAGTCAATAGCTTGACTTCTCACCTTGAGTTTGTCAATCATGATCAAAAGGAGCAGATCCGGAACTCATACCTTGTTCAAGTACCCAATGCTCGTACGGGAAGACCAACTTTTGCCTTCCACTCTGAGATGGCTCCTCATCCACTCTAGCCTTCTTTGTTCTTCCTCGTTCGTGCTCTAAATAATCCCCCAGATCCTTGTACTCCTCATTCACCGCATCCATATGAGATAATCCCGAATCATCATCTTCCTTAAGTATCTTCTTTAAACCTCCTTTATCAACTCCCACTTGCTCCTCAACTCTCATCTTATCTAAACTTCTTGAAGGTAAGGAGAAAACAACCTCTTTTCCACAACATCGAAGAGTTAGTTCACCATTTTTCATGTCAAATAGAGCATCGTCCGTATGCAAGAATGGCCTCCCAAAGATTAGGTGAATACCCCCTTGTTCTCCATGTCCACAGTCAAGAAGTCACATGGGAATGTAAAGCTCGAAATCTCCACATGCACGTCTTCAACAACCCCTCGAGGGAAAAATAGGGCTTGATTAGCCATTTGAAGCACTTGGCTAGTAGGCTTCACATCACCAACATTCAACTCCTTATACAATCTCCAAGACATGACATTTACACTCGTCCCGGAATCACACAAGGCTTTCTAAATGTTTGTGTCCCCTATCTTGCAACTTACAATGAAACTCCCCGGGTCTTCCTTTTTATTAGCCACTCTTTTTCCTCCTTGCTCATCTCTTTCATCCCTCAAGTCTTCGTCATCTTTCAACTCTTCCTCAATTAATTCATCAAGCAATGGCACACGTTGTATTTCCACCGGATCAGGCATCTCGATGTCCCCTTTCCTCACATAATCAAAGAAAAAGACTTCTTTGTCATGAACTTCCTTCCTATCATTGATATTTTCCTCTTGAACAACTTTCACTTCTTCCTTAGCGAAAGCTTTTTCTTCCACTTCAAGTTCCATATTCTCCAATTTACGAGTCATGACCAATGTCACCTCATCTCGAGTTTGCTCACCTTCAACCATGCTACAACTATTCTTTTGTATGACCTCCGCATCACTCGGGAACTTCCCAGCTTGGTGCTTCCCACTAAGTTTCTTAGCAATGGATGATATTTGCAATTGAATCTCCGCAAATATCCCGTCATACTTTTCGAACCTCTTCTCCAACTCATCACTTGGATTTTTCCTAACCTCTTGATTGCCAAATCTACCACTTCCCCCTACATAGCCTCCTTGACTACTACTCCCCCCATTCTCCAATTGCATCGGAGGGTTTAAAACGTTGTTGGGGTTTACGTAGGAGAAGTTTGGGTGGAAGCGGTTGGAGGGGTGATAAAACATATTCCCTGGAGGGTTGTATTGAGGTCACATGTTGTTGTACCCCATTATTTGGTTTACAAAATTCACGCTCTCCGGGTATCCTTCCTCATACTTCATCATCATTAAATCATCCCTTCTACCACCCGAGGTAGACAATGCATTAAACTCTAATTTGCATCATGGCGACTCCTCTTTTAACTCCTCACTTTCCTTTGTCTCATTTACCGTCTTAACCGACCGAGAATCCTTCCTCTCTTTTGGCCAATGATAGCTATTCTCCGATATTTTCTCGATTGTCCTCCAAGCTTAGTCTTTCTCTTGATCTAGGAAGGTACCTCCCAATGAGGCATCCATCATAATCTTCGTATCATAGTTCAAACCCCAAAGAACTGACAGATTTGTTAACTCCGTGAGAGCCCATGCCTTGGACACTTCCAGAGTAGATCCCAAAACCAGTACCATGCCTCATATAGCAGTTCATCATACCGCTGGCCAAATGAGGTTATATCAGCTCGCCTCTTCAATGTGAGACTAGAAGGAAAGAATTTAAACAAAAAGTTCTCACGTAATTCCTCCCATGGGGCTATGTTGATTTATCGAGCCCCTCAAACCAATGTCTAACACCATCACGCAAGGAGAAAGAAAACAACCTCAATCGGATTTGGTTTTGTGGCACTTGATTGATCTTAATTGTATCCCTTATCTCCAAAAATCTTGAGATATGAACATTCGGATCTTCCGTAGCATGTCCCCCAAATTGATTATTCTGGATCATTTGGACCAACTACGATTTAATCTCAAATTGAGTAGTGTTCACTCCCAAGCGGAACCCACCGGTTGCTTGCTCCCCTTGTGGTCTAAATAGGTTTTGTAGTGGCCTTCTCGGTTCATTTCTTTCATTCATCATAGCTCTCATGAGTTCCAATTGTCTTTCCAACTCATCAATCCTCCCGTATCTTGTCGGTTCTCCATTTCAAATTTAACTTCTATTCCTTCACAGCTTTGCCAAAACTTTTGTTCTTCTATCAAACGAGCTTTCAATCTTGTTAACATACACCACCTATAATTCCACAAAGCAAATCTCAAACAAACAACACAAATCCAATCAACAAGGTAAAAACTAATAACAAACAATAGCTAACAATCAATTGGACAAATTAACAAATACCTAGCCTACAATATCCACACTTTCAACAATATCCAAAGACCTACTAATTAAGTTCCCCGGCAACGACGCCAAAAACTTGATGGACACTAAAATGATTGCTCAATTTCAATGCAAATCAAGTAATAATATCAATCCAGGTCCCTAACTCGTTTCACCCAATGGATTACTATCAAATCGTGTGGAATTTTATAGCTAGGAAAATCTAAAGTCGTTGAGTTGTATTCTAACAATCTAGGCTTGTATGTAAACTAAACTAGAACAATTTGAAAACAATAACCACAAAACATCATTCAACAATTTGTAATCGAAAACAATATTTCCAATTCTTCAAAAGCTTGGTAGAGCAAGATTTACAAATACTCAAGAGAGATAGAATGGATGTTGATAAGAATGCGGATGTGCTCCAATTAAGTTGAACTTAGATGCAAACACGATTTAATTCCTAAATGGATGGACTATTACATTATTCTAGCCAACCCCCTATCACGATGAATTGACCGTAGATGACGTTAGAAACCTCAAACCGCTACGTTATTGGCTTCTAACTCACTCCCTATGGCACGTAAATCTTCATCCTATGCCCTTCCTCCGCACAGGGATTGGATCGAGGAACACAAGAAAATATGCTAATCACGACGCTCCTATCCGCGTATTGGCTGCAATATTCATGTCAATTATCACTTAAGTTGGCACCAAGGTGAACTAAGGTGAACATGAATAAGATCTAGCATGATTCAATCTCACAGAGGGAGGTAAACATGCACAATTCAACCTAATCATCACACATCTTTATTCAAATCAACATCCAAAAAAAGCTTAGAACACCATACCTATCAATTGGATCATTACAATGTTGAATTGAAAACAAACCATTACAATTGATAGATCTAAAGAGATTTCTTCCCCAAATTGAGTATCTTGATCTTGATCTACCCTTGGATTCCTCAAATCTTCACCAAGTGAGGTTGGATTAGCACTTTGACACCTTGGATTAGGTTTGGTAGGAGATGGAAGATGGAAGTGTAGAGAGAATTGATCTAATTTTCGTGTAAAAGTGACAAAAGTTTTCATAAAATCTGAAATTCCCCCTTTTATAACAAGCTCGCAGAGCCTCAGATCGCCCGGGCCGAGATTGGATCGTCCGAGATGGCTTGAAACAGAGAAACCGCCAAAGCAGCCCGCTTTGGATCGGCCGAGCTAGATTTGGCTCGACCGAGATCTGCCTCTAAAATGGCAGCTCAGCTGAGCTTTGCACAGGATCGCCCGGGAAATGTCTCTGAACTGGAGGATCGGCCGAGCCTCTGCAGGATCGGTCGATCGTGGCCTCTGTTTGGCCCAGATTGGTCGATCCATAAATAGATCGACTAAGAATCCTCTCTGAAATCCTCCTGCTGCTTTTCCTGCTCCTCTCGGTCGATCTTCACACCCCTTGACCCTCGGATCGGGCGATTTTTCTCCAAAACTTAGCCAAAAATGCTGAGTTATGCCCAAACCTAACCTACACCATCCGAATCACACAAAACATGAAAACACAACAAAAAGAAGCAAAAAGCATATGATATGGGAGTAAATGAATGCAAATATGCATGCACAAACGTCGAAATAAAGGTCATTTTACTTACATATCAGCCTGCGCAATGACAGTCCTGTGGAGTCCTCACCAGTAGCAGGATTGAACAACATTGGGACACAAATCTGAAGGCCTAATCTGGAGAACATATTATTTATCTTTCTCTTTTCTATTTAATTAAATCTAGAAATAAGATTTGGTAATTTCTGTTTCCGCAGATTTAATTGAATCATGTAATTGAATCAAAGTTTGGAATTCAAACGCAAAAGATCGGATCTGAGACTACGGAGTTAAGGTAAACTCATGAAATCCACTGCATTAAATTCATAGGAGCATGCTAGGTATATCGTATGTTTATTGTTCTCAACATCCATGAAACGGTCCGGTTTATTTGGATTTGGTGATTCAGTTCGCCAGTAAATCCCTACACTTTAAATGTTGCACAATATATGCATAGGAATATGTAGATGTTGTGTTCGTCAAAATGCCCATGAGAGTTACATTGTTACTGTTCTTATTTAACTTGGCATAAGAATATGTTATTTTGAATTAGGAATAGTCATGTCATCTACTTTAGGAAAATTAGTTGAGAAAATTTGGGTCTACAATTAAATTCCATGTTGTTTGCGATGTTGTAGTTTAACCCCTCTGAAGCAAAACAAGTCTATAGTCTGAGTCATCTTCATCCTTTAATCAAGGAAATTTGTTAAGCTGTTAGTGTAATTTCCACTATTTCAGCATCATCATTTCATTGTTTTCTTTCACTTGCATTATTATTAATTTGAGCCTAGTTTAAACAACAAAACCAAACATGCTTTTATCTCTTCAATTGAACCGAGTTTGAGTAGTGTGTGCACCTTAATCGCTTTTCTAGTGGATCAATACTCGAAATACTCCATTTTATTACTTGTGATAGTGTACATTTGCACTTGCATATTTTGCACACAACAACAAACAAAGGAAGCAACGACCTTGGCGAGTGAGTATGCGGATTGGTGTGTGATAGATCGTGAGAACCCTTGTATTCTGAAGCTTAGTGTATTCCAGACATGAGGTCTAAAGATAGGACGTAGGGCTTTTGCCTCCGAACCTCTAGAAATCCTTTGGATTTACTGCTTTATTTACTTTTGTGTTTGGATTTAAAACTCAACGCTCTCTAAGCGTTGAAGTATAACCCAAACTGAACCTAATCCCAAATTTGCTAACAACCAGTTTATGAGTACAAGCTCTCATTAAAAATTCCCATTGTACATATCAAAACTTTGATCTCGAGACTAACTTAAAACAAATTAACCATCCATAAACCCTAAAAGACTAATAATAAATATGATGATCCATTTACAATGAAACCGACACACACACACACATATATATATATATATATAGAGAGAGAGAGAGTTGTATTCATATCTGAACTAGATATCTTGACTGAACTATGAAATTTTCATATAGCATGTGTGATTTTTCATTATAACGTGGTGATATTTCATTATAGTACGTTTTATAGTGAATTATTATAGTGTAGTATTATAATGAAGTACTATAATAAAATATCACGCATAGTGTAACGAAAGTTCATAGTTCATTCAGGTATTTAATTCAGTCTTTAATGCACAATTTTTTTTATAAAAAAAACTACATTAGTAAATTAAAAATAAGGAGGGAATTAATTAATTGATAAATTAAATAAAACTAGATAGTACATTTTAAAAAAGTTTACTCAAGTAACAAGCTACAGTACAAAATTTATTCAAGGTTTTCACCGGATTGAGCATCCCATGGAATCACAGTCGCCCTCTTTTAGTACTACTTGCTTACATATTTATGATATCATCTGGTACAACCAAATGAAACACCGTGGAAGCTAGCTAGCCTAGAGTGACCCATATATGGAATCAACGGTCAAGATCTGAGCTGCTCAGTTGATGAAATTAATTCATTAAGATGCAGGCCATGGGTGGGTAGCTAGTTGTTATTCTCCGGCATCTGGTTGGGGGCCACAATGGTTCCATCGCTGTACAAGCAGCTCAACTGATGGAAATACGGGCATGTTCTTGAATTCACCGACCTCTTCTTGCTGCTGTCTTTCGTCTTCCTGAAATACTTGTTTATGTTCTCCCATTTCTCCTTGCATCTCTTCGCGTTCCTCTTGTATCCCATCTCCATCATACCTTGTGATATTCTTTCCCACAGGGGTCCCTTTGTGTTTCCTTCCTTGCTGTTTTCCTGCCCCTCGCACCCGTTGTTGCCGCCGCTCATTTGGCACCTCAGGTTTATCAGCGCCAGCACTTCATCCCTCGGCCATCTCTTCCCCACGTCGCCGCCGCCCTTTTCGTACACCGGAGTAGTCATCTCGTGATCACCGGGTTTGGGTTTTGAGTCTTTGACCGTGAGAATTGAACTAGGGTTTGTGGCCTTACTTTTTGTAGTTGGGCTTGGGCTGGTTTGAGATGGAGCTGGGTTTTGATGGTCTTGATCTTTATAAGCTCGTGGGACTTCGCAGAAGGAAGCTGAGGAATTAGAGTTGGAGTTGGAGTTGGAGTTTGGAGTTGTAGTAGTAGTAGTAGTGTTGGTGTTGGTGTTGATCTTGACGAGGTGGTCGGTGTTTTTGCCGAGGCGTTGGTCTTGATCACAAGTGAAGTGCTTCAAGAACTCGATGATGGTGGCTTGTCTCTCAGCAGCAGATTTCTGCTCCTTGGATCGGATCTCAATCTCGGATCTGACCCGATCCATTTCCTGACTCTTCCACGCCTCCTCCCTCGCGATCTTCTCCTCGTCCCTCATCACCATGTCGTGGATCAGCTTCTGGTGCAGCTCCTCCTGCTTCGCCATCATCGTGTTCACCACCTCCTCGCAGAAACCCTTCAACATCTCGAACCTGTCTCTTCTTTTCCTCTTCTTCGCCATTGATCCCGCATTCATGCCCTTTCTCCCCACACTCATCTCCTCGTTTTCTGCTGCAGCGTCGTCATCATCAATGTTTCTTGAATCTTCTTCCACTTTCTTCTGTTGATCATCTGCATCAGCTGCTTTGTCCAAATCTTGACGGCTTCCTCCGCCGGAGATTCTCCCTTGCTCTTGTTCTTGGCCATGTTCGTGTTCGTGTTGAGGCTGGTCATGAGCATGGTAGAACTCATCGAGTTCGCTCAAGATTCGGTAGTTCTTGTTGTGAATGACAATGTTGTTGTTGAAGTGTCTGCTTTCCTCTTCGAACTTGTCCTTGCACTCCTCTCCACTCCTCTTGAAACCAAGCTCCCCAAGCTTCCTGAGATTAATTAATTAATTATTAAAACATACACAATTGAACATAATTTAAAATCCATTCCAAAATAGAGGATTTTGTATGAAGAAACAAATAATTATAGCATGGGACAGCAGCTCAAAAACAAGAGAAAGATCCAACACAGTAAAAGTAGGAAAAAAGAAAAGTAAGAAAGAAAGAAATCCCAGAATCAAAGTGCATCAAGATTCCAAAAAGTAAGTGAAGTGCAACCTTTTTATAATAATTATTTGCAGTACCTAAAACATGAGTTGGGTGTCAACACAAATTCCCATTAATAAAGAAAAAAACGGCACTGAAACTCAAAATGCCCTCATCATCATTAATAGCAAATATAATTTCACCTTGAAACATGTTCCCAGTTGGAATCCGGAAACCAAATCTCCATGCTGGATCTGACCTTGAGCAGCGCAAGAAGCTCATCATTCGACCATGGATCCCTGGATCTGTCGCTCTCCAGGGCTAGATTGGTGGAGATTTGTTTCTGGTGGTGCAGAGGCGGCGGCGCGTACGAGTTGAAGGCGGCGGAGGAGAAGGAGGGGTTGCCGCCATGGAGAGGGAAGGACAGAGTAGGGATGGGGAGTGAAGTTCTTGAAGAAGCTATGAATTGATGGAACTGCTCGCCCCCATCGAACATTCTGGATCCTCCTCCGATCCTCCCCTCTCTCTCTCTCAGTCTTGATCACGGTAAATTGGCCCCAACTAAAAAAATATCAAGAGGAGAGATAGGAATCAGATAAGCAAGCTAACGGAAGAAGAGATTAAGCAAAACCTACCCCCTCTCTCTCTCTCTCACTCTCACTCATCAGAGAAGTTTGTCTTGTATTGCAGAGAGTAGTAAATAGGTGGGCATGCATATGCATATGCATATGCATTCCCATAGAAAATAATCTTTTTTTAAAAAAAAAAATGAGAAAAAGAGACAGACATTTTGTGGCACTAGAGTCCAATGAATGGACAGACAGAGGCGTTGATGCGATTGGGGGGATGGATCACACGCGTCGTAGACACACGTGGGGGGTGCAGTACTTTCACTGGAAATGCATGTATTAATATATAATTTATATATATCACTTCTACATATGAGAGAGAGAGAAAGAGGTGGGATGAAGAAGAAGAGGAGTGGGGACAGGGGCGTGCAATGCAAATCATATAGTATTATATAAATTTGATAATTCGAATCCAAAGCATGCAGAGAGGGAGAGGGGGGAGGGGATGATGGGGATGATAGTGAAAATTTGAAGGCAATTTTGCAGCAGCGGCACGTGAATGCATGCAGACAATGGGACCAGTTATTACTCCTACTACTACTATATGGCATTTTCACCCAAACCCAACCCAACCCCTTCTTTCATCATCAATTTCAATTCTCTCTCTACATTTTCATTGTTCATATATAATAAATATCTTCCGTTTTCTCTCATTTTTGTTTCTTTATTTATTTTATTGTTATTGTGTATGAAGAACTTTGAATTATTATCCTATGTACCTGGAAATATATCCCATAATATTTTATATTATGAGATTGTATCTCACACTTTTATTATATTATATGCAATTTAATATATTAATTAAACATAAACACTCACTCACACATACAAATGTTCCGGAAAAGCTCGAACTCAAGATCTCTCGATCACAGGTAAGATGTTTTGACTACCACACTTCGAATATTTTTTTTAAAATTCTCCAAATCGAAACAAAACGATATCATTTGTGTCGATTTGAATTTTTTTTTAAAAAAACAATATCACCACATAGACCAAAAAACATGTGACTCAAGTATTTGTTTTGATGTACTTCAACAATAGAGATCACAATCAAGAGTACATAAATAATCCATAAGATAAATGACAATGGATGATTACTGTTCTCTACGAATAACTCGAGTATAGTGTTACGATCGAGAATTTGAACTATTCCAAATAATTTCTTTTTACAAAATATATATATATATATATTTGAGACCAAGGGCGGTGTTACATTTACCTCATGGAATTTTCATTTTTTTTTTAAAAAAATAAAATAATAAGTTGGCGACGCATAAAATTAGCATCGAGTTCCAATAATGCTCAAACTCTACCTCTGCTTTAGTATGAGATTGCTCAACTTGGACATTTGATTCGTTCAACTAATGATTCAATTAAATATGTACCTTGAATTAGAATATCATGAATAATTTAACTATATACGCATGTAATTTCATATATCCCAACAGTGAATAATTTACTCAGCCTTCAGTCACATGGAACTATAGGATTGCAAATCTCATAATTAAAAAATATTCTCTTTTATTACGTAAGAATAAATTATTACCCTTCATTTATATGCAATTACAATCTTTAGGTTTTGTCAGCAATCTATATTCTTCCGTATATGATTGAATGCACATATAAAAAAATTTTCTTTCAAAATAATAATAAATATTTTAAATTTAAAAAATTCGTTTAAGCTTGACCCTAAAGTTCGATAAAATTCGTACACTTAAAAATATTCGATAAAAAAAAATTCGAAGCTCAAAGCTCAATTTGATGCTAAACAAGTCAAACTTGAGCACAACACTAATCAGCTCGACTCGGTTCGATTACACCCTAATTGACATGTTATAACTTGTACCGTATCATAAAAAATCAGTATTTTAAAAGTTATGATTGATTCATAGTAAAATTACTTTGATAACAATGTCTATTTATATAAAAAATTGTTGTGGGTGGGATTTTCACTAATGATATTAGCAATATTGCAGATGACGAATGAGTTGTTTGTGTTGAGAGAAAATTGGGTTCGGACCATTAATCTTCCAAGGGAAGATTCAGTACTCTGTGTTATTTGCTCAGGTATGTGCGGCCTTGCCTTGTGTGTATTTGTGCATTTTTCCCTATTTTAGCAGAGTAATCGGCATATATATACAGTTTATATTTGTGCTTGTGGCCTCCGCATGGTTTTGAGTCGTTATAGCTCTGGTGAAAGTACTAGACAATTATTAGAGATTATTTATATTTTTAATGATTGTCAAAAACTATCAATCAACTAACTCTTTATTTAGAGTTGATTACATAGAACCGATCTTGTCATTATTTTATAGGTTCTAGAATTATAATACTTCAAGATCAGATTAGACTGGAAGGCTTTAAGAGTTGAAAAATTATCTAAAGAAAAGATCAATTCACTACAATCATAACTAATCACTCAACGCTCCGATTACAACATTCTACAATTTCATAACCTTATACATTGAGATCATTCTCTCTGACGCTCTCTTAGGCCATTTGTGCTTCAAGCGCGAGACCACTATGCCTTCGAGTGCACAAGATTGCCCGAGGCCTATCAGCTGATCGCCAACCAAGGGATTGGGATATCCAAAATTCGTAGGATCAATCAAGTAAACTTATGAAGGGAACATAAATTTTCATACCCTGTAGTTTTGATTGTGGATATTCTAGCTAGTAGAAGAACGGTAGCTAATACCTGAATTCAACTGCGTGTACAACTGAAGTTGCAAACGGAACGACCTAGCATGTGAAGTGTGGTAAAGGCCAACCAACTGTGGTGTCTGCGACTGGCGTCTGCTAAAGACTCCATTTCGGGAAGAACAACAACTATAACATGTATTTAATTACCATATGTAGTTGTGAGTTAGTGATTTCCGTTCATGGAGAATGAAGAGTGGACGCAGGGACTTTAGTCACCCAAACCACTATACATCTTATCTTTTTTACAATTTTTGTTATATGCTTTACTGTTTACAACTGATTTAAAACCCAATAGTAATAAATTGGTGTAAAACTCAAACTGAGACTTAAAACCTGTTCGACTAATAAATTTTACAACTGTCTGACTCTCTTCTTGAGTCAGCTGAGAACCTAACTTGTGCCCACCACACACTTTTGCACCGCGCTCTAATTATGATGTCGTGACCCAAAAACTGGTATCAAAGCAAGTGGTCCTTGAGATTGTTTGTTATATAACTCACATAAGACCAAATTTATTTCCTTAAGTGTGCAGTGAGCAGGTCCTATATTGAAGAGAGTAGCGAAGCTGAAGAAGCAAAACAAGAAAATGTCCAGAACTGAGGAAGTTATTTCTGAGAGAAAAGTCTAGTTAGCCTATGTTGCCGACATTTAGAGTGAAATGTTTGAGTAATAACTAGTGTGTACCTTGACATTATCTGAGATAGCTAACTTTCATTTGCATACCTTAGAACATGTATTTGATAACTCTAAGTCGTGTCACTTTGACTCAAAAGACATATTCCTTAAATAATTTTCCAATGACTTCGCATACAATTGCACTTTGCAGAAATAAATTTGTTCTGTAAATACATTTTGAAAGACCAAGTCATGAAACTGACCAAGGAGTTAAGTAAAGCTTAATCTCTTATTAGAAATTTTGGAAAACTGAAGACAAAGAACCGAGCTCTAAAAATTAATTTTGAAATCTTATAGGTGAGTTCGATGTTTTAAAGAAAGTAATAAATCGTTTAATTTTTTTAAAAAAAGCTCAAGAGTTTTGAATGACAAAATTATCTTTTCCATAAAAAATATCACAAGGACGACTCCCGAGAAAGCTGAAGTTCTGCCTAAGGGAAGACTAGAGATACACAATCTGTCAGCTCTCATAGTCAACTGACCAAGCAACCAATTAGACATTCCAATTATCGAAATGATAACTGAAGGCTTTGTAGTTATCAGAATGATAACTTGAGGCTTCCCAACCGTCGACAAAATAGTTGGAGACATCTCAATTATTAGAATGATGGCTGGAGGATTCACAGTTAAAAAAATGACAACTTGAGGCTTCTTAACTGTTAAAAAGCAATTGGAGACATCTCATTTATGAGAAATCTAATAGGTGGTTGATGAGTTCATATTTTCACACATTCTTGGTTTGATTTATCAGTTAGTTCTAGTTTGTTTTAGTTCGTTTATATTAATTATTGTGCATGAGTTTATCTAGCAGGGTACTATGTCTTTAGCGCTTAATTTTTGATGATGTCGGGTCAATAAAAGTGAATAAGAGCCAAAGAGGAGCAAAAAGATGAGGAAAGTTCTCTATTTTGAGCGACATGGAGTATTCAGATCGACATGAAAGTTGAGTTCCACATTGACCTTTTGGGAATATTATACCCTTTGATCTTATATCTTGTACATGTGTTTTGGTGCATCAAAGTTAGGTTAGCTTAGTCTCTAGCAACTCAACAATGCATTGAAATTGTAAAAGTCCTGTACATGATACTTTTTGATTGAATTGTCTAGTATCGGTTGCTGAAGGAGCTAGCAAAGCGTTCAAAAGAATTAAAGATTGCTGAAGTGGCTAGCAAATTGTTAAAAACTAGCAAATTCCGAGGAATATATGAAGATTGCTGAGGGCACTCAGAAAGTCTCAGGATTGCTAGAAGAGCTCAGCGGACAAGTTTAGCAGACTCTAAAGATTCAATGTGCTACATCTCAGCAAGGTTGTTGAGATCTCAGCAAACGCTAGCAGAATTAGTAGAGTGTTCCAAGAGAGAAATTCTCAGAGTCTAGGAGACGTCGATAGCTACCCAATTGAATCAAAAGTCGAACATCCTCATAAATTTAAGAATCTCCTGAATCTGAAGGTTGACATATGAAAAGTCAGAAGGACTCCAAATTTACTTGGAGATCCGTTCTGACAAGCTCGACGTGTAAAAAGAACGAACAGAGACTTGAAGCGTCTCTGTGCATTTCAGAAAAATGAAGGAAGAAGGTTGGCTATTCACCAATCTGTCTCTAACAGACAAAAGATTCAAAGCTTTGAATCTTTTTCTATAAATAGCAGAGGACTTGCAAAAAAATAAAGAGAGACGAACGTACGAAAAGATCAACCATAAAATCTTCCGAACTAAAAACTCGAGGCTTCGCCGAAGCTATCCGTGGTGATAATCACGAGATTTTTGAAGTTTACTTCTAGAGTTATTTTGGAGTTCTTTCTATCCTAGAAAGAACCCATCTGTCATCTTACTTCCATAAGGTTGACTATCACGGGCACTAGCTGATTGCTAATTATTTTATTAGCAACTTAGCAAAGCTAATAATATAGCGGCAAATAAAATTATCGAATCCCAGAGGATTGAAATAACAAAAATCTTATGTATTAAAACGTAGTTTCTTGAAATACTGGTTAGGAAACTCAAATTTTGGGTTTTGATAGATTTTGAAAATTGAAATAACTTGCGATTAAAATTTAAACGAAAAATAAAGAAAAGCTTGGCGAATTCAGATATAAGAAACACAGATTCTAGGGATATCTACCTATCAAGTATTACATGTAAGGATAAATTGATCAATTTCCAAATTAATTCCTATTCGTAGTGAAATATCATAAAAGTATTATGAATTTCTTGGTTAGACAATTCACAAAGTGATTAACCAAATACCTCTTATCCTTTCAGCCTTGAGAATAATTTAGTTAACTCCATAGCCGTACAGATCTATTCCTATAATCTATTTCCCTCTTTTCAGACAAGAAATTAGTTTATATTATGAAAACTGTTTCCATTGAAAATTATTACTTTTAAGTCTCTAATTCTCAACTAATTAATCCTAAGATGTGGCCAACAACTCAAGATTATAAATAAGCACATAATTCACAAACTACGATGGGAAAGGAAAATTAATTCAATTAATCAAACATGCATACTTGATAGTTCGAAACCCTAGAATCTTAAAATAGTTTAGTTACACATGTTCATAGTAAAAATCATCAAAGATAAATAAAACCTGAATTGCATAATCAAAAACTGTTTGTAGAAGTCTTCCCACAATATCCGTCTTCAATAATAAAAGACGATTGCTGCTTGAAAACTCTAATAACTACACTCTGGAATATGGCATGTCTAAAAAATCGAATTTACATGGCTTTATATAGAGGTGATAGATGTATCCTAACATATCTAGGATTAGATCTATCTAAATATTCAAACAGGATCAAATCTGGACTTTCACGAATCCGCGTCGATCGACGTACTTGAATGAGCTACGTCGATCAACACGGAGTGTGCGTCGAGCGATGTGGACTAGCCTCAGCGGTATGCATTGAACTCTTACGTCGATCGCTCCTTAAACATGCTACGTTGATCGACACGGGTCTGTGTCGATCGACGTAGGTCTGAAACCCGAACATTTTCTGATTCTTCACTATTTTTGACTCAAAAACCCGCACAATATATCAACCACGACATTACAAGCACCAAAGCCATTTCATGCACGATAAAATACGTAAAACAACTCTAAAATTAACCAGAATAGTCAAAGAATTCATTGATAAGTTGGTGAAAATGCGAACTTATCAACTCCCCGAAACATAAACTATTGATCGTCCTCGATTAAATCACAGATAAGAAATCAAATCTCATGCAAATACAAGTGTGCAATGCCTCACAAGCTGCTTTACTATCCAAGTATCACTCATCCATGTAAATCACGCAATCCTAATATAATCCAAATCGTTAAATCATTGAGGAGGAACCTCACAGGGCAGTGTTTGCACTCATCGCTCAAAGGTTACGGTTTTGTGTTTCACTCACTCAAGTTTATAGCTCACCTCACCATAAATTTGACAAGTTTCTCATCTCTCCACTGCTTGTTAGTGTAGCTTTTCAGGGAATCAAATAGGTCTTTATTTTGGTTGTAATGTGGCTTACCTAAAAGGTGGGATACATTTGGCTAAGTGACTCAAAATATATCATAGAAAACTCACAACCCAAGCATACCACAACCACATAATTTATCACTTGTGCAACCACATAATTCATCACTTGTGCACTCTCTTGTTCCTTCTTTCTTTCCTCACAACAATTTTTCTTGGGCCCCTTATGACTTACTACAAATCTTTGTGAACTCTCAACAACAACATCATTCTATTTCTTTCACTCATGTTCACCTTTCTATTTCACTTATGGGGACCCTTATTTTAACACATGAAACTCAATTTTTTTAAAATTTTTTTCTTTTAGTTCACATCAAACTCTATCAAATTCCCACAATATCCACACTTCCCAACTAATCAAATCCTCCCATTTATCAATCATTCTAAACAAAGAAAATTCATTCAAGGCTCCATTAGGCTACGAGTGGAGATTAAAGGTTAGTGTATAGGAGATGGGCTATGAAAGAACATGCCTAAAATCATTTTCACCCTATTACTACACTTAATGCAACCTCAAGAGAGAAACTCGTCAAATTCTAGGAAGTTATTGCTAAACAAACCTTGTCACTCATCAAACAAAAAAGGAGCCTCAAAATCTCACACAGAGTTTAAATTTTGTTACTCGTCAACAATTATTCAATCCAAATAGTTATCATGCACAATTCACATTTCAAAGATCAACTCTTCAAGCAAGTAGCTCCTATCATTGGCTACTCTATCACATAGATTTTCATTCTCAATTAGCAAATAATCAATCATAAATCAACTGTTCTCATTCAAGGGAGGACGAGTCACATTCTCCACAACCAACATAATCAAAATAGTTCCGACTGTCCTATGTTCAAAGCTCCTAAAAACTAATGACACTTATGCAGCAATTTCAGACTCGATTCCTACCTAAAATGCATCAAAACATAAAGCAGAAAATAAAATAAAAGCAATAAAAATATTTTCCTTTTCCATCGTCCTCATCTCCCCAAACTTGTTTCACTCGAAGGAGTGGACATGTTTGAAAGTTAGATAGGAAAAGAGAAAAGGTACCTCATTCCTCATCTGGAGGGTCCTGCATCTCCACATCGGTGTACGCCCAAGCTAGGAGTCTCCAGCGCCTTTCTTGGCGTTCTCAAAGTTGGCGTGTGTAGACGGACTCAGGTTGGTCATCCTCGTCTAAGAGAAGTCATTGCAGCTGGCAGTCGATGCTATCCAGCCTCGTGGTCATATGCTGGCGCAACTCGACATGCTGAGTGCGCTCTGCCGCGTGCTCAGCAGCCTGCTGCTGCATGAACTGGTAGATCATGGCCATATCCACCCCGGAAGAGGAAGACTCTCCCGCAAAGTGATTCGAAGAGGCTCCACCGATCCAGCCTGGGATCTCACCGGCTCTCTCATCGTGCTCCTCCTCCTCGGGGGCCTCTTCCCCCGTAGCGTGTGCTGGGGGTGAATCCTGCGGACCATCGACAATCAAACAGCGGTGCTGACGCCTCTCCTGTCGATGCTCCTCACGGGTGCATGCTCGCTGGTCCGGATAAGTCTGCGGTTGGTGACTAAGGTGGGAGGTGCCAACTCTCCCACGTGGCCTAACCATGAGCTGCATGTGGGCGGGGGTGCTCATCAACCAATTGTCACGAAAATGGAGATCCGTGATGTGTGTGAGGTCCGGCTGAGGTAGTCGAAACTTGTCTCCATTGGACATCCTCAATGCCCATCCACCCTCACGTGCTGATAACATCTGCATTTGCATCAGTTGTGAAGTGCAGAGCCCTCTGCAGTCCAGTAGCATCTCTATGTCGGCCAGGTTGATTCCCACATATTCCGCAATCGGGGTGATCAATCCCCCGCTCCAAATATTCCCTTTCGTGGCCTTCACTTGCCGCCTCCAGTGGTCCATGGTCAATGCTGCGAAGCTGAAGCACTCCCCCATCAACATGTAATAGATGGCATAGAGCTCGCCAAATCTCACCTTTGCGCTCTCATGGCAGCCTGTGATCGACACCCCCATGCACCGCTAAAGATATCGGAACACGGGGTTGTCTATGGAAGAGGCTTTCAAGCCTCCTGCATCAAACTCCGCAACATCTAACTTTGCCTCTGCTGCAATCTGATGCCAAAATTCGACCATTTTGAAACTGTCGGGGAGGAAATTGATGCCATGTTTTGGAACTCCCCATAAGCCATCCAACTCATCCCTCGGGAGCTAGAAAGTCTGGTTGAGCAGCTGGAAACTAATGGTCGTGGGCTCTGACTCTGGTTGGACCTCGTATACTTGGAGTGAAGCGAAGAACTCCCTCACAAGTGATGGGTACGTGGGCCACCGTTCTGTCATCCAACTGCCCCATCTGACGCTCCTCAGTAGGGCCTCAACATCAGCCCGAATCCCTAACAGGTTCATGGTCTCTGCGCAGGAGTAGAGAGTTTGTCTGACTCTAAACTTTGGACCACATAATTTCTGATAGAGCTCCTCTGCTTCTGGGTTGGCAAAATGTAGTCGGAAGGCTATAGCTATCTACAGGGATAGAGGGAAAAAAGTCAAAACAACTTCATGTTTACTTCACAAAATTTTCCAAGAAACAACACAAAAATTACTCAATTAAGTTCATATTGAAGATACCCATCTAAAATTGGCCTAACTGTCATTCAATTCACACCTATTTCCCCCATATTGCATCCCCAATAGAAATAATTTCAACCTAATTTATGTGCAAGCACCCAAGCTAACAAAAATAAGGAATCCCTAAATACGCTAGAATCAAATTCAATCAATCCCATGACTACAAACTCTCACTATATGAATAAATCGACTAGAGGTACAACCCATATCGAACAATTTAGCAAGAATTTCATAGAAGTCGCAAAAACAAGCAAAATTTGAAATAGAGAACACTATGGTCCGAAATCCACAAAATAATGCAAAGAGACCTCAAGAATCATTAAATAATCAAAAGGGAAGAGTTTAGGATCCATACCTTGTGTTGTAGTGGCAAATTATGGGGGAAATTTTCGAAGGGGGGGTTTTTGGACGAGGGGTGCCGTGCATGTGTGTGTTTGTGTTGAAAAAAAAGTGAAAAAACTGGGTTTAAAACCCCTTACCCATGTCTCAGAACCGTCCGCGTCGATCGACGTGGGCCTATTTTCTTATATATATATTTTAGACTTCGGGATTTTGCATCGATCAATGCAGCTTTTATGTCGATCGATGCAGATAAAAAATGGCATCGATCAACACAGCTTCTGTGTCGATCGACGCAGACCTGAACAAACAGAGAAAATGAAATCTACAACTCGAAAAATAAATTCAAAGACTCTATTTCCTATTGACTCAACTAGACTAATTAAAAAAATCGACCGAAAAAAGTAAATCGTTGGGTTACCTCTCAACAAGTGCTTGGTTTTATGTCGCTAGCTCGATAATACATGTACTTCATGGGCGATCCAAATAGTACACCTCCATGAAACCAATTTGAATCAGGGTGTAGTACGGTTTCAGCCTCTGCCCATTGACCTTGAAGGTCATGTCGTCTTGACCGGCCAGTTCTACCACGCCGTTTGGAAATTAGCAGACCACGGTGTATGGACTAGTCCACCTCGATTGCATCTTTCTAGGCATGAAATGAAGGCGGGAATTGAAGAGGTGAACTTTGTCGTCCGAGTTGAAAACATGCTGGCAAATCCCCTTGTCGTGGAACCTCTTAGCACGTGTCTTGTAGATGACGTTGTTCTCGTATGCCTCATCCCTGAAATCCTCAAGCTCATTCAGCGCCATGCCACAATCAGCAGCAGCCAGCTTCCAGTCCAGGTTGAGCTCCTTTATCGCTCTCGAAGCCCTATGCTCCATCTCGACGGGAAGGTGGTAGGATTTCCCAAACACCAGCTGGTATGAGGACGTTCCAATGAGCGTCTTGTAAGCAGTGCGGTATGCCCATAGTGCATCATCTAGCTTCACAGCCCAATCCCTCCTTTGCTTCACCATCTTCTCCAGGATCTTCTTGATCTCTCGATTGGATAGCTCTGTCAGAATGTTCCCTTGTGTGTGATATGGTGTAGTGACTCGGTGCTTGACTTCGTATCTTGCAAGTAAGGAAGCTAATAACTTGTTGCATAAGTGAGACCCCCCATCACTCACCAGAGCTATAGGCGTCCCAAACCTTGTCACCAGCTTTTGCAGAAAGTTGATGACGACCTTGGAATAATTTGTGGTCGTCGGGATAGCTTCCACCATCACGATACATAGTCCACCGCCAGCAGAATATAGGAGAAACCACGGGATATCGGGAAAGGTCCATAAAGTCTATCCACCAAACTTTGAATATCTCAACTTCTATCACCAGGGTATGTGGCATCTCATCCCTCTGTGAGATGTTGCCGGTCCTCTGGCAACAATCACAGCCTGTAATCCACCCACGACAGACCTCGTGGATAGAAGGCCAGTAGAATCCACTCTCTAGAATCTTGAAGGTAGTCTGGTTGGCTGAATGATGACCGCCACTAGGAGTTGAATGACAATCCTCGTAAATTCGCTGCCACTCGGACTGAGGGACACAATGACGAATGATGTCGTCAGTACACCGACACCACAAGTAGGGGTTCTCCCAGTAGTAGAATCTGACATTGTGCAGGAACTTCTACTTTGCATAAGGGGAAGAGTCCAGTGGAAGAACACCAGTCACTAGGTAGTTAGTGTAGTCTGCATACCATGGTGTCTTGGACTCGTACGTCTCTCACAGATCCCGAAGAGCACATATCTGCTCATCAGGGAATGTCTCTCAGATCCTCATCTGCTGGTCATCCCCCTTGACTGGTGGCTCTAATCTTGAGAAGTGATCAGCGATCACATTCTCGCTCCCTTTTCTGTCCTTGATCTCCAAGTTGAATTCCTGTAGCAGTAGTATCCACCTAATCAAGCGAGGCTTGGAATCTTGCTTTGCGAACAGGGATCCGATGGCGGCATGGTCAGTGTAGACAATTGTCTTCGAACCTATCAGATAGGACTGAAACTTGTCGAACGCATAGACCTCCACGAGCATCTTCTTCTCCGTGGTGGTGTAGTTTCATTACGCCGGGTTCATGCTCTTGCTGGCATAGTGGATGACATGGAATAGTTTCCCCTTCAGCTGCCCCAAAGCTGCTCCTACTGCGTAGTCGCTAGCATCACACATCAAGATGAAAGGCTCACTCCAATCCGGGGAAGTCGGGACTGGTGCAGTCACTAAGGCCTTCTTCAGTCTCTCCAAAGCCTGTAAGCACTCATCATCAAATACGAAGGATACATCCTTCTCCAACAGGTTGCACAGCGGCCTAGATATCTTTGAGAATTCCTTGATGAACCTCCTGTAGAACCCGGCATGGCCAAGAAAGCTCCAAACTGCTTTGACACTCGCTGGGGGTGGCATCTTTTCAATGGCTGTCACCTTGGCTCGGTCCACCTCTAATCGTTCGGCTGACACTCAATGTCCCAGCACAATCCCTTCTCCCACCATAAAATGGCATTTGTCCTAGTTGAGGCACAAGTTGGTCTTGGTGCATCTCTCCAGTACGATAGCTAAATTCTACAAACTAACATCGAATGAGCTACAAAAAACTAAAAAATTGTCCATGAATACCTCCATGAAATCCTCAATCAGGTCGTGGAAGATGGCCATCATGCATCTCTGGAAGGTCGCTAGTGCGTTGCATAGTCCAAATGGCATCTGTTGGTACGCAAACACTCCGTATGGACAGGTGAATGCAGTCTTGTGCTGGTCCTCCGGTGGCACAACAATCTGGTTGTATTCCGAATAACCATCAAGAAAACAATAGAAAGGGTAAACAGATAATCTATCCAATATTTGATCAATGAATGGTAGAGGGAAATGATCCTTACACATGGCGGCGTTGAGAGCCCAGTAGTCGATGCATAATCGCCATCCAGTGACTGATCTTGTCTCAACCTCTTCTCCATCATCATTCTTCAGAATTTGCATCCCCCTTTCTTGGCTACTAATTGAGTGGGGCTCACTCACTTGCTGTCGGAAATTAGGTAGATCATGTCGTGATCTAGGAGCTTCAAAACCTCCTTCTTCACGGCCTCCTGCATGATTGGGTTCAGTCGTCGCTGTGCCTGTCTCTTTGGCTTGTCGTCTTCCTCCAAAATGATTTTGTGCATGCATAGTGAAGGACTGATCCCTTTGATGTCTCCTAAAGTCCAACCAATGGCGGACTTGTATATCCGGAGGACTTGAAGTAGTTTATCCAGTTCACCCTGTATCAGGTAAGCAGAAACGATAACAGGGTAAGTATCTTAAGATTCCAGAAAAGTATACCTGAGATGTGCTGGGAGTGTTTTGAGTTCCAAAATAGGCAGATTGGAGCTAGAAGGCTGCTGTTCCAGACCTACGTCGATCGATGCATGATGTGCATCGATCGACATGGCTGAGATGGCAGCGATCCCTTTTCCATGTCTCGCTGTTTCGATTGAAGGAGTCTTTGTGTCGACCTTCTAACCCACGTCGATCAACGTGCCTCCTGCGTCGATCGACATGGATGCACTTCCACATTTTTCCTTCTTGTTCTGGCTATGTTAGCTTGGTAACCGCTTCCGTTTGTTCTCTTTTTCCCGTGTTATCTCTTCGAACACATCTAGCTCTCTCACTAGATCCACAAGCTCATCATCTGTCTCATCCAAATCTGAAGATAAAAATAGAGAGTGCAGTAAATAGTTTTCTAGGTAATCCGGATCAGTTTTAAGAGAAGAAAAGGGAGAGGAAATCACCTGATTGAAGCAATTGACCACGTTGAATTCTTCCTGGTAGCTCCCTTCATTGTGCTTCTGCATTGCTTTGTAGATGGAGAAGATGACCGAATCGTCATCAACGCGGAACATCAGTTTGCCATCTCGAATATCAATCAGCGCTCCACTAGTCTTCAAGAAAGGCCTTCTCAAGATCAGCGAAATGTTGTGGTCTTCTTCCATGTCAAGCACCACGAAGTCTGCTGGAATGATGAAGTCCTTCACCTTCACAAGTACATCCTCCACAATGCCTCTTGGGTAAGATAATAATATGTTAGCCATTTGCAGTGATATAGTTGGCTTGATGCTCCCGATCTCTAGTCGCTTTAAGATTGATAGTAGCATTAAGTTGATGTATGCGCCGGAATCACAAAGGACCTTCCCAAAAGTCTCTCCTCCAATGACGCAGGAGATCGTGAAGGATCCCAGTTCCTCTCTCTTTAGCAGCATCTTCTTCTAAATAACTACGCTGCATTCCTCGAACAAGTTGACCGTCTCGTGCTCTAGGAAGGGTCTTTTCTGGGAGACCATGTCTTTTAGAAATTTGATATATCTGGACATCTCTTGCAGTGCCTCTACCAGTGGAATGTTGATGTGCACCTTCTTCATATTTTCCAGAAAGCATGCATACCTCTTGTTCATCTTGGTTTTAGCAAAATGCTATGGAAATGACATAGGAGGCTTCTTCGCAGGCGGCCTGGGGGCCTGCGTCGATTGATATAGATTTGCATCGATCGACGTGGAAGTATCTGCTGCTGCCACCTCGACTTGCTTCATGGTCTTCATCCTCCTGCGAGTCTTTTCTTGGCTGTTCTGGCTTGTCATACGATTTTCCCCCTCTGAGAGTTATGACATTGACCTCGTTCCTTTGATTCTTGGGGTTAACTTGAGTATTGCTAGGCAATTGCCCGGGTTTGTGTTGGGCTCTGAGAGCGTTGGCGATCTGACTGACCTGAGTCTCTATGATCTGCATGTGTTTCTCGACTCGGTCCACCTTGGTATTCACTCTAGCTATCTCCTGCTCTAATTTTCCAACTTTATCAGTTGATCCTTGCATAAACTTAGCTAGAATATCCTTGAGATTTGGTTTCTTCTTCTCCACCACAGATCCATCTTGCACTGCAAATCAAGGTGGTGGCTGTTCCACGGCTTGAGGGTTTGCATATGAGAACCCTAGGTGGCTTTTGGCATGATTATAGTTGTAGGGCTGATTGTTACGCTGATATCCTCCACGGTAGTTATTTTGATAGCCACCCCTATGGAAAAAGTTGACATCTAAGTAATCCCCATCAACTGGAGCCTGAATCGGCTCTACCGCTGCAACAGTCTGCTCCGCTTTCAGTGCAGCGAAGTCTTCACGAAGCTTCTTCATCTTAGTTGCCAGATCAGGTTCTTCAGTGACCTTTTCCACAGCTTTCATAGGCCGATGGCGAACCGAAGACCACCAGTGATTGTTGTTGGCCATCTTCTGGAAGAATTCCATGACCCTCTTACCACTCTTTGACATAATGGTGTCTCCCAGTGTAGCATCCACCAATTCGACGGTCCTATCATTCAACCCCTCGTAGAAAGTCTTAGCCTGCTCTCCCAATGACAGTTCATGTCCACGACAAGATCTCAACAACTCCTTATAAAGTTCCCATGTCTCGTAGAGGCTCTCATATGGCCGTTGAGCGAACCGTGTGATCTCCTTACGCCTCTGTCTGTTGACACTAGGGGAAAAAGTTCTCCAAGAACTCGTTCCTACGTTCTGCCCATGTGCTGATGTTGTTCTTGTCTAGTGCAGAAAACCATGACCGCGCTTTATCCCGAAGAGAGAATGCGAACAGACGCATTCGGATTGCGCTCTGGCTGACTCTGCTAATCTTGACAGTGTTGCAGAGTAGTATGAACTTGTCAAGGTGAGCATATGGATCCCCAGTGGCTCTTCCACTGAATTGGTTTTGTTGCACCATTTGCACCAATCCGGACTTCAGCTCAAAGTTATTGACGTTAATGCCAATCCTGAAGTCTGTCTCCTGGAATTGAGGACGGTACCTCTTCTGGATGGCATCCTTGTCCTCATTCTCCTCATCAGAAGGTTCCTCATGCGGTTCCTCATCTTCTTCAAGACCATCCTCAAATAGTGGGTTCTGGTAAAGATTACAGTTGTTCCTTTTGAGGTTCAGTTGCTGTAGTTGTTCCCCCATAACTCGCATTTCCCAAAGAAGCTCGGCTTGCTCCTCTGGAGTAAGTTGCGGTGGGGGAAGTGGTTCCACCGGTGGTGTCACGTTTTCAGCCATTGGTTGATTACTTGAGCTTCCTGATTCTTGAATCCTTCTGCGGTTCTTGCTTCGACAAGTGGCTTCGATTTCTGGGTCGTATTCCACTGGCTTTGTCCCACTGGCTTGTGTAATCATAGACTACATGTATAGCAAATGAGGTAGTGAAGTAAAACTGAAAAGAAAATAAATGAAATAGAAAACTCGAAAAGCTTGGAAGAACAGAGCTGCATTGATCGACGCAGAAGCTGTGTCGATTGATACGTTTGTATATTGATCGATGTGACACGACAATTGCATGAAAATTTACTGAAAGTGTGAAAATTACAACCTAATTAAGTATCTCAATCACATAATTAATAGTAAGATAAATTCTAGTCATTCCCCGGCAACGGCGCCAAAATTTGATCGCTAATTATTTTATCAGCAACTTAGCAAAGCTAATAATATAGCGGCAAATAAAATTATTGAATCCCAAAGGAATGAAATAACGAAAATCTTATGTATTAAAACGTAATTTCTTGAAATACTGGTTAGGAAACTCAAATTTTGGGTTTTGATAGATTTTGAAAATTGAAATAACTTGCGATTAAAATTTAAACGAAAAATAAAGAAAAGCTTGGAGAATTCAGATATAAGAAACACAGATTCCAGGGATATCTACCTATCAAGTATTACATGTAAGGATAAATCGATCAATTTCCAATTTAATTCCTACTCAGAGTGAAATATCATAAAAGTATTATGAATTTCTTGGTTAGACAATTCACAAAGTAGATTAACCAAATACCTCTTATCCTTTCAGTCTTGAGAATAATTTAGTTAACTCAAAAGCCGTACAGATCTATTCCTATAATCTATTTCCCTCTTTTCAGACAAGAAATTAGTTTATATTATGAAAACTATTTCCATTGAAAATTATTACTTTTATGTCTCTAACTCTCAACTAATGAATCCTAAGATGTGGCCAACAACTGAAGATTATAAATAAGCACGGAATTCACAAACTACGATGGGAAAGGAAAATTAATTCAATTAATCAAACATGCATACTTGATAGTGCGAAACCCCTGAATCTGAAAATAGTTTAGTTACACATATTCATAGTAAAAATCATCAAAGATAAATAAAACCTGAATTGCATAATAAAATACTGTCTGTAGAAGTCTTCCTACAATATCCTTCTTCAATAATAAAACACGATTGCTGTTTGAAATTCTAAAAACTGAACTCAGGAATATGGCATGTCTCATAAATCGAATTTACATGGCTTTATATAGAGGTGATAGATGTATCCTAACATATTTAGGATTAGATCTATCTAAATATTCAAACAGGATCAAATTTGGACGTTCACGGATCCGCATCGATCAACGTACTTGAATGAGCTGCGTCGATCAATGCGGAGTGTGCGTCGATTGACATGGACTAGCCTCAGCAGGTCTGCATCGAACTCTTGCATCGATCGCTCCTCAAGCATGGTACGTCGATCGACACGGGTCTGTGAGGATCGACGTATGTCTGGAACCCGAACATCTTCCGATTCTTCACTATTTTCAACTCAAAAACCTGCACAATACATCAACCGTGACATTACAAGAACCAAAGCCATTTCATGCACGATAAAATACGTAAAACTACTCTAAAATCAACCAGAACAGTCAAAGAACTCATTGATAAGTTGGTGAAAACACGAACTTATCACTAGCCGCAAGAAGGATAAGTTCAAGGAGGAACTATAAAACTCATAAGTCCGGCATTCAAGGAGGCTGCGAGGTGCGTCCTCACTCCAATAGTTGCTGAGAAGGTTGATATCGAAGGAGCTACTTGAAGGTGCGCTGTGGCCAGATGGAGGTGCTGCCTACAACTAGAGATTAAGTTCAACTCCTTGTACCAAATCTTAGTGAATTCTAGTCAACAGACTGTAGAGTGGGCGTAGGACATTTGTCTGAACCACTATAATCCTTGTGTTTTTACCGTTATTACTGTTTTATCGTTTATTTCTGAATTGAAACCCAACACCTCAAGTGCTGGAGTATAAACAACAATCAAACTAAGAACTACTCGAGCTTAAAACATATTTTTCTAAGTCTTTGCTGAGGTAGAACCTTAGCAAGATAATTGCAAGGACCTTTAAACTTTGTGCTGCATTATAACTACTCTGCTCGGGGACCAACATGACAGATGTGGCAAGTGCATCGGTCGACACAACCATGTCAGCTGATGAGGATGGTATCGATTGATGCAGGTTTCAGAAGGCACTCCACATGCCTAGCTTAAGAATTTGAAGAAGATTTCAAGATATATCCATTCGAGACTCGATTTGGCAACATTTTTCTGCTTGGATATTTTTGAGTAAATTATCCAATATTCCAGTATTCTTTGTATTACTCCCTCCGTCCCCGCCAGATTAGTCCATATTTTTATTTTCGTTTGTCCCACCAGATTAGTCCACTTTCCTAAAATGGAACAAAAATCTCTTCACATCAATAAAATATTAATTCCACTACACTCACAAACATTGGTTTCTGTGCTGAAACCAAACTAGACTAATATAATGGGACGGAGGGAGTATTATTTTAAACCCTAGCCCTAGTGAACATTATAAATAGCCCTCTAAGTTATAACTTTTATCACATAGTTTCCATCTTAGTTTTTAATATTCCGTTGTCATATTTATTTTAGAGTTTAGTTTTCATTCCATGCAATTCAAGTTTCTTGTACTATGAAAGAGATTCAAAGAGAAAAGTGACAAATCTTGCTAAGTTTTGATTCCTTTTTATTATTCAATGCAATTCTCTTTTGATTAAATTGTGTATTTTAACTTAATTAGAAATCCTAGTAGGTTCTAAGGTTTGAATGATTGTTCTGGATGCATGCTTTGATTAATTGGTGAATTTTATTGTTGATGATTCATGATCCCTACTTTGTATTTCCCTTCTTAATTAATTCATGGATCGAGAAATGAAGATTAATTTGGATGTTTAACTACTGATAAAGGATTGAGAGACGACTATTGGTAGTGGAAGTTCGGATACATGATTTAATTGTTATTGTATGACCAAGAAATAATTAATCAAAGGACTAAAATATGATATTTATTAAGATTGATTAAATTGGTGTTTTGGAGATCGAGAGGAGACAATCACTATTTAATAATCTAATTCAGGTTTGCCCGACCAAGGAAATTTGGCATATTTACAGTTTGCCCACTGTTGCATGATTTTCGTTTGATTGGTTGTTGCATGATTATCCAAAACAAGAGTTCAACCTTAGGATCTGTGCTTTTATTAATCACCTTAAAATATCTTTATTTTCTAGATTTGATTTCAAAATCTTAAATCCCTTTTGATTGCTCGAACAATTGATTTGAAAAATTATGCTTCAGTACATGAGTTCACTTCCTCGTATCATTTCCTTGAGTTTGATATCTAAATTATAAATTTATCAGTGTTCTGTTTCTATATAACTAAATGTTCAAAACTCATAAATGAGTCCAGTTGTTGCGATGAGAAGGCTCATCACAATGGTCGATGGATCATTCCAAGGAAACCACGAGCAGCTTTTCGCACGCAATTGGGGCCTGATCCCCAAGATTTTGTTAAGGAGTTAGCTCCAAAACAAATTTCTAACACACGTGCACCTTTCAACATCAAGTATCATAAAGAATGCATTATTTGAAAAGAAAAGATAGAACAATAGTGAAAGTTCCTACTGAGGTCAAGACAACCAAGGTGTGGATTCCAAAATGATTCCTCACTAAAACTAACATGGAATGACCCACAGTTAGTTGGATACTTATTTTTTAACCTTGTTTTGTAGGTCTTACCATCAATCGGGCAACATCGATTGAGAGGGTCCACTGCACTTTGAAGTAGTTCGTCATTTAGAGCTTAATCAATTGAGAGGGTTTCCGATGCCTAAGGAAGTATCAAGTCGTAACTCAGCTCATGCTCGTATAACTGAAAGGGTTCAAATGCACCTTAAAACATTTCCTCAGTCGTGGTATAAGAGTCAATATGACTGAGAATGACAAGCTAAGACCTTAAAATGACAAAAATGAATATCTCCAAGATAGGGGAAACTCCAACTGCAGATGGAAGACTCCTAGTTGAAGAATGCAACAAGAAGTTAGCAGCAGTTCCATCATGAACTAAGAATTTTGTTCGTTCTTGTCAAAAGAACCGAGGAGGCGGTTTACCTCTAGAAAACCAACTATAGGCGAGGTAGCTGAGACAAAGTTTACCTTCGGAACACCAGCTATTGGCAAACGAGTTGAGACACAACTAGACCCTTCAAATAAAAAAAACCAGAGATAACTGAGTCCCATCTCTCAGTTATTGATTTTTTAGTCTCCTAAGAGGAAAGAGAGAGGATTGCCAATCATTGAGTAGAATATCACTCTGAGTGAGACATATCAATACTCAGTTTTATAGTAGACTGAAGTGCATTGCAACTGAGTCCCAATTCTCAGTTGTGTTCTCAACAAGTAAAGTGGTAACAAGATATCAGTCACAACTGAGTTCTAACTCTTAGTTGTAGACACATGGGAGAAAATGATAACTAAGAAGCAAAAATAAATGAGCGAGAAATTGAAATCCAAACACATTTATGCTATATAAATCACTGCACAACATTGTCAAACACGCAAGCCCTGAGATCTTGCCACGTCACTATGGTTCGGTGCAAGTCGTGACAACTATAGATCACAAACTGCATTGAAAAATACACAACAATCTTTGGCTGTATCTCTGCCAATGAATTCCAAAAGTTAGATTAATCTCTACTACATAACAATTCAACCAATAAGACACAATGAAGGAATCAATTTTTAGATTTATATATACCCCCCTCATCTAAGTCTTTCTTCATGACATATACTTCGACCTCACCAATCCTTAGGCATCATTCTTCTTGAATATGTCAGTATTTCTTAAAGCAACTAACTCCACAACCAAAAAGATCTATGTGGGAATATCAGTCATTGTAATGCATTTGTTAGAATATATTATCACGAGAGATATCACAAATTCAAAGAATAATAATCCGAACATATGAAATTTGTGACAGTTACCTCTAAAAGATGTCACCAACTTCTTGCAACAATATGGTGTAAGAAGGTGAACGAGTAAGAGATAGGGTCTCCACCATCTTTTGCTATTGTTGACAATGAAATATACGTGTCAACTGACTTGTCGTTGGCTAACATTTGAAAACATGTTGAGTGACAAATATTTGGCTAATGGAAAGCTGGTAGAATTCAAGAGCTAACTGGAGCATGTTGTTGAAGGAAAACGAGACTAATGACAAAGAGAGGACAAAGACGAGTTGATCTGTCAGCTTGACAACCTACAAGTATCTTTGAGTAGCGTAGTCAATTTTAGTTTCTTCTCATTGTAATTGAAGTCAACATTATCAATGCATAATTGATTATTGATCTCTTTGAAAGATAATTCCTCTTTATCTTAATGATTACATTTTTTTCAGTGAGCTGAATGTGCACAGTCAGTATGATTAGTCATCATTTAGGCATCCCCAATTTTTATACATAATAAGTGGTATCACTTTGATTATCTTATGCATTCAACAAATGATATCAAACTTATGTGGGATAATTAGTTTATGGGAAGTCCAGTTTGGTCTAGACCTATGAAATTCGTAACTCCATTATTGCCTTCGTATAACATAATTTTGATATCATCAAAGGGAAAAATTGTTAGGAATGATGTCTTATTTTAATGATTGTCAAAAACCATCAGTGAGTTGACATTTGCAAAGATTTGAATAGATAGAATTGGTCATATAACTATTGTACATGTTATAGAGTTGTAATAGTTTCAGATCTGACAATACTCAAAGACTTGAAGAAGCATCTAAACATAAGATTGTTTCACTTCATACAAAACTAGTCACTTAACTAATAATTAAATAAAAGAAGCTGGCCGGCTGTGAGATGCATACCAGCTAACAATTCAGGAGGAACTTGATAGTTGAGAAAAAAAAGGATGGACAAACAAGGCATAAACTCAGTTGATCCAATCGCAAGTTGATTCTTCTACCATTCAAGATGTCCTATCCACAAAGGATAAAAGTTACAAAATTGTACATCGTACAAATGTTCTACTTTAGAAAGCATGGGATCATGTCAACATTTCTTAAAAGCTATAATCTGAATCAAGACTATAAATATCTCATCAGAAGAAGACTAAGGCAATTGATCACAACATTCTATGATTGTATTACCTTGTACACTCAGGTCATTCTCTTTCTAAGGCAACCGTCAGAGGCCTATTAGCTGATCGTCAGCCAAGGCTCCAAGATATCCCAGGTGTGTAGGATCAATCAGCCAGACCGACATTTGTGAATGAAACAAGAATCTAACCTTTATACCCCGTAGTTGTGATCGTGAAAATCCCAGTTAGTATAAGAATGAGAGCTGCTACTTGTATTAGAGTATTGTGTGCGGTTGAAGTTGCAGAAGAAAGGACATAGCACATGGATTGTGGTAAAACTAAACCAACTACAATGCTTGCAACTGGAATCAGTCGAAGAATCCTGTTGGAGAATTAAAACCACGGAGTGCGGTTGGGAGTTAGTACTTTTTCATTCATGAAGACCGAAGATTGAATTTAAGGACTTTCGCTCTCGAACCACTACAAATCTTATCTTTTTTTATAGCTTCCAGTTATCACCTTTATTGTTTACAACTGATTTGACATCCAACAATAACTAGTTATTAGTGTATAACTAAAATTGAAAATTAAAACCTTTTCGGCTAATTAGATTTACAAAAATCAACTGACTCTCTTCCTATGTTAGCTGAGAGCTTAACTTGGCCCATCACACGCACCTGCACACAAACTCTGTCAGGAAACCTAACAACTACTTAATTTTGGAATCGAATAAAGTCTCTTGTGGGTTGACACGGGTCTTTGGTGAATGCACATCCATTTGATTTGATGTCAAATGGGTCATATCCGCAAGTGAATAACTGTTGTCTGGTAACATTTAACCCCAACAGACATGATATTTGATCAATATAAGAGTAACAAATGCATTATCTAAAAACAAAATTTCTTTATTAAAAATCATTATTTTGAATTAATACATGATGATTGTTTATTTAAAATTGATTCTTTTTTAACAACGATGATTATTATACAATCTAAGATCTCAATATATATTAAATAAGGAATGAAATATCGTGCATTTTGAATTCTTCTTTTGTTGATCTGTTATTAGCTCAGTCCGTTAATGCCTAATTTGTATATGATTCGTTTAGAGAAATCTAAATCAGAATCGATATCTGATTTGTTAAGTTTAAATTCGTATCTGTATCCAATATTAATTCGATAAGGATCTGATTCGGATAATCCAATAAGGATCTAATCCGATAAAAATCTAATCTAATAACAAATCTAATGAGATAAAACAATAAGAAACTGCAAAAATATGATAGAATTCGAAAATAATATGAATTAGAATTAAGACATTTCATACATTCAAAAGGGATCTAAAACTAATATATTAAAATTAAATTATTAATTATAATATTGAAATAATTGAATACAAATAATATTTTTTCTTATTAAATAATTAATATATATCCAAATCTAATTTGAATTTAATCTGATTAATGGATTATCCGATTCAATTCATATTCGATTCAAAATTCTCGTGTCTTCATCGTATCGAGTCCAATAAAAATTCATAATCGATAAGTTTCAATCCATATCAATTATTATCATATGAATTTGTATCGAATTATCATATTGTGTTAAAGATTTATCACCCTGATGTTAAATACCGTTTTGACTTATAAATCAAGTTTCTTTCATAAAAAAATTATTAAAAACAATAATGCGTGTCTCTATCATAAATGATTGTCTTAATTCTAGAATATTGTTTGTTCAATTTAAACATGGTCCATGATTATTATTATAAAAGCTATATAAAAGAAGGATGGTAAAATGATGCAAGTAATAATAGTTATCATTCAATCCAAATCGGAACCGTGCTTAAACAGAAACTATCGGTTTTGGCACCAAACCAAAACCGTACCCTACTTTCGATGGACCGGTTCTGGGCCCGATGGTTCCGAATCAGAGCCGTCTTGTGGCCATGTCTATGATGCTGATTTTAGTTAATCAAATTGTTAGTAAAGTAATCTACGAGAAAGCCAGCACAACTGACCAGTTATTCCGTATTTCTGAACACAAGACTCTTAGCAACTAATCTAGAGTTTATATTCCGGAGTTCATACACCCTCTATAGTTGAATCCGAGACATATTTCTGAACTCCTTTCAGAAAAAAAAAGGTTCCATCAATCAACCACGACTGTCAATATTTTGTGAAGAATTCAAACTCACACATCCCAACTGGTGATGTCTAGAGATGTATTCGTGGTAAAGCCATATCACCTGAAGAGACCGGCTACGAAGTGGACTAGCTTGGTGCACATACAACTGGAGGACATAGGAGCTTCTGTAACTGCTATAGATCACTTACATTGTATATATGTTCTAGTGATTTCTAACCCATCTGGAGATCAAAGAGTAGATGTATGATCCTTTGGCATCGGAATCAGTATAAATATCTTATCTCATTTTATTGTTTTGTGCTCTTTACTTGCTTGTGTATCTGAAACCCAACGACCGATAAGATATTTATGTATAACTTGAATTTGACTAAGTAATACTTCAAGCCTTAATTTAGTTTTCAAAGCACAAAATGACTTGAGTACGACTCAGTTGAGCTACACTACTTTTGTTGGTCCCAGTTTTAAGAGTTAAACTTGTTGCATAGCGGAATATTGATTAATAAAACTTGCACTTATCCAAACTGAGTGTCAGTCTCAGTTTGGTTTATCAAAGCTCAGTATTCTATTTAAGTCCGGATAGTCTTTAGTGTCACTTTCAATAATACTTCAACACTTGAGTGTTAAATTTTAAAGTAGGTAAACTGATAATGTCGAAAACATTAAAAAGACAAGGATTTATAACAGTTCGAACAAAATGGTCCTACATCCACTCTTTAGACACAAGTCTGGAAATCCACTAAGTATTGGATCTACAAGGTGCTCCATGATCTATCACTTGCTGAAGGATGCCATGTCCTTCAGTACACAAGATCACTCGCTTGGTCCTTTGTTCATCCTTCACTTCACAACTCCTCGGAGTATGGGCCCACCACGCAACCTCCTTGTCGCCAGAATGGGGTCTTTATAGTTTACCCTGGAATAATTAGCTTGGTGGCAAGATCGCCCGTGACGGACAAAGTACAGAGTGTACTTGATTGTTGTATTCTTTGTTGGAGAGAAATAATACCAAGATTAACTCAAGTAAAGATGTTCTGAGTCTCGTGTCCATAGGAGTGACACACGAAAAGCTTTGAATGCCTTGAACATTCGACTCTTTTAAAATTGCAAGTTTGGTGTGTGAATCTATTGAGGTCCTTGACTATTTATAGATGAAGGAGTGAGATTCAAATCTCTGTAGCCGTTAGACACACTGGATTTTTTACCAATCCAATGTTTCTGTCCTCTGCGCGGGTAGGTTGCCTTTACCAGAAAGCACCGTGCCTTTTCATGCTTTTTGTTTTTTTTTTACTGCGATAGTGACTATTCATCTTTCTGTCAGAACAACAACATTTGGTCAGTCTGAGGAATCTTGGATCGGTCAGTCCGAGAAATCAAGATCTAAGTCTTGGACTTGCAGACTTTGAAGAATCTTCAATCCTTAAAGTTTGCACTTGTCGGTACCATTCCTCACATAAATTATTATTGTCTCTTATGCGTGGGGATTGGAACTAAGATTACATGTTGATAGTGTCATGCTGGCTGAAATCATCATTCAGTATTACATTGATCCCCAGACTGACAAGTTTTATATTTGAGACTGGTAAGCTCTAAGCTGGCCAGCCCAGACTGATGAGTTTCAAGATGAATGAAATCTTAAACTTGTAAGTCCTAGACTGACAAGTCCCATGATGAAAATTCAATCTCTCCTAGTCTTTCGCGCATCCTAACTGATTCTTCAGTCTGTCTTTGATTCAGCTCCAGCTTACAACTCGATAATAAATACATTAAAAGACATTTTGAACACAAAACTGGAACTCAATCTAGAGACTCACTACGATGGCTTTTACACTTTGACCCACCAAAGAGAAATAAGATAAGGAAATTTCTAACAAATTTCCTAACAATTGAAAGACTTTCATTGCACTTTTAACTAATATATTTGATCATACTTCATTCCTTTTGTAGGTAAACTCTGATTCTCCACTAGACCTTCAACTTTGCTTTTCGTACATAGATGAAACATCTTGATTATCATAAAGCATCATATGATAGTGTAACCGACTGACCTACTAGTTAAATCTATCCATCCACCATCTCTTTTCTATTGGCAGTTTCTTCTGATTTGTCTGTTAGTCTCTTCTTTTCAACTAAGCCACTGAAATATATCTTCATAGTTGAGAAAGTTAGTTACGAGCAACATGTTCCTTAGCTAAGTGCGTTGACTCCAATTTGAACTTGATCATTTCTTTGATTGAATTTTCTTATCTTCAAGTTTTCGATTGATCAGGCCTAAACTATTACAATACTCAGTTTCTATGGAATTACAACTCTAGGATCATTTCAATCTAAGTTAATTCTATACACAAGATTAATTGATTGAGAATTTTAACATTATATAAAAATTAATTAAGACTTCTAACATAGCCTTTGAAATCACTGTAGCTCCTTAAAAAATGTTGGGTATTGAAGTAATTTAGAGGAACAAAATTGATTTATATTTCTGAACGATTGATAAATCTTCTGATTGAGTACAAAGATAGAGCATGAAACCTATTTATAGGATTTACAAGAGGGTAGATAAAGAGACATTTTGACTATACTAAATACAGTTCATGTATTCAACTAGTTCATGTATTGGATAATTCATAAATATCCTTCTTTATGTATCTTCCAAACGCATCTTCTTGAATCTTCAAATGTAGGTAAGTTGAAGGTCACTTTAGGATTCTAAATTAACATTTCAATACTCCTTCTTAATTTGCAATTCAAAAGCGATCACAAAATCTTCGAAGCGACTCAGATGTTACAACTTTAAAGAGGCAGACATTATCATTACCTTATGATGTTCTACTTCTTCCAAATTTCGACTTTATGCTATCAGCATCATGAGCTTTCTTTACTTTGTCCTGTGCTGTAGCATCATCACCTACTGCTGAGCCCTTTTTCTCTTCACTCAATTTCACCTTATGGAACAAATGACCAAGTGACCGACGGTCACATGCTTTGTTTTTTGAACTGGTCCACTTGGATCATGCTCACATTGTAAATCCATTTGACACCAATGACATTTTTATCAGTTGGCTTGTCAATGAATTTCCATGTCTGATTTTTGTTGAGCACTTGGATCTTTTCATCCATTGCTTTTCTGCATACTTTTTCTTTGAATGTTTCAGAAAATTTTTTTGGCTGAAATAACAAGAATCGCATGTAGCAAGTGTTGGAATTGTATACATAAAAGCATTATGATTGATATATTGGGAAACATTATGTTTGATATACTGGTAATCATTAATGACTTGCAATAAACAACTCCTATCTGAATTAACAATCATACGATGCGAACAAACACATCCAGTTATCTCGTCGATTGGGAGATCATACGGTATGTAAGAGATCACAAAAGATCGTATAGATCGTTCGACCTAGTGAGATATAAAAAGTTATCACAGTTGAGATAGTTTCTGGTATGGCCGTCAGTTTAGGCTGCGACACACAAGTCCATAAGTGGTTTATCTTGACTGCTTTTTGTGACCGGTACATCTCAATGTATTGATATGATCAACAGTGAGATGAACCATTCTACTTGACATATGAATCAGTAAAGATCTTGGTAACTTGGTCAGATCTAAAGTCTATTGAAAGTTAAGGGGCACACGTGGGTTGAATGTCACTTTGACTTGCTATGGTGGAGAGTCTTACATGTACTCGTATATCTACATCTTGGGTGATGGCAGTTTGTGTGGGGTTTCCTCAGGCTGGATTTAGATAACCATATTCATTTCAGGATGGTGACATTCCCTATGAAGCTCATGAGGTTCGGTATGCTAAGTCCTGCAGGCTGAATCATTGATTCAAGCATAAGCGATAAGGGTTTAGTGGTACGACTCAGGAATAATAAGAGATTTATTAATTGCAGCTAATTGTCATATGCTGAATTAATTAATAAATGTCTGAAACCTTAAATATGGGGATTAACCAAGTCAATGCAACCCATTCCTAATAACGTGGTAATAAAGGGGTAGGTCAGCATTAATTATCTAGTGGCATGGATTAATGTTTATTAATTAATTATATTCTCGGTTGTACATGAATTAATTAATAGGAGGCCCACCTTATTATTTGCATTTGATCCCTGTTCTAGCTCAATAATGCTCAGAGCCCATTAGGGTTTATTAAACCCTAAAAGCCCATTTTCCAGATAAATAAATAGACAAGTTCTCTCACTTCCCACATAAGTTTGAAGTTTCAATCAGAAACCCTAGAGTGTGTGAGAGAGTGGGCGACTGTTTCAATCCGGTAGCGCATCCTCACCAGATTTTTGGATCGAGTAAGAGAACAGATAAGAAGATCAGATCTGTCGAAATACCATGAACTATCTACCGCCGTTATTCAATCCACAAGAGTTAAGGTATTCCTTTGAATCTACACATTAAATTAAACAGGAGCATGCATAGGGCATTTACTGTTTGTCATAACATATATTTTGATATCCATAAAATGAATCCGGGGTCAAGAAATAAATGACGATTCACATCGCCTATTATAGAATCAGTTCCTACAATATGAGAGCAAGATTCGTATTTTATGGCTCTATCGGAAAATAAATTTTGACATTCAGTTTATGCATGATATTTAATTTATTGTGGATGGATTTATAGGTTGTGGTTGTTTTTGTTCTTGTGGCCGCTCTCTGGTTTTGTTTTGCTATACATCGCGAGAAAATCTGCGAATAGATTGATAGGAAGAATTAAGTAATAGATCTAAATCAATTGTGTTATTTTTATTCAATCTGTAATCGAGATGAGATCGTGAACAAAGAACGACAACAAAAGAGGCAATTCAGCGGCTTTTCGGTGGACAGAGCACACAACAGCCGCGTGCAGGCGAGGCAGTGGCTGCGCACAGCCGCGTGCGGCGGATCTCTGCACGTCGCAGCCATGTTTTTTTCCTTGTTGCAGAGAAGCAGCCCATCATCTCCCTCTCTTCCTCACGCACGCAGTGGCGCCAGCTCCGGCCGGTGTGAATCATTGTGGAGGTGCGAGGGCCACGCGCATGGCGGTGGGAGGAAGTGGAGTCGCTTAGCGCTGGATCTGTAGCGCACAAAATTTGCGATTTCGGTGACCATAGCAGCAGGCTTGCACGCAGACAGCAGCTATGGCTATCGCGCAATGTCGGATCTCTTGCTAGCAGCGAGCTCCAGTGCCAGCAACACGGGAAGGAGGCGCGGCCATGTCAGGCGTGCGCGTGTTTCGGCGGTTGTGCGACAGCTCGTTTGGGGTAGCGGCGGTTGGGGTGCTGGAAGGGGGTGGCGGATGCAATCCTAGCTGCTGCTATGGTTTGCAGCAATTAGGGTTTCTGGGCACAAGCTGGGCGCGGGCCCGACGGCCCAGAGGAGACCGAATTGCTGAAACTAGGGTTTTGCTGAAAATCAGGGTTTTTCAATCCTCTGGGCCTAAAATTTAATTCCTAGCCCAATAACCCAGTATTTATTCAGCCGAAAGTTGCAGATTTCAAATTAAAGAGTGGGAGCCCAATTTTAAGATCTGTTTTAAATTAAAACCTTGTAATTGATAGGTCTAATTTTTATTCCCCATGTAATTGCATCTGGGGGCCACAATAATTTTTATTTTATTTATTTTATTCTCATATGATGTGATTTATTATGTGCGCACTAGTACATAATAAGAAAGCATGCTACTGCTTTATTATTTATTTTTAAAGCATGTTGTAGATAATAGGGAAGCATGTTACTGTTGTTCAAAGCATGCTTTATGTGATTTATTTTATGCATTAAATTAGGTCTATAAATTCCGGAATCATGTTGGGAAATATGATGGAGTTTTAGATGTGACATAATTTAGGGATCATAAAATAATATGTGCGCATAAGAACCTTTTGAAAGAAAAAGACTAAGTAAGATTTTTAATTAAAATCAACAAGACCTCCACTATGCGGTCTCTTATTATAAGTGGGCAGTGAAGTGAGTAGACATCTATACGACCGTAGCCTGCTTACTTTATTTGTTCATAAAATCTAATGGATGAGATTTCTAAATAAAATATTTAAACATGTGAGTAGTGGACACTGAAGTAAGTAGACGTCTACACGATCGTAGCCTGCTTACTTTATTTGTTCATAAGTTCTCTAGGATTGTTTTAAATGAGATAACAAAGGTTGTAAGAGGCATGCGTCATGGGTCTAGTACGTATGACAAATCGTCCTTTTAACTTCCGGAGTTAGAATTGTGGTCAAATGCTTAGATGTTGCATGAGTACTAACTAATGAATGATGTCCCTGCTAAAATAGGTTGAATATGATCTTAGTTTTATCTCCTATTATTAATTTCATTTACCAGCGAATACCTGGCGTGGATTGAAATTAAAGATTGGAACTTTAAAGAGCAGTCTGGTTAGGTGGTCTGCTATAAACGTGTTCGAAAGGAGCTTGCAGTGGATGCACCCAAGCCATTGGGGGAAACAACTGTATTGGTTTATCAAAAGGTTGCAATGCATATTTGTTTCAATGTTCTTACTCTAATCAATTATTGTTTTCAGATATGTCTATGAATAATGTCATCAATATCTTGGCACAAAATCAATTAACTGGTCCAAATTTCCTGGAATGGAAGCGCAACTTGGACTATTTCCTAGCTGTAGAGGAACATCAATTTGTTCTTAACACTCCGTGTCCAGCTGTCCCCACTGCTGAGTCAACTGATGTGGAGCGGAACCTCTATGACAAGTGGGTCAAGTCTAATAATGTAGTCAAGTGCTACATTGATAAGCTCATTATTTTACTCACTTATCTTTATTATTTCTACTATTCTATGTAGTTTTATGAGTTTATATATATATTTTATGCATGAGTGTATATTGGGTGGTATTATGCGTGCTTTGGTGTGTTTCTACAGGTTATAGGCCAAACTCACTGGAAAACCGTTCCGAAAGAAGTAACGTGCAAGAGTAGCAGTGACGAGTTCTTCCACACGAGGAATTCAGGCTATTGGCGCATGGCAATGGTTAGAGCTATGAGTTAGCTTTCCAAGCAACTGGAACTGGGTTAATTGAAGTTTGGGAGATGAAGTTATGGCCAAAACTATGAGACAAGACCTCATCGATCGACGTGGAATCCACATTGATCAACGTGGACGTTTCACGTCAATCGACGTGGAAGCCACGTCGATTGACACAAATCTGCTGGCGTGAAAATTCGATTAAACTCGAATTATATCATATCTTCAGCCCTAGATTTGATAGGATACACATCCACCTCTATAAATGTCCTACTAAATTCGACTTTTTGAGCAACCCTTTCATATTTTTCATACCTTTTCATTATCTTAGCATCCATCATCATATTTTCATTATGCAATTGAGTTTTTAGAGTTTTGAGAGTTGGGAAACACGAAACCCTTTTATTTTCTTGTAAGTTCTTTACTTTTATGCAAATTAATATGTTTTCTTTTGGATTTCTATCTGCGATGAGTGACTAGAAACCCTAACATGTTCTCGGGCAATGCATGATTGATCTTGAATGCATGTTTAATTAATTAACTCGAACTGCTTGGTTTTGAATTCCTGTTTGAATTGTTAGGATCTAGAATTAATCAGATCGAAAGATAGCATTAAGTTTAGGTTTACAGTTATCGATTGAAGGACTGAAAAGTGAAAATTGATAACAAGAAAATGAATTTGAATACAATTAAAATATTTGTCCTAAGGGAAGATAACAATTGTAGGGATTCATCCCTGTATCTAAATCGAGGAATAAATGAAAAATAGGGGAAGACACGCTTTGGTTTTGGTAAAATCTGATACTTGGAAAAATTTGTAGAACTGAACCCCTGTTTTCCTTTGTATTTTAAGTCTGTCATATGATTTCCAATCAAGCCGAAATTTAAATATGTTTTATTTGAAAATGTTATAAAGGTTTTGGCTTTGGTTTCATATTAAAATGTTAAGTGGCTCGAAAGTCATGCAGTCGTTCTGTGTCGCATTTTAAAAATGGTTTTTGAAACTTCATTTAGATATCTTAGAAAAACTTAATATTTATAATATGCATTCTAGACATGTTAATTGGTAATCTGTATGAAAATCATGTCATTTCACCTAGTATATTAATTATTAAAAATTTGTGAAGTTGATCTTTGAAATCTGTAAAATATTGGAAGTAATTAGGAATTGTTTAATCGGCTTCAACATTTTAAAATGGAAATTCATTTTAACAAACCGCCACTTCGAGCACGTGTGGGTTAAAATCTAGTTTTTATAAAATTAAAATTAGCCTCAATAGATGTCTATATTATTTTTGATGTTACCTTGAAATTGGACTAGTTAACTAGGGAAAACTCACATTTTGAAACTTAATACTTTGGGTCAATTTTCAGATTTCACTAGAAATTTCTAAGGCCTAAATGCATAACTGGTTCACCTAGATAACTAAAGATAATTGATTTAGATGAATGATAAGGTGTTAATTGGATCACTAATTCTTTTTCATTAATTAATAATTAACATAGTAACTTAGATTGAACTTATTCACTAGTCTAATAAGTGAAGTAAGTAATTAATATTTATCTAATAAAGAGAATTTAGAATTTCATAATCTTATTTAATAATAATTTGAATTGCATAATTTGTAATGGAGTAACTAATTGAATTAATATGATTAAATAATTTAGATAATTATTTGAGTTGAAGACACTATAGTAATTTATTTTAAAACCTTAATTAGGTACTTTAATTGCCGAGAAGGAAGCATCAACTAGCGGGACTAAGTAATTGAACTCATCGAACTATCTAAGGTGGGCACTATTTTATCCTATTTTCCTTTTGGTTTTCTTTTCAAAATGTTTTACAAATTGAGCATAAATGTTTTGTTTTTATAGAAAGCATGATACACCGCAAAAATGTTTTGGCACCGTATGATTGTTTGATTGTTGTGGTATGAATTGGTGGTTGATGAATGACGATCCACTTTGGAGATGTGCTGGATCGTGGAGTAGCTACCCCCTTGGTATTGTAAGCCTAATGCATTAGCCCGGATTAGTAATAAGACTACCGGTTGGGTAAGAGTGATGAAACCTTACCGAGTAGATAGTGAGTGACCACTCCTATCTTACCCTGTTTAATTTATGTTGATCATGTTGAATATGAAATGTGTTGATGAATATATGTTGATGGAAAATGATTATGTGGTGCCTAATTCGAGTGGAAGCTTCCATGTGAGGAAAAATGTTTTGTGCATATACATGATGATTTCAACAAAAACTTGTATTATGCATGAGTGTGAGGTGATATCATGAGATATGTATGTAATCGGTTTTCGGGACACCGTGAACACTGGGTACGCAGAGTACTCAGCCCCTGTGTGTGTTTTCCTCCACAAGCGGGTAACAGGTGACGAGGTGGCGGTGCCGTTGTGGTGAAGGGAGGTGTTGAGAATTATTCCTAAATTCCTTCCTTAAGGATCAAATTGTAAAAGGTTTTGTTGGATCAAACCTTAGTAGTTGGTCGATCAATTGCTGAATTCTAGCATAGTCTAACAACTCTTGTAAAGTCCTGTATAGGCTAAGTATTGAGTTGTAATAGATTATATTGCTAGAAGTATTCCTAGCAGATGGTAGCTGCTAGAGATATTAGCAGGTGAAGAAGATTGCTAAAGGAGTTAGCAGTCAAGTGCTAAGAAGGAAAATTGCCAAAACGTTAGCAATCATATGCTAAAGGAAGAGACTGCTAGGAGTCCTACTCAGCAGTCGGAAGCAACGAAGAGATTGTAGAATGCTAGAAGAATTAGCATTTGCTAAGTATCAAGTGATAGCAGAATGCTGAAGGAATCAGCGTTCGCTAGCACTTAGCAGATTGCTAGAAGCTATAGAAATCTGAAGTCAAAGGTCTCAAATGCTAAATATAAGCAACTGCTGAGGAGTCATCAATCTGATACATGGAAGAGTAGATTGCTAGAGAGGCTTAGCAATCAAAAGGCGTAGCAGATCGTGCCCGCACTCTCCGAAAATGCTTAGCAAGAAAAGACTGCTAGCAATGACTGCTAATACTTCCATCCTAACAAAAGTACAAGCAAGGAAAAAGCTTTCCCGAAGTAGGTTGTAAAGTATTGTACGATGCCGAAAAGAATGGATAAAGTCTACCCACTCTTGGTCGAAGGAGCCGTTGTGTTTAACGGGTATGGAGATTCAAAGTTTGAATCTCCAGGTATAAAAGACAAGTCCAAAATAGAGAGAAGAACAACTGCTCAATCAAACACTCGAACAAGATATTCATTCGACAAACAAAAGCTAACTGTCAAAAGAGAGTAGTCATAAAGTTGAGAGCTCACATATGAGAATATTCAAAGCTCTCAACAACCGCCGTAGTGTCCCTATTCAATATCTGACACTACATTGAAGAGATTCCTTGACTTAGCTCAAGAATCTTCAATCATTGGGATACCTTCCAAATCAGGAAGCATCCAACAGTCATTTCTAGAAAGGATTGACTCCGACGGGCATTAGCGGCAAACCAGATAGAGTTTGGAGAAAACTATAAAACCTCCATTCCAGCGATGGAAAAGTTTTACGAAGGTGCTCCCATGACTTGGCCGAAGCTGCTGCTGCTGCTAAGAGATTGGAGGATCGGAGGATAGCCTTTTAGTGGCTAGGTCGAAAGCTCACTACCTACTACAAGTGAACAACGATTCCTTGTACTCCATATATCTTTCTAGTGGAATTCTTAGCAATATTGCTAAGGAGTGTACGTAGATCTATTGGTTCGAACCACTATAAATATTGCGTGTTCCTTACTGTTTTATTATTTACTGTTTACTGTGCTGATTTGAAACCTAGCAACCAAGTTGCTAGAGTATAACTGTAAGAAACCCTATTCCAGGCTGAGCTAAACAACCTTGATGAGAACTTAAGTGCAAGTGAACGTTGATATTCTGCTGCATTTCGTGTGTGAGTTGGTTCATTATTCACCACGACGACTCTGATCTCGGGACCAACAAGTGGTATCAGAGCGGTAGGTCGTAAGACTTGCTGCTTCTGAGTCGCTTCGACCAAATCTGTGTTTATTTCTTGTACTATACTTTGTTCTTTTGTGTCTCTAGCCAGATTGATGAATCGTACCTTGCCCAAGTATACGAATGAGAAGTTTAATTTGTGGCAGAAGATGGCCACCATCCAGCTGCAAAGCATACATCCGGAGATGGCGGATGTTCTTGCAAAAGGTCCAATAAAAATTATGAAACCTAACACTTTTGTAGGACCAGCTGCCGATGGACAACCGAGACCCCAAATGATTGTGAAGCCATTTGATGAATACACGATTGAAGATAAGAAGAGAACTCAGTTGGAGCACTTAGCGAAGAAGCTAATCCTGGATTCTTTGCCGCTGTTGATGGCAGATAAAGCTTTGGATTTTGATACAGCCAAGCAAATGTGGGATTATGTGTGTGAATCTTCCCAGGAGACCGACCAGATGAAGCGCAACAAGCTACATGTAGTTGTTGATAAATATGAATCTTTCTCCATGATTGCAGGAGAATCTATCCAAGCTATGGAAGAAAGATTCAACGCCATTGTCGGAGAACTTCAGATTCTGGGAAAGATGTATGATAATGGCAAGATGAATAACAAGATCATCTCCAAGCTCTTTCCACGGGAGGATTGGTTCGTGAAGATGATGAGCTTGAGCGAAAAGGATCTTAGCCAAATGACCACATCTGAGGTATTTGCTCAACTCAAAACTCATGAATTCATTATACAACAATCAAAGAAGAACGAAGTCGCTGCTGCAAAAACTTCGTCTTCTGCTGTACCCCCGGAGGATCTAGCATTCTTCGTAAAAAGAGATGTATCCAAAGGGAAGATGAAGAAGAAATTCCGTCCTCATGAAAGATCAGCTCCTGCGTCTCCAGCAAAGGAAGTAGTTCCATTGTCCAGCATGCAGCCTGAAGATCTGAAGAAAAGTGAGCTCGAAGAGCAAATGCAAAAGCTTCAGAAGTTGATGCTGGAAGCTAAAGCTGAGAAAGAAGCCAAGGAAGCCAAGTTTGCTTCATCATCCTCTCGTTCCGCAGAGAGGAAGCGAAGGACATGCTTCGAGTGTAATTCTCCTGATCATCTTAAGCATGATTGTCCTAGAGTAAGTCAAGAAGAAAGAGAGCGCCTCAAACAAAGGTTTGAGAGAAGAGCTGTCCCGGCGGTCACCAGAGCACTGCTGACAAGGACCGAGGTGCTCGATGTCCCTGATAATGAAGAGGTGTACTACTCTTCAGAGGAAGATGATGAAGAAGCCATGCTGGTCTTGATGGCCGATATTGTTGAGGATCAATTTGCTGATGCTGAACAGAGTGCTGAATTGGCTCTAGCGGTTGACACGAATGAGGGACATGATCCAAGTGCAAAGACATCAAGAATGTCAAATGAGTGGATCCTAGATAGCGGCTGTTTAGCGCACATGACGGGAGATGAAGAATTGTTCTCAGACATTCAAAGAATCTATGGCCCCACAGTTGTGTTCGGTGACAACAACAAAGGCAGAGTAATTGGGAGAGGATGCATAGAGAGACATGGACTAAGGATTATCAATGTCGCGCTCGTATCCAATCTCAAGCACAACCTGCTAAGTATTAGCCAGCTATCCAAAAATGGGTATACCGGCTGACAATGCAACAGGTGAAGTAAATCTCAGAGGCATCCGCAAGGGTGGCCTATATATTGTTGATTGGCAAAGTGACTGATAACTGCAGAAAGCAGCGATCAAATAATGTTTTTACACCCTAAGGTGGTCGATCCCACAGGGACTGTGCAACGAAAAATCCAAAGTACTACTTATAATTTCTGGGACATAGAAGTTTGAGGAATTTGAAAAAGGGATTTTGTTTTGTAATTTAAAGATGACAATGCAAGAAAATAAAGGGTTTGAAAACAATAAAGGGAAACACAGATCCTAGGGCAGATAATCTAATCACCAACATGAAATATCAATCAACCTAGCAATGGGGAAAACATAGATTTTTGTGGATTAAATTCCTTGGTCAGACAATTAAATACTAGATTATTAATTAGTGACTATCTCCTCTCGGTCTCAAGAACACCAAATTAATCAATCTCATAATTATTTAATTATTCCTATGTAGGTTTCTTCCTTTTGAGACAGAAAACAAACACAAATAATTCTCTCTTCCTGTTAATAATTTTCATCTCTCGATCCATCAATTATTAACTATAAACCTAGATCTCAATTCACCTCTCGGTCCTTCTTTTAATCTAGATTATAAAATTAAGTGCAGAGAATTAAACCATGCAATATGAGTTTATATCAATTAGACATGCATCAGAAAAGAAATCATAACCCTAGAACCTGTTTAGGGTTCTAGCCACAAAACATGACTAGAATTAAAGCAAACATATTATTAAAGAACTTACAAATAAAGAGGAACCTTGAATGCCTTGTAAAAGCTCCAAAGCTCAATTATTCTAAGTGTAATAATGCATAAAGGAAGTCTGAAATTTGTGCCTAAGAGTTCATATTTATAGAGGGGGGAAAAGACCTAATTTGAGTATTGGGTAAAAATAGCAAAAATTGCCAAAACAGGCCAAAAATAGCCTTCTCGAGCCTCTGTGTCGATCGACACAACCATCCAGTCGAAATCTGGGTTGAAATTTGTGTCGATTCTTCAAGTTGGGCCTTTGTTTCGATCGACACAAATCCTGTTGATCGACAGGAATGCACGCGTCGATCCTCTTCTGCGCAGTCTCACGGTTTTGGCCATAACTTTTGCTCCCGAACTCCGATTGACCCAATTCCAGTTGCGTTGGAAAGCTAATTCAAAGATCTTTCTATTTACATGCTCCAATAGCTCGGATTCCACGTGTGGAAGAATTCGTGACTGTTCCTTTGAACATCATCTGCTTTTGGTACGGGTTTCCAATGAATTTGGCCTAAAACCTGCAAAAATCACCCATCAAAGGCATAACACCCTCCAAAACAGACTCATGCACAATAATAAGTAAAAACATAACAAAATCTACTTGAAACAATGGAGAAAAATATAGATAAGTGAGTATAATTATAAGCTTATCAAACCCCCCAAACTTGAATATTAGATTGTCCTCAATCGAAGAAAAGAAGAAAGACATCTCAAGCAGTTGAAAGTGCGATGCCTCACAAGATTCATCAAAATCAAGGTTCATCAATCCACATCACACAAGCAATTGAAAGAGATAAGATATTCATCAACTTCGGAAGACTCACGGGAAAGTATATCGCTCAATCACTCAAGTGTTTATGTTTCAAATGAAAGCACTCACATGTATGAAGAAATTTCTACCATAGGCTTGCAAGAGTTTTAAAATCTCCACTGCTTATTTGTGCACACAATTCAAGAATCAAAAAGGACTTTGATTAGGTTGTAATGTAGGCTTTTTGTGAAAGGTAGGAAATATGGCCAAGTGACTAAACCAATTATGTTAGCTACTCTCAACAAATCCAACCACTATCTTCTCATCATCCACCATTCTCCTAAAAATATCAACACAAACCAAGGCTCATTTTTTTTTCTAGTCCTTTTATGCTCTTAAAAATTTTATTTAATGATTTGAGCTTATAAGGGCATAACATTTTTTTTCTTTCTAGAGCCCAACCTTCTTTTGCTCACCAATCTAAAATTTTCCCATCCACTTATAACAATAATCATTATTTCACCCAAATCCTATAGACAGGATACAAATCACCTTTTTCATAGCACTCCCTCATAGACAAGACAGAACTACAATGTTTTTCTTATCTCATAGACCAAGAAAGAAAAAGTAACAGGCTCAAAGGGGCTAATCTAGGGATAAAATATAACAAGGGACATTGTTTAGGATAATTTGGCTAACAAAGATGGCCTAAGATCATTTTCTATCCTTGGGCACACTATGCAGTCTCAAAACAGAACAAAAGCAAGTTCTAGAGAAACGAAAAACATACATGCGTGATCACTGTAATTTCTACAAATTAATTATAGAAATAGTGGCAAATAAATTTGTAAACCCTAAAGTTATCGATCCAGGGGAATGAAGCAACGAAAAACCTTAAGTACTAAATCATAAGTTCTCAAAATACTGGTCAGGAAAATCAATTGAAAAGTTTTGGTTGTTTTGAAAATCGCAATACTTGCTAATGAAAATTAAACAGGAAATTAAAAAGCTTTTGGATTCAAATAAGAGAAACACAGATTCCAGGGATATCTACCTATCAAGTGTGACATGTATGAATGAATCGATTAATTCCCAATTTTAATTCCTCTTCGTAGTGAAACATCAGAAAAGTATTACGAACTTCTTTGTTGGACAATTCGTAAAGTATTTGTTGGACAATTCGTAAAGTAGATTAATTAATTACCTATCTTCGCTCGGTCTCAAGATAAATTAACTAACTCCAAAGATCTAGAGATTTATTCCTACAATCAATCTCCTTCAGTTACGACAAGAAATCAGATTATATTGTGAAAATCTCTTTCCATTGAAAACTATCACAGTTACGTCTCAAGTAATCAACTAGATAATCCTAAGATGTGATCAGCAAATCAAGATTATGAATAAGCACAGATTTCACAAACTACGAAGGGAAAGGGAAAATAATTCAATTAATCAAACATGTATACATTGATAATTCGAAACCCTAGAATCTGAGGAAGAGATTAGTTACACATATTCAGAGTAATATTCATCATAGAAAAATAAAACCTGATTTGCATAAAAACTTGGATTGGAATGTCTTCCCACAAAACTTTGTCTTCAAACATAAACCTAAAAACTCTTGAAATTTCTAAAATCTGAAATCTGGAATGAGGAATGATTCGGAATTCTGAAAAATCGAATTTACAAAGTTATATATAGAGGTGGAGGTGTATCAAATCAAATCTAGGGCTAAAGATATGAAAAAACTCGAATTCAGCCAATTTCCCGCGCCAGCAGGTCCGCGTCGATCGTGGCTGATCCACGTCAATTGATGTGGCTTCCTGGTTCTCATCGATCGATGCTGATTGGCGTCTGTCGACGCAGCTTCTTGCCCCTTCTGCGCGGTCTCACGGTTTTGGCCATAATTTCCTCCTCCGAACTTCGATTGACCCGATTCCAATTGCGTTGGAGAGCTAACTCAAAGCATCATCCATTGAAATGCACCAATAGCTCGAATTCCTCCTGTGGAAAAACTCTTCATTGCTACTCTTACACGTCACTGCTTTCGGAACGGTTTTCTCGTGAGTTTAGGCTTAAAAACCTACACAGATACCAAAATACGCCTAATACCACCTAATATTGATTCATGCATAAAATATATATATAAACTCAATAAAACTACATAAAATAGTATAAATATAATATAGATAAGTGAGTGAAATAATGAGCTTATCAAATCCCCCAAACTTGAACGTTTGATTGTCCTCAATCAATAGGTAAGAAAGAAATCAAAAGATCATGTGGTTAAAGTGCAATGCCTCACAAGATTCATCACAGTCAAGAACCAAGAATCCACTATCCACAAACAATTTGAAAGAGACGGAAAATTCATCAACCGTGGAAGAACTCACAGGAAGTGTATCGCTCAACTCTCAAGTGTTTAAGGTAAAGATGAAAGCACTCAAAAACATGTATGAAGAAATTTCTACCATAGACTTGCAAATTTTCTAATATCTCCACTGCTAGAATGTGCACACAAGTCTAGAATCAAAAAGGACTTTTCGAAAGGTTGTAACGTAGGCTTTTTTCTGATAAGGTAGGGAAATATGGCCAAGTGACTAAATCAATTGAGTTCATGACTCTCAACATATCCAACCACTATCTATTATCATCCACCTCATCTCCTCATATACATCAACAAACTCCATTTTCTTTTTTTTTCTTTTTTTTTTCTAGCTCATTTTGAATCTCTTATGCTCTTTTTCGATAATTTTGTATTCTTTTCTTTTCAGAGAGCTTATGAGAATTCTAATTATTTCTTTGAGCTTCTTTTTCACACATCTTTTCACCACTAATTTATCACATCTTATCACGAATTCACCAATCAACCCCATACATACCACAACTCAAGACACGAGTGAGACAATACTTTTCTTTATCTCATAGACAAGGAAAGAAAATTTGTACAGGCTCAAAGTGGCTAACTAGGGAAAATTTTATTGTGAAGGGATAGTGTTTAGGATATTGGGTTAACAAAGATGGCCTACTATCATTTCCTAAACTTGTGCACACTATGCAGTCTCAACACAGAAAATAGGCAAGTTCTAGAGAAATCAAAACACACATGTGAATCTCACATCAAACGAAATAAAGGTTCAAATTCTCACACAAGGATTCAAAAATTTTCTTCCACAGTCAATTTCAAATCAGCTCATTCAGCATGCAAGTATAAGTGTCAAATCAGTCATATCATGCGGTATTCTACATTCATAGGCATCTAACCACAATCTCAATCAATTCAATACTCAACCCTCAATCAATTCTAATCTCATAATCTCGTTCAGGTTATCTCAAAACTCAAAATTTTTCCCACAAAATAGCATAAAATAGAAAGGTGCAAAAAATTGGCTTCCTGGTTCTCGTCGATCGATGCTGATTGGCGTTTGTCGACGCAGCTTCTCGCCCCTTCTGCGCGGTCTCACGGTTTTGGCCATAACTTTCTCCTCTGAACTCCGATTGACCCGATTCCAGTTGCGTTGGAGAGCTAACTCAAAGCATCATCCATTGCCATGCACCAATAGCTAGAATTCCTCCTGTGGAAAAACTCTTCATTGCTACTCTTACACGTCACTGCTTTCGGAACAGTTTTCTCGTGAGTTTAGGCTTAAAAACCTACACAGATACCAAAATACGCCTAATACCACCTAATATTGATTCATGCATAAAATATATATATATAAACTCAATAAAACTACATAAAATAGTATAAATATAATATAGATAAGTGAGTGAAATAATGAGCTTATCAATGCGAATCTCTCATGAAAAAATAAAGGCTCAAAAACTCCCTTGGGTTCAAATTTTCTTCCTTAGTCAATCTCAATCCACTCAAACATCATGCAAGTGTAAGTTTCAATTAGACCCTATCATGCGGTATTCTACATTCATAGGCAGATCAACCACAATTGAAATCAACTCAACTAATCACAGATTAATTCCAAACATTGCATATAATGCTAGAGGGTTCAATTACTTTAAAGATTTTCCTCACATGCTATCTATATTTTTTTTATTTGCAAAAATTTAAACAAACCAAATAAAGCAAGTAAAACAAATAAAACAGGAAAGCGAATAAAGATAAGGGATAAAGGTTCAACATCTTGTCCACATCCCCCCAAACTTATTTCGAACTCGGAAAGTAAGAAAAAGTTTGAAAATCAGACAAGAAGAAGAACTGATACCTGACTGTTGATCTCAGACATCAATTTTTTATCCACCAGAGAAATCTGCTTGTTGCAACAGAGGTTTGGGGCTGCTAGCACTATGTGTCGATCGACAGAGAGCCTTCTGTCGACTTCTGTGGCTGTCGATCTAAGAGTTCTCCATGCTAAACCCTCTGTGTCGAGCAACAGGGATCCTGTCGATCGAAACAGAGACATTCCTCCTGTTTGAATTTTTTTTTTTGAAAATAACACAAAGTAATCGCAAAACAGAAATTCGAAAATAAAGTGAAACACACCAACGGAAATAAAAACAAAAATTGTAAACAAACAATGGAAATTGAAAAGAAAGCATGTAGGGTTACCTCCCAACAAGTGCTTTAGTTAACGTCGTAGCTCGACGATACCTCTTTTCTGAACCAAGGTGGGCTAGTTCACACTCGCCTACCATGAGAATCCGCCATATAGACCCACCGATCTTGGATGACAGCAGTGAGCTCGGGAAGAGACGATGTAATTGACAATTTTGCCGACTCGTTCCCTCGCTCCCATCTTTGAGCGGCTTGGTCTTCTTTGAACTCCTCACTTGCTTCTTCATCTTCTTCCTCATCTGCTTCCTCTCTGGATGTGATTCTGAAGCATTCAGATAGTTGTCGACTTGTGTCGAGCTTGAATGTGATCCTTTCCTCATTCGCTCGAAGCGTGATCTCTCCTCCACGACAATCAATCAGAGCAGCACTAGTGTCTAGGAATTCCCTTCCCAAGATGAGGGTTGTGTTCCCATCTTCCTTCTTGTCGAGGACCACAAAATCTGCAGGAAAGATAAGATGACCTACACGAATAAGTACATCTTCAATTATACCTTTGGGGCGAGACACAAATCGGTCTGCCATCTGCAAGGTGATAGTGGTCGGCCTCAACTCTCCAATCTTGAGGCGTTGGAAGATAGAGAAGGGCATCAGGTTGATACTGGCACCAGTGTCGCACAACACCTTCTCGAACTTGAACCCCCCGATCTCAACTGGGATGGTGAAACAGCCTGGATCACTTCTCTTGAGTGGAAGTTTCTTCTGTAGGACCATGCTGCACTTCTCATGAAGCTTCACGGTTGCATTCTCCAAAAAATATTTCTTCTCGCTCATCAGCTTACGAAGATATTTCATTTATCCTGGAATTTCAGAAAGAGCTTCAATTAGTGGAAGATTAATACTTACCTTATTCAAGTTCTCGACAAAGCGCAAGAACTTGGAATCCTCTTTCTGCTTGGTGAATCTCTGAGGAAACGGCATCAGAGGTGTCTTGGCAGCCTTGGAAGTGGAGGAGTGCTGCTGAGCATGCTGCTGTGTCAACTGGCCTTAATTCTGGACTGCCTGTCGATCGACAGAGGGTGTGTCGGTCGACACACCCTCTGCAATTCTGTCGATCTGCTCCTCTAAATCTGTGTCGACTGCCTCTTCTGGGTCTCTGTTGGGTCTGCCTCTTTTCTCCCCCCAAACTTGCTTTGTGGCATGCTCGGACCTTTGTAACTCTTTCCGGACCTCAGCTTCACAGCTTTGCAATCTTTTTGGTTCTTGGGATTTGCCTCGGTGGTGCTGGGCAGCTTTCCTGGAGTATGTTGTATCCCGATAGTGGTAGCAATTTGGCTCATTTGAGTTTCAATGATCTTGGCGTGCCTGCCTAGCAGATCCACCTTGGTATTAACTCCTTCCACTTCTTTCTCGATTTTCCCCATTCTATAATCTGAGGCTTTGATGAAGTTCTTGAGCACCTCGTCAAGGCTCTCCTTCTTTTTCTCCACAATCTCGCCATTCTGCATATCAAAATCAGGAGGGAGCTGCTCGGCAGCATCGGGCTGAGAGTAGGAAAAGCCTGAGTGAGGTTTAGGATGGTAGTGTTGGTATCCCCCTTGCCGATACTAATTCTGGTAGCCACCACGATTCATGTAGTTCACGTCGGCGATAGGATCAACCTGTGCAACAGAAACAGAAGCAGAAGAAGTTAGTTTTTCAACTTCCCCCTTTAGCTTCTCAACCTCTTTCTTCAATGCATCATCCTCATTCGCCTCAACAGCTCAGATCTGTGGCCTCCTTGGATTCCCCCATTGTTGATCATGTAGGGCCATCTTTTTGAACAGCTTCAGAGCCTTTTCTGGTGACTTGCTCATCAATGATCCACCGGCTGCATAGTCCACCGACTTCTGGCTCTCCATAGTCAATCCTCTTTAGAAGATGTGGGCCTGCTCCTCAGTAACAACTCCATGGCCCGAGCAACTCCTCAGTAGCTCATTGAACCTGGTCCATGCCTCAAAGAGAGTCTCATCCATCCTCTGGTGGAACTGCAAGATCTCCATCTTTTTTTGAATGATGACTGAAGGTGGGAAGAAGGCGGCGATGAACTCGGCTCTGAGATAGGCCCATGTACGAATGTTGCTGCAGTCCAAGGTTGTAAACCACGTCCTAGCCTGATCCCGAAGTGAGAAGGGAAACAAACGCAGACGGATCACATCATGGGTGACTCCTCCTTGCTTGATGGTATCACACGCCTCTACGAACATCCTGAGGTGGGTGTACGGATCCTCCACTGCTCGGCCCCTAAATTGGTCCTGCTGAACCATCTGAATCAAGCCGGTCTTGAGTTCAAAGTTATTGGCGGTGATGCCAATAAAAAATCCCTCATTCCTGGGCTGTGGTCTGTACTTCTTGGCCATCGCGTTGGGGTCCTCATCATCGGAGTCATCTGTGCGGCGCCTTTCTCTCTCTTCTTTCGGCCTCGTGCCTGTCAGCTTCCCTTTCTGCTATGAGTTGCTTGATGATGTCCTTCATCTGAGTGACTTCTTGGACAAGTAAGGTGGCACTCTCTTGAGTGATGAGCTGTGTGTCGGGATCCTCCAAAGGTGGCATCTCGTCCATGACGGTGTCAATGGTTTGTTTGGCTTTTCCTTTCCTTTTTCTGATGGTGGCCTCAATTTCTGGGTCAAAAATCTCGAGTGGCTTGCCCTGGGCCCTTGTGTTCATAAACCTGCAACCTAAAACAAAGAAAAACAGGAAATTAGACACTGTGTCGATCGAAAGAGAGGCTGTCGATCGATACGGGTGTTTTCTGCGCCTGTTTTGGTCGACAGAGATTCAGTCGGTCGAGACAGAGGTCGAAAACCAGAAAAAAACTGAACATGAACAAACACGAAAATCAAACACCAAAAACCAAAATAAACAAACTAAATACGAAATTAAAAACAGCAAAACCAATAAAAACGAAATTAAAATAAAATACAGCCTCAATCCATCAAAACTAAAAATAAACTAATAATTAGATAGATCTGAAAGTCCCCGGCAACGGCGCCAATTTGATAACTGCAGAAAGTAGCAAGCAAATAATGTTTTTACACCCTAAGGTGGTCGATCCCACAGGGACTGTGCAATGAAAAATCCAAAGTACTAGTTATAATTTCTAAGACATAGAAGTTTGAGGAATTTGAAAAGGGATTTTGTTTTGTAATTTATAGATGACAATGCAAGAAAATAAAGGGTTTGTAAACAATAAAGGGAAACACAGATCCTAGGGCAGATAATCTAATCACCAACATGCAATATCAATCAACTCAACAATGGGGAAAACAGAGATTTTTGTGGATTAAATTCCTTGGTCAGGCAATTAAATACTAGATTATTAATTAGTGACTATCTCCTCTCGGTCTCAAGAACACCAAATTAATCAATCTCATAATTATCTAATTATTCCTATGTAGGTTTCTTCCTTTTGAGACATAAAACAAACACAAATAATTCTCTCTTCCTGTTAATAATTTTTATCTCTCGATCCATCAATTATTAACTATAAACCTATATCTCAATTCACCTCTCGGTCCTTCTTTTAATCTAGATTATAAAATTAAGTGCAGAGAATTAAAGCAAACATATTATTAAACCATGCTATATGAGTTGATATCAATTAGACATGCATCAGAAAAGAAATCATAACCCTAGAACCTGTTTAGGGTTCTAGCCACAAAACATGACTAGAATTAAAGCAAACATATTACTCCCTCCGTCCCAGTGAAGTAGTCCCTTTTCTTTTCGGCACGGGAATTAAGGATTGTGAGTGTAGTGGAATTAATATTTTATTGGTGAGTGTGAAAAAGGTTGCCATTTTAGGAAAATGGGACTATTCTATGGGACAAACAAAAAAGGAAAGTGGGACTACTTCAATGGGACGGAGGAAGTATTAAAGAACTTACAAATAAAGAGGAACCTTGAATGTCTTGTAAAAGCTCCAAAGCTCGATTATTCTAAGTGTAATAATGCATAAAAGAAGTCTGAAATTCGTGCCTAAGATTTCAAAGTTATAGAGAGGAGAAGAAAGACCTAATTAGGTATTGGATTAGAGCATCATCTGCTTTCGGTACGGGTTTCTAATGAATTTGGCCTAAAACCTACAAAAATCAAAGGCATAAAACCCTCCAAAACAGACTCATGCACAATAATAAGTAAAAACATAACAAAATGTACTTGAAACAATGGAGAAAATTATAGATAAGTGAGTATAATTATGAGCTTATTATTGACTAGCAACATTCTTATTTTGTAGCATTGAACAGGGAGGAAACCAATTGGCTATGACATAAGTGGTTGACCCACCAAAATTTCAAGACCATCAACCACCTAGCCAAGCTCAAGCTTGTTGAAGGATTGCCTGCTGAAACTTTCCGAAAGGAAGGTGTGTGCAAAGCTTGCTAGCAAGGGAAGCAAACCAAGGCAGCTTTCAGATCAAACCCGGAGAAGGCCACTTCAGAGAGGATCATAGAGCTCTTGCACGTGGATCTATTTGGCCCAGTCACTCCAGCCACTGTAAGTAAAAAAGTTCAAACTTTTGTGGTTGTTGATAACTTTTCCAGGTACACGTGGGTTCGTTTGTTAAGAACCAAAGACGAAGTAAAGCTCATCCTAGCGGAGCTAATCCTCAAGGAGCAAAATAGCAAAGAAGTCACCGTTAAGAGGATTAGATCGGACAATGGAACCGAGTTTTGCAATGGGATCTTGATGGATTTTTGCGCCGAAGCTGGTATCGGGCATGAGAAATCCATTGCTAGGAACCCCCAGCAGAACGGTCTAGCAGAGAGAAGGAACCGAACATTGAAGGAAGCTGTGCGGTCAATGCTTGCCGATTCTGGTCTAAGTGGAAAGTACTGGGGCGAAGCAGTCATGACAGCTTGCTATACACAGAATTGGAGCGCAATCAATGGCAAATTCAATAAAACTCCTTATGAAGTGTACAATGGTCATAAGTCTTCTATTACTCATCTACGTGCTTTTGGTTTGACGTGTTATATTTATAACAATGGGAAGTCGAAGCTTAACACTTTTTCTCCCAAGTCTGATGAAGGTGTGTTCCTTGGATATGGACACCCATCTTACAAGGGTTATAGAGTGTTAAACAAGACGACTCAAGTTGTGGAAATAACATGCAATGTTATTTTTGATGAGTCTATCTTAGTGCGCAGAGTTATAAGAGAGAAAGAGAATAGCAATCATGAGACTAATAATGTCAATGATCAATTCATCTTGAGTTCTTTCAAAAATATGAGGATTGACTCGACTAAGTCTATGAGTAATTTCAATCCAATCAAGACGCACTCAGCAGGTGACCAGACTGCTGATCGGGCCGATGATGTTAATGATCATGCTGAGGCCACCCCACCAATTTATCTTAATGATAATTTGGATATTCTGGAATCGCTTGAAGAAGAAGATGAAGAAATTCCAGATCGAGGACGCGTTGCTGAAGAATGATTCGAGGCTACTGAAGGCGTTGCTGAGGACTTTGTCAAAGACGATGTTGTGATTCCAGTTGCTGAAGTTCCAGCTGTTGAAGTCCAGGATGCTGATGTTCCTGATGCTAAGGTACCGAATGCTGAGGCACCAGATAATGAGCCAGAAGTGATTGCTGAGGAGAATGTTCTAGCAGAGAACAATTCAGTAGGCGAAGCGAGCACTGCTACACCAGCAGCCAACAACCCGAGACCAAGATGGCTACGCGATCATCCCTTAGATGCCATTCTTGATAATGTCAATGATCCAGTAAGGATGCGTCAAGGCAATGCGATGCTAGCTTGTTATATCTCGCATGAGGAACCTACGAAGGTTGAAGAAGCTCTACAATCTCCAGATTGGGTGAACCCTATGCAAGAGGAGCTTGCTGAGTTCACGTGCAACCATGTTTGGGATTTGGTGGACAGACCCGAACACCAGAGTGTTATTAGAACCAAATGGGTGTTCAAGAACAAGACGGATGAGTCGGGAACAGTCGTTCGGAATAAAGCTCGTCTCGTAGCAAAGGGTTATAGACAATGCAAAGGAATAGATTATGATGAGACATTTGCTCCGGTCGCTCGATTGGAAGCAATAAGATTATTCCTAGCATATGTTGCACATCATGAGTTCTCTGTGATGCAGATGGATGTGAAGAGCGCCTTTCTTAATGGTGAGCTCAAGGAGGAAGTGTACGTTGAGCAACAACCAGGCTTCGAACAAGGAAATCAAGTTTACAGGCTAAGGAAAGCCCTGTATGGTTTGATGCAAGCACCAAGGGCGTGATATAGAACCTTGTCCAAATTTCTTCTGGATAATGGCTTCAAGAAGGGGAAGATTGACCAGACCCTCTTCCGCATTAAAGACGAAGGAAGCATATTGCTCGTCCAGATATATGTCGACGACATTATCTTTGGATCGAAGAATTCAAACTTGTGCGACAAGTTTTCGAAGCTTATGATGAGTAATTTCCAGATGAGTATGATGGGCAAGATGTTGTACTTTCTAGGACTTCAAGTTCAGCAATCGAGTGAAGGGATTTTCATTCAGCAAAGGAAGTACACTCGCGATCTTATTGCTAAGTATTGTCCAGAAAAGACGAAGAGTTTGAGGATTCCAATTAGCACGAGTTGCCAGATCTCCATTGATGAAGGAGGAGAACCTGTAAATCCCACACTCTATCGAGGTATCATCGGATCCTTGCTTTACTTAACAGCTAGCAGACCCGATATCTCTTATTCTGTTTGTGTATGCGTGCGGTATCAAGAAAATCCGAAGAAGTCACACTTGGATGTTGCTAAGAGGATTATCTGATACCTCAAGTGTACTGAAGGTCTAGGAATTTGGTATCCAAGGTGCGATGGGCTAGCACTGAGTGGTTATTCCGATTCAGACTTTGGGGGATGCAAGATTGATTGGAAGAGCACCAGTGGAACATGCCAATTCCTTGGACATAAGCTGATCATTTGGTTTAGCAAGAAGCAGCACTCAGTGGCTATGTCTACTACTGAAGCTGAATACGTAGCAGCCGCTATTGCTAGATTATGTCATTCCTTCTGAATGTGTGCCGATCTACTGTGACAACAATAGTGCTATGTGCATAACGAAGAACCTCGTTCATCATTCAAGAACGAAACATATTGATATCCGACATCATTTTATCCGAGATCATCAGCAGAAAAAGGATATCGATATTCAATATATATGCACTGAAGATCAGCTAGCAGATATCTTCACCAAACCGCTTGCTGAGGCTCGTTTGAAAGAACTTTGTCTAAAGTTAGGCCTCATGGAGCTCGAAGATGCTGTGGATGAATCAGTATTAAGTTCTCATTCTTTCTGAATTTCTTGGAATTCTGGAGAAGATGGAGAGAAAAGTATCCAAGCTTACGTTTATCGGTTGCTAGTTCTTATTGCTGAAATAAGACTGCCAAGCAGATAGCGGAGGCATGCTGAGTCCCAACTCTCATCAATTGCAAAGGTGTTTTTGATGTTATAACAACAAGTAGAAGCGCTTGCTGAGTTGGATGTTGAGTTCAAGCTCTCAGCACTTGATGCCTTGTTATAATATTTGGGAATAGAAGGTTCCTAGAGGTTTAGGCTACTGAGTCCGAGCTCTTAGCAGGCTATATTCGTATGCTAGGACTGACTGCTGAGTCCAAGCTCTCAGCAGACTCATATGCATGCTAAGGATTTCCTACGCTAACAGACTGCTAAGTCCCGGCTCTTAGCAGTCTCTGACTTTCAAGGGAAGTCGAAGCAGGAAAATTTGAAATTCAAATTGGACGTGCATTTAATGCGTGCAGACAGCGGCAACGAATCAAGGCTCAACACGTCATCAGAACTCAAGTTCGTAGGCTATCGTATAAAGCATCTCCGCGAAGCCTAGTCGTTGATTGAATTTGAAGAGGCGTAACCCCAACTGTTGGATCTTTACCCATAAGGTATAAACGCTTCACTTACTCGAATTTCTTCACTTTACAAAAATTCAAATCCCTAAGCATTCAAACCTTCAAGCTCTTTGAAAATTCCCGAGATCTCTCTCCAATTTCCCTAAGTTCTTCTACAAATGGCGGCTAATCCTGAATCCCCTACTCAATCTCACCACTCTGAAACCTCTACTCACACCACCGATACATCGGATTCTTCTACCAAATCCGGTATCCCCATTCACTCTCTTACTTCTACTATAACCCTCCATGGGAGATGTGCTCCAGAATACACAGGGGTAGTTAAGAAAGAGGATGTTGAAGATTACATCCCCTGCGGTCAGTTGGTGACCCTAGCCAAAAATAAGGAACAGTCTGATTTATCCACCAATCAGAGGTGCGCGGTGCAGATTATGAAGGACCGGATTCTGTACACCCCTCTCGCTGCTGCACAGTTTCTAGAATGGTTAATGGAAGCCCTAACCAAGGCAAGGGTTATTCAATATTTGTCAGCAGAGCCAATGTGGTTCCATCCACACATGGTATCTGAGTTCTATGCCCGAGCGATAATAGAAGAGTCGACCCAGAAGTCTTTCAAGACATCAGTTTTTAGAACTATTCTGGAGGTTAGTGCGGATATTCTGGCTGATAAGTTCGGTCTTCCGAACAAAGGTGAGCGTGTGGCTACGTACAAGCTCACTGATATCAAGGAGATGAAGAAGAGATGGAAGTCGTGGAAGAAGCCAGAGTTGGTGAAAGACAACAAAGGGCAGCCGATCACTTTCAAATTTGCAACCCCGATCAATCAATTCAAGGGTGAATACATGCTCCTTGCTAAGCTAGTTATCAAAATGTTCTAGTGTAATGTTGGTTCATACTCTCAATTGTCTGCTCACAAGTATGTCGTGATGATGGCGATTGTTGACATGATAGAAGGGAACTGGGCGGAGTTCTTCTACGGATGGTGGTTGGAGCACGTCAGAAAGAACGTGACAATCAAGAAGGATGGTACTTTTTCTTCCAACGTGAACTTCGAACTGAAAATCAGCAAGTTCATAGAAATGTTCTTCCTTAGGAAGAAGCTTGATGAAGGTGAGAAGCTGCTTCCAACGGATTTTATGCCCCAGACAAAGATGGCGACACTTCATCCCGATCCTAGATGTCCAAAAAATTTGAAGGGAAAATCAAACGTGGACACCACAATTCCTACATCTCCAGAGCATCCTCACCCTGCTGAGCTCGCATTCCAGTAGTTGGATTACGCCATTGCCTATGATTTCAGAGGAGATAGCGGCTGCCAGGAAAGAAGCAGAGACAGAGAAGTGCTTCGAGGAGCTCGAAGATATTGAGAAGCTCGAGCTCGGAGATGCCCCTGTACCTACTGCTCAACAGGAGCCGCTCACTGCTACTATTCCCAAGAAGCCATGAATAGAGGTTACTACACCAGAGAGGTGAAGGACGAGGAGGCAGTTTTGGAAGCCATCTGAGGACGTCCTCACCATTGCGGAGCCTGAAAAGAAGAAGAGGCGGAGGTTGGTGAAGAACTCTGAAAAACAAGACAAGAAAACTTCTGAGGAGCGTGCTAAGGATGCTGAGCAAGAGCAGGAGAAAGAGCCCGAAAAGGAGGAACCACTTTCCTCTAAGCCCATTGAGGAGCGCCTCCGAATTCTGAGGGAGAAGAAGAGAAAGAGGCAAGCCGAGCGAAGAGCGCAGGAGCAGAAAAAATTCAAGGAATGCATGGAACAGATGATCTTCGATGCTCGCGATCGGTACTTTGAGCAAGCAAAACTGGCTGCTTATGAGCTTGATGCCAAGAAAGCCGCTGACCGGCTAGCTGCTAAGAAGGCTGCTCAATTGTTAGAGCAGGCAGCACGGGAAGCATCCGAGTCAGCAACAGCTGCCACCAAGAAGAAGAAAGGGAAAGATAAAGAAGGAGGTAGGATTACCATTCCCATCCCCAAAACCGATGCTGCTGGAGCGATAGTACCAGAGGAGGAGACTCTATCCGACAAAGAGCTTGATCAACTCTTGCAGTCTGGAGCGTTTAATGCGCTGGAGCAATTCAAAGGCAAAGGTGTTCAAATCCGTGAACCAAATGAAGAGCCCAACAGTAGCAGTAGTTCTGATGAGGATGTGCCGCGCAGAGATGAGGATGCTGGTCCATCCAGTTTGGGTCAACATGCCGAGCAGGAGGCTGGAGGTGCTGAGGGACCACACGCTGAGCAGACTGCTCACGTTGCTGAAGGTTCGGGTGCTGAGCAAGTTGCTAGCACTTACGAAAGAGCTGAAGGAGCAGATACTGCTACAAGACCAGAGCATGCCGAACAGGATCCTGGCTTCTTAGCCACTTGTTTCTCCGAATCTGATTCTGATGGAGAATCGAAGAATGTTTTGGATTCTGCATATCTAAGGAAAATCTCCACAGAAGGGAATGAAGAGCTGAGAATTCCTTTTAAAGGTCTACTAGGGCGCCGATGGAAGACAAGGCGAGTAGCACAATGGTGTGCGCCAGTCTTTCTCGATGAAGAGGTAAATGCTGATCTCCTTACTCTATTTTTTGATATTGAAGAGTTCGTCAAGGCTGAGGTTGAGGGAGACATCGCCAATACATATTATGTTGAGATGGATGAATCTACCAAAGAAGGAAAGGTGCTTTATGAGGAATTCAGACGCTGGAAATTCTTTGACTATGTCATGCACCAGTTGTGCTTTGAAGAAAGGATGCTAGTAATCATGACAAGGGCCTAAACTTCTGGAGACTTGAGGAGCAGTGGTGCAACGATTGGATCGATCAAGTGGCGGGAACCAAGCAATATTCTGATAAGCAGGTGCTGGCGAGAGTCCAGGCCATTCGAGCTCATTAGTTGTTCAACCCTGCCCCATCGTTGCCGAAATCCACCTTCACTCCTGATGGCTACTCGGACGCCAAAATTGAATTATCTAAGCGCAAGGCTAAGGCAGCAGTAGAGTACAGAAGAAGGCAAGAAAATTACGAGACTCAAAAGAAGGAAAGGCTGCTATCCAGGATGGCTGCTGAGGCTGCAGAACGCGAGGCCGTTGAGTTGAGTGCTAAAGACAAGAGGCTGGTCATATTTTTGAGCCTAGACATTGTTGACGTGATACAAGATGCTTAAGAAGAGGAGGCGAAGGCTGCTGAGAATGCTCAAATCTTGGAGGCTGCTCAGAGAATAGTAGATGAGGAGGCTCGCTACCTGGTTGCTCAAGCAGAGATTGCTCAAGCCAAGAGCACAGAACTGTGCCTATTTGCCGAGGAAAATCGCTATTGTGAAGCTCAAGGAGAGATCATTCAAGACATGGAAGCAGCCCAACGTCTTATTGATGAAGAATCTATCTATTTGGCTGCTCATGGTGGAGCAGATGCTGTGATGGAAGAGGTTACCACTGTTGGAGGTCGAGAACTAGTAGTGACCACAACTTCATCATTCTAGGCTACTCCGGTGAGTTCTGAAGACTTCCCCTTTTACCTAAATTATGTTGTCCAATTCGCGGTGCAAAGTGTTGTATGACAAGTCGAAGAAGCCTGCTCCCGACTCTTGATCTTTAATTTCTTACATTAGCAAATCTTCTCTAGCATTCCTTTTGATCTTATCCTATTCATTTGTACTTGTATTGATCATATCATATGAATGAAAATGGATCATATTTAGACAATTTCTCATTGTCCATTTCTGAGTTTTTGCTGCGTGTCTAAGTTGATATACACCTTGAGTGTATTCAGCGAATTTACATTTGTATACTGAGTCATTTGCTGAGTGATTGGTTAAGTAAAATGCCTGCTGATTATTTGAGTGCTAGATTCTAGCACATTGCTAAGTAGCATTTTTACTTATGTTTTAATCGAGAAATATTCCCAGCACGTGTTGAAGCGGAATTTGTAAAACCAATCCTGCTAGAACTAAGATGGATAAACTCTGAGTTAGACTGCTAGATTAGCATAGCTCTGTACTTAGAAAATTCTTGTAAACTCAGATATTCTTCCCTCTTAGATTCAGCAAGTGATAGTAAGCTTTGATCACACCAAAAAGGGGGAAATTGTTGGGAATTATTCCTGAATTCCTTCCTTAAGGATCAAATTGTAAAAGGTTTTGTTGGATCAAACCTTAGTAGTTGGTCGATCAATTGCTGAATTCTAGCATAGTCTAGCAACTCTTGTAAAGTCCTATATAGGCTAAGTATTGAGTTGTAATAGATTAGATTGCTAGAAGTATTCCTAGCAGATGGTAGTCGCTAGAGATATTAGCAGGTGAAGAAGATTGCTAAAGGAGTTAGCAGTCAAGTGTTAAGAAGGAAGATTGCTAAGACGTTAGCAATCGTATGCTAAAGAAAGAGACTTCTAGGAGTCCCTACTCAGCAGTCGGAAGCAAAGAAGAGATTGCAGAATGCTAGAAGAATTAGCATTTTCTAAGTATCAAGCGATAGCAGAATGCTGAAGGAGTCAGCATTCGCTAGCACTTAGCAGATTGCTAGAAGCTATAGCAATCCGAAGTCAAAAGTCTCAAATGCTAAATATAAGCAACTGCTGAGGAGTCAGCAGTCCGATACATGGAAGAGTAGATTGCTAGAGAGGCTTAGCAATCAAAAGGCGTACTAGATCGTGCCAGCACTCTCCGAAAATGCTTAGCAAGATAAGATAGCTGGCAACGACTGCAAATACTTCCATTCTGACAAAAGTACAAGAAGGGACAAAGCTTTCTCGAAGTAGGTCGAAAAGTACTGTACGACGCCTGAAAGAACAGATAAAGTCTACCCACTCTTGGACGAAGGAGCCATTGTGTCTAATGGGTATGGAGATTCAAAGTTTGAATCTCCAGGTAAAAAAGACAAGTCCAAAAGAGAGAGAGAACAACTACTCAATCAAACACTCGAACAAGAGATTCATTCGACAAAAAAAAGCTAACTGTCAAAAGAGAGTAGTCATAAAGTTGAGAGCTCACATCTGAGAATATTTAAAGCTCTCAACAACCGCCGTAGTGTCCCCATTAAATATCTGACACTACATTGAAGAGATTCTTTGACTTAGCTCAAGAATCTTCAATCATTGGGATACCTTCCAAATCAGGAAGCATCCAACAGTCATTTCTGGGAAGGATTGACTCCGACTGGCATTAGTCACAAACCAGATAGAGTTTGGAGAAAACTATAAAACCTCCATTCCAGCGAAGGACAAGTTTTACGAAGGTGCGCCCTTGACTTGGTCGGTGCTGTTGCTGCTAAGAGATCGGAGGATCGGAGGATAGCTTTGTAGTGGCTAGGTCAAAAGCTCACTACCTACTACAAGTGAACGGCGATTCCTTGTACTCTATATATCTTTCTAGTGGAATTCTTAGCAATATTGTGAAGGAGTGGACGTAGATCTACTGGATCAAACCACTATAATTATTGTATGTTCCTTACTATTTTATTACTTACTGTTTAATGTGCTGATTTGAAACCTAGCAACCAAGTTGCTAGAGTATAACTGTAAGAAACCCTATTCCAGGCTGAGCTAAACAACCTTGATAAGAACTTAAGTGCAAGTGAACGTTAATATTCCACTGCATTTCGTATGTGAGTTGGTTCGTTATTCACCACGACAACTCTGATCTCGGGACCAATAGGAGGGATTGTCGTGAAGATGAATTTAAAGTCATATTTGAAGATGTAAAGTTATTTTCGAGAACTCGCTATTTGTTATCATTTGAATTTGGATTTTTAAGGCATGTCTTATTTGTAATTCCTTATTTTGTATTTATTGAGCTAAGTCGAGTGTTTTCTTCCATTTTCCTATTCTCTTGATAACTTAGGGTCTTAATTGAGTTGAAGTATATATATTTATTCCTAGCATGCTCTATGCGAACTTGTTAATTGTCCGGTACATGAGCTACGGGCTATGTCTTCATGCATAGACCTAACTTGTTTTTCTCATTTCAAACTTGTATATATATATTTCCAAGTTGTACTTGGCGTAAGACCCGCGTAGATGTCATTATTTGAAACTAGTTGATTTTTTTCCTTTTGAGTATGTAAATGTCTTATTGTCTTCCACGTGTACTATTTAATAATTCATTTTGATTTCGTTATGCTTCAACTATTATTCATGTCGAGATATGTTCACATCAAATTCAATGAAGCATATTTAAAGCGTATTAAATTATTTGTACTCAAGTCACTTCCGCAGTTTAATTCATCATCCATGTTGATTTCGGTTTATTTCTAAGCTATTTCAACTTCATCATTTTCACAACGTTTTAAATTGTTTCAAAACCCTTAACGTGCATTGTCCGCACGTGGGACTGCCGCATAGGCCCAATTTGGGGGTGCGGCAAAGCTTGCTGAAACATTTATGAGGAAATACTTCCCTCCAACAAGAAATGCCAGATGTAGAAACACTATTATGACTTTTAGGTTGGAGGATGAATCCATGAGTGAAGCTTGGGAAAGATGTAAGGAGTTGCTCAGAAGATGTCCAAATCATGGAATGTTATATTGTATTCAAATTAAGACTTTCTATAATGGTTTAAGTGGAAATTCAAGGATGGTTGTTGATGCATCTGCTGGAGGAGCACTGTTAGATAAAACCTACAATGAAGCTTGTGAGATTTTGGACAAGATTGCTACAAACAACTATTATTGGTCAAATTCAAGAGCTGCAAGCAACAATTTATACTCAAAAGGTAATTGGTATTCTGGAAAAAGATCCCCTTACTACTTTGACATCACAGATGGAGGCTTTAGGAGCAACTATGAAGATCATAAAGAAGAATACTAGCCAGGCTATGGTTACTTCAACACCTACAAAAGTTGCAATGGCTCTGAGTTGTATTTACTGTGGAGAAGCACACCAATTTGAGGATTGCCCATCGAACCCAGCTTCAGTCTATTACACAGGAAACAAGAATCAACACCATCACAGTAACAATCCTTACTCAAATACCTACAACATTGGATGGAGAAATCATCCCAACTTCTCTTGGTCTAGACAAGGAAATCATAATGCTGCAGCGAAGGAGCAGCATTACAATAAAGGAGGCTACAATCAGCAATAGAGTTTGGAAGCATCGCCTCCTAAACAAGAGAAAACCATGGAAGAGATGATGAAGGAGTTTATGACTTAGAATGAGGTGCGCTTGAAGAGTCATGATGCTCTTATTCATAGTCATGCATCTTCCTTGAGGAATCTAGAGGTGCAAATGGGATAGTTAGCCAATGAACTAAGAAGCAGGCCACATGGCACCTTACCTAGCAACACTGAAAATCCACTTGGAGGAAAAGAGCAATGTAAGGTTGTCACATTAAGAAATGGGAAACAATTTGAGGAAAGGAGAGTTGTACACTTGGAAGTTGGAGAAGGGTCATCTTCAAGAACTACAACAAACAAGGAGAAGCCCTTGAAAGAGAAACTGGTAGAGAATGAGGATATAATTTCTGAAACAATAGTTGAAAAAGATCCTATGGAGAAAGTGGGGGAAAACTCTGAGGGAAATGCGGCTAAGGCAAAGAGGAAATCTGGATTGGATGTGTATGATTATGTACCACCTCCACCATATCCAGTCAAATTCAAGAAGCAAAAAGAAGAAGAGCAGTTCAAGAAATTTTTGGAAATGCTGAAGCAACTTCATATCAATGTTCCATTGGTGGAGGCACTCGAGCATATGCCTACTTATGTGAAATTCTTAAAAGACATCTTGTCAAAGAAAAAGTGGTTGAAGGAGTTTGAAACAGTTTCACTTTTTGAGGAAGTAGATGGACCTCTAAGAAGACAAATTCCAGCCAAGCTCAAGGATATAGGAAGTTTCACTATTCCTTGTTCCATTGGAGGCCGAGATGTGGGCAGAGCTTTGTGTGACTTAGGAGCTAGTGTGAATCTAATGCCATTATCAACATTTCAGAAGTTGGAGCTAGACCAACAACTATATCTCTACAACTGACTGATAGATCCACTGTACACCCTGAATGGAAAACTGAGGATGTGCTTGTAAGGGTGGATAAATTCATATTTCCTGCAGATTTTATTATCTTTGACTATGAAGCAGACAGAAAGGTACCTATCATTTTAGGGAGACCCTTTCTTACCACAGGGAGGACTCTTATTGATGTAGAGAAAGGAGAATTGAATATGAGGGTGCAAGATGAACAATCTATTTTTAACTTGTTCAATGTCATGAAGGTCCCTGATGATTCAGAAGATTACTTCTCTGTTGGAGTTCTGGAATTAGCTATTGAAGAATTTATACTGGAAAACCACTCTAGAAAAAATTATGGCAATGAAGAGTTACCTGGTGATGATTTGGCATGGGTAGAGCAAGGACGAAAGTTTGGGGGAGTTAGGAAACCTTCTGTGCCGTTGGATTTTTTATCTAGGGAGATAAAGGAATCCAAGCCATCCATGGAAGAACCCCAGACTTGATTTTGAAGCCTCTACCTACCATTTAAAGTATGCATATTTGGGTGAATTAGACACATTGCCAGTTATTATAGCAGCAAATTTGAAGGAGAAGAATGAGCAGAGCTTGTTGGAGCTGCTTAAGAGGCATAAACGAGCAATAGGGTGGACTATCTATGATATTAAGGGGATAAGTCCCACAATCTGTATGCTCAATATTTTGATAGAAGAAGGGAGTAAGAATCCCATTCAACTACAGATGAGGTTGAATCCTAACATGAAAGAGGTAGTGAAAAAGGAAGTTATCAAGTGGCTGGATGCAGGGATTATCTTCCCTATTTTTGATAGTTCTTGGGTAAGTCCAGTGCAGTGTGTCCCTTAGAAGGGAGGAGTCATAGTAGTCCAGAATGAGAATAATGAGATGATTATAACTAGGACTGTGACTGGATGGAGGATCTGCATTGACTACAGAAAACTGAATGATGCAACAAATAAGGATCACTTTCCTTGGCCATTTGTAGATCAGATGCTAGACAAATTAACTGGACAAGAGTTTTACTGCTTCTTAGATGGGTATTCAGGGTGTTAGGAATATTGTTAGATATTATAAAAACCCTTTTGGTTGTAATTGATTCATAGTCTTAGGATGATATGTTTTGGTGCATCAAAGCTCTAGCAACTGAGTATCGAGTCAATTGTAAAAGTCCTATATAGAAATTCATACTCGAGTTGTAATCGAAATAGAAAGAAGAAAAATCAAGGTTGTTGAAGGAGTCAGCAGACTTGATGAATTGCTGAAGATTGCGAAAAGAAGAAAAGACCAGCAATGCGGAGGAACATTACAAGAATGCTGAAAGAATAATTCCAGTAGAATCCGAAGGTCTTAACTCAAACTGCTGAAAGGCCACCCGCGTGCTAGAAGCCAGCAAACAACAATCATCAATCAGGGAAAGATGCACAGTTGAGGTTCAGATGGATCACAAATCATAAGAAAACTCGATGAATAAGAAGATAGAATAATCATGATACACAAAGGAGGGTTCAGACCTACTAAGGATCTGTTCTGACAAAGACGACAACAAATAGACGCTATGTCAATCAGAGACGAGGAGACATGAAGAGTCTATGTCCACTGCAGAAAAAGGAAGAACGCAGATAGGTTAGCAATGCCTTTGAGTCTAACAGATAATATTCAAACAGCCATTTGAATCCTCACCTATAAATATGTGTCATCTGTAATTGATTCAAAGGTTCGAGAAATTCTACACTTAGAGATAACAAAAATAGACCAAATACATTCTCTATAATACGCGAACACATTCGAGCTAAGTTCTTGACTGAATATTTTCATAAGCTTTCATCTCTAAAGCTCGAGACCTTCAAAGTTAAGCTTCCAAGGTTATTTTGGGATTCTTCCTACTCTGGAAAGAATCTAGCAGTCACGATTGCCATGCAAATGTGATTCTTATGGGCAACACCAAAATAAGGATAGGTTCTGGGAAGAACTATAAAACTCCCAACAGTCGATGTCCAAGGAGAAGAGAGGTTTGTGCTCACTCTACGGAGCGACACCGGTTGAAGATTGGTGATTGAGGTGCTTGAAGGTGCGCATTGACCAGACGGAGGATCTGCTCAACGTTAGAGATCAGGCCTGACCTTGTACTCATTCTTCTAGTGAATTTTCAGTCGGAGGACTGAAGAGTGGACGAAGAACAATTGTTCGAATCACAATAAAACCCTTCTGTCCTTTACTGCTTTATATTGTTATATTCTGCGCATACATATTTCAAACTCAACACATCAAGTATTGAAGTATAAACTGTAATATTGGATTAACGAATATTCGAGCTAAACACATTTGATGAACACTTGCTAAGTCGAGACCTTATCAAGATAAGTGCAAGATTAATTTAATGCTTCCGCTGCATACAAAACACTCTGATCGGGGACCAACACATGGTATCAGAGCGGTTGGTCTTTACAGACTAGCTACTACTAAGTCGCTTAGGACCAGATCCAGATTTTTCTTGCATATCTGTGTTTCTGTGTTTAGCTCAGAATTGAAGAAATGGTGCACAATGCAAAGCTTGCAAAGTTCTCTCCAGAATCCTACTCTACCTGGAAAAAGAGGTCATTGATCACTCTGATGAATGTGCATCCTGAGATGGGACAAGTGATCGAGAAGGGACCGATTAAAATCTAGAAGGTAAAGACAAGGGTCAGAGAAGATGTAGCAGGACCAAACGAAATGGTAGACAAGCCATTTGAAGAATGGACTCAAGAAGAGCGATCGCATGATCAACTAAATTACGTAGCCATAGAATTAATATTAGGTGCCTTGTCACCTACATTAATGGCAGAAGCTTTGGAGTACACTAATGCCAAAGAAATGTGGGATTTTCTTGGATCTCTAAGCAAATAAACTGATCAGATGAAGAGAAACAAGCTACAACAATGGGTAGAGAGGTATAAATCTTTTCGATTGATTCCATCAAGGACATGGAGGACAAATTCAAAAACATTGTAGTTGAATTAATGAAATTGGGAAGTATGTACGAGCTCCCCGACATGAATTCAAAGATTCTTTCAAGACTACCGAAGGAGGTTTGGTTTGTCAAAGTAACCAATCTAAAGGAAAAGGATCTATCAGCGATCAGCACCAAAAAAGTTTTTGCTCAACTGAAGGACCATGAATGGGACATCACAAAAATCAACAAACACGAAGCTGCTCGTACTGGAGTAATCACTGAATAACCAGTTGAGGATGCTGCATTCTTCGTGAAGAAAGACGGACAAAAGTGGAAAACAAAGAAGTTATTCCACTCAAATCGACCAACTCAGTCTAGTTCAACAAAGGAGATTCCTTCCACCAGCGAATCAAAATTCAAAGAAGCGGAATGCTCAGTCAGCGAATTGGAAGAACAGATGAAAAGGCTGCAGAAGCTGCTGATGAATGTCAAAAGGAAAAAGAAGGACTTCCAACAAAGTTAGCCAGCAGACAGTAGAAATGTCAAGAAAGCGCCAAGAACATGCTACGAATGTAATTCCCCGGATCATTTGAAGTTCGAGTGTCCATGAGTAGATCTAGAAGAAAGGGAAAGACTGAGGAAACTGTTTGAAAGGCGAGCATCAAAAGCTGTCACCAAAGCACTGTTGACAAGGACTGAAATACCAGACATCCCTGATTATGACGATGAAAATTACTCATTAGAAGATGAAGAGGATGTTCTCATGGTGTTCATGGCGGATATCAATGAAGAGCAGACATAAGAATCATCTCCAGCTGCCACCGAAAACCAGGTAACATAGTCTACTATGTCTATTACTTCTACCTCTAATAACATGCATGATACTGCTGATTCATATTGCTCATAACTGTAGAATATTTGCTGAAATAGTTTTCAAAAGTTCATGATTAAAAGATATTTTAGTAAAAGCAATTTCTTCTCTGAAATCTTAGCTTTTTAATTCGACTAATGAGATTGAAAAATCTAGGTGAGCAGACGATGAACTTTCAAAAGTGAAAACTGAATTCTTCTCCGTGAATGAGAAATTTAACATTTTGAAACAGGAGAATAAAGTTTTGAAAAGCAATAACTCCGTGCAAAATATGTGTCAATGCAAATTTTCAAAAAGCTCGAGAGACTTGAATGATATTCTAAGTGTCCAAAGAAGCTCGAACAACTTTGCTGGAATAGGCTTTGATAGAGAAACATCTTGCGATGCTGAATCAAGTAAGACAAAGAAAATTGTTTTTGTCCCAGCAACTGATAAGATTCAGTAAACTGCTAGAAAAGACAAGAGGGAAAACTCTAAGTTAACTGTTCTGCAGAAATGCTGGCAGACCAACATTCCTCAGTTGTCTACTCAGCAAAGACTTAATTACAAGTCTGCTGAGAAAAGACCAGCAAAGTCTGAGTTTGTAACCCAGCAGACTAATCCATCTGCTAGGAAGGTGCATACTAATGCTAGCAAGGCTAAGTAATCTGCTGAGATTGCAAGGAAGCCAACATTCACTCCAAGTAGAAGGAACATCTACTTGAGGCAAGAGTCTAAAACAAACCATTTTCAAAAGATAGTGATGGCTCAACACACTGCTACACATTCCTTTGAAGATTTCAGTTCTCACACCAACAAGAGCGGAAGGGTAGTGAAATGTGATAATAAATGAAATATCAAAATCACGAAAGTCTGGATTCCCAAAGGAATAATCCAGAAAACTAATCCAGCAGGACCCGTAATTGATCGGGTACCAAAAATATAACTTCTTTGTTTTGCGGGAACAGGGTCCAGAAATAAGAACATCAAGAAAACTCAAAGAATGGATTCTAGATAGTGGATGCTCAGGTCACATGACAGGAGATGAAGAGATCTTCACAGAACTTCACAAGTTCAGAGGATCTTCAATTTCATTTGGAGACAACTCCAAGGCTAGAGTAATTGGAAGAGGGTGCATCGTACAAAATGCAATGCGAATAATAAATGTCGCCTTCGTTGATAGCCTCAAGCACAATCTACTGAGCATCAGCCAGCTAAGTGAAAATGGATATATAGTTTCCTTCTTAGACACAGGATGTGAAGTTGCTGATAGGACCACCGGTAAAGTGAAGCTTAGAGGAGTCAGGAAAGGAGGACTCTACCTTGTTGACTGGGAAAGTGGTTAACAAGCATCATGCTTTATAGCATTTAGCAAGGAAGAGACAAACTGATACATCGCCAAGAATATATTGCCAAGAATAACATTGTTGCAGGTTTACCTCAAGAAACCTTCAAAAAGGAAGGAATATGTTGAGCCTGTCAATAAGGAAAACAAGTCAAAGTGTCCTTCAGATCCAATCCAGAAAAGGCCACTTCAAACAGAATCCTTGAGTTGCTGCACATGGTTTATTTTAGCCCTGTGACTCCACCCACTGTAGGTAACAAACAATATACTTTAGTTGTTATTGATGATTATTCTAGGTACACATGGGTGAGGTTACTCAAAAGCAAGGACGAGGTGAGTATTATCCATCCAGCGTTAATACTCAGAGTTCAAAATGAAAAAGAGCTCACGGTATAAAGGATAAGATCCGACAACGGTACAAAATTCTGTAATGGAGCATTGATGGACTTCTGCGCCAATGCTGGGATAGGACATGAGAGGTCCACTTCAAGAACACCCCAACAGAATGGCTTGGCAGAAAGAAGTAACATGACACTCAAAGAAGTTGTGCGAACAATGCTCGCGGATATAGATCTGAGTCAATGGTATTGGGGAGAAGCTGCTATGAATGCTTGCTACACACAGAACATAAGCGAAATAAATCTTCGCTTCAACAAGACTCCCTATGAAATATACCATGGTCATAAGTCTTCCTTAGCCCATCTTCGAGCTTAATAAGACAACCAAACTTGTGGACATATCATGCAATGATATTTTTTATGAAACTACTTTAGTGCGCTGGACCATGAGAAGTCAAGGAGATGAGACTCATGAAACCAATGATGTCTATGGATCTTAATATGGACATCCATCTCACAAAGGATATAGAGTACTTAATAAGACAACCAAACTTGTGGAAATAACATGCAATGTTATTTTTGATGAAACTACTTTAGTGCGCTGGACCATGAGAAGTCAAGGAGATGAGACTCATAAAACCAATGATGTCTATGGATCTTCAGGCCTGAATACATCCGAAGCTGAACCGATTGATCCGTCTAGGTTAATGAGTAAATCATCATCTCTAGTGGAGACCTTGATTGATCAGCCGAAAGTCAAGAAGGCCGGTGATACAACTCGTAATGCTGAGGCCACCATAAATTCTCTCAAAGAGCTTACATGTCAAAAGGGAACTCAAGGAGATGAAGTCGTCAATCAGAATGAGGATACAACTGAAGGTTCCCAGAATGGAGAGAGAAGTACTAAAGACAACTCTGCTGAAGACAACCAGGAGCAGACTGCTGAAGACAGAAGTACTACACCAGTAATCCAGAATCCAGCAGATGACATGCCAGAAGACAGTCACTCAGCAGAAGACACCTCACAAGTGTAGCAAACACTTTGGAAAATCTGCAGCTTGTTGACGTACTAGTCTCAGAAGAACCCATCGGACCACCCAGCAGTCAAGACATTCCAATAAGAGAGCTACAAAGACCTAAATGGTTGCTTAGAGATCATCCAATGGAAGCAATTATAGGAGATATTGCAGATCCAATCCAAACCAGGCACAGTGTCATGCTAGCCTGCTTCATATCACAAGAGGAGCCTACCAAAGTAGCAAACGCACTCAAATCAGCTGACTGGATGAACGCAATGCAAGAAGAACTAGAAGAGTTCACAAAGAACCACGTATGGGATCTCGTCGATCGGCTGACACATCAATCAATGATAGGAACCAAATGGGTATTTAAGAATAAGCGAGACAAAAATGAAATCGTCATTCGCAACAAAGTCAGACTAGTGGCCAAAGGATATGCACAGTGTGAAGGAATAGACTTTGATGAAACCTTTGCTCTGGTTGCTCGACTGGAAGCAATCAGGTTATTCCTAGCATATGCTGCCCATCATGGTTTTACTGTATTTCAGATGGAAGTCAAGAGCGCATTCCTGAATGGTGAATTATAGGAGGAAGTCTACGTGGAGCAACCTCCAAGATTCGAGCGCGGAAACAAGGTGTACAAACTAAAAAAAGCTCTCTATGGTTGATCACTGCTATTTCTAATAGATTAATTATAATAACAACGACAAATAAATTTGTAAACCCTAATGTTATCGATCCAGGGGAATTGTGTGGGGAAACTATCCTATATACTAGCTATGATCCTAAGATTCATTGTTTGAGAGATCCAAAATCAGGGTTTTATAAAAGTAAAGAAAACAATGCAGAAAATTAAAGTAGTTTGGAAACAAATTTAAAGGAACACAGATTCTAGGGAAGAATTCATATTATGGATGACATGTAGGAATCAATTAATTTAACAGGTGAATTACTGCAACAATGCTATATTTCCTTGTTTGGCAAATATAACCTAGATTACTAACTAGTGACTATCTCCGCTCGGTCTCAAAGTACACCAAATTAGTCAATCTGATAAGCAAATCAGTTCAATTCCTATAGTCTAGTACATCTGTTTGGATAGTGTAGATTGTATCATGCATTCCTATTCCCACTATTAATATTCACCTCTCGGTCCTTCTATCAATAGCTAGATATCTAAATTAATCGTCACCTCTCGGTCCTTGAATTAATCTAGAATTAGAAAATAAACACAGGAATCATGAACCTAATTAATTAATCCTAACATGCATCCATAATAATATCAACCCCTATAACCCGCTAGGGTTTCTAGCCACTCATCGCAGATAGAAATCCAAAAGAAAACATATTAAATTGCATAAAAGTAAAGAACTTACAAGAAAAATAAAAGGGTTTCGTGTTCCCCAAGTCTCCAAACTCTAAAAACTAAATACTATGATGATTGGTAATGAAAAATCGAATTTAGTAGGCTATTTATAGGGGTGGATATGTATCTTATCAAATCTAGGGCTAAAGATATGAATAAATCCATTTTCCTCGAATTTCCGCTCCAGCAGACAGCCTCGCGTCGATCGTGGCTGATCCACATCGATCGACGTGGCTTCTTGGTCGGCATCGATCAATGCTGATTGGCGTCTGTCGACGCAGCTTCTCGCCCCTTCTGCGCGGTCTCACGGTTTTGGCCATAACTTTCTCTCCCGAACTCCAATTGACCCGATTCTAGTTGCGTTGGAGAGCTAACTCAAAGCATCATCCATTGCCATGTGCCAATAGCTCGAATTCCTCTTGTGGAAGAACTCTTCACTGCTACTCTTACACGTCACTGCTTCCGGAACGGATTTCTCGTGAACTTAGGCCTAAAACCCTACAAAAACACCAAAATGCACATAATACCACCTAATATAGACTCATGCATAAAATATATATATAAACTCAATAAAACTACATAAAATAGTAGAAAATAATATAGATAAGCGAGTAAAATAATGAGCTTATCAATGGTCTGAAGCAAGCCCCAAGAGCTTAGTATGAGACGATATCACAGTTTTTGCTGAAGAAAGGATTCGGGAAAGGAAAGATCGACGGACAATATTCTTGATGAAAGATGCCGAAGAAATTCTACTAGTTCAAATCTATGTCGATGAAATCTTATTTGGATCAAGAAATCTAAATCTATGTGAGAAGTTTGCGCAACTTATGCAGACTAACTTTCATATAAGTATGATGGGAAAATGTCATATTTTCTAGGTCTGCAAGTTCAACAATCCAGTGATGGGATATTTATTCATTAGAAGAAGTATACCATGGATCTCATCAACAAATTCTGTCTAGAGAAGACGAAGACACTGCGGATTCCAATGAGCACTGCCTGTCAAATCTCAATGGATGAAGAAGGCGAATCCGTAGACCCCACAACATATAGAGGAATAATTGGCTCCTTGCTATACTTGACAGCCAGCAGACCAGACATATCATATGTTGTAGGCGTATGTGCTAGACATTAAGCGAATCCAAAGAAATCGCACATGGAATACACACGAAGAATTGTCAGATATCTGAAAAGAACAGAATCGTTAGGAATTTGGTATCCCAGAGCAGATGATCTCACACTTGTAGGATACTCAGATTCACACTTCAGAGGCTGCATAATTGACCAAAAGAGCACAAGCAGAATATACCGATTCCTAGGTCATAAGCTGATAAGCTGGTCCAACAAGAAGCAACACTTCGTAGCAACGTCCACAACGGAAGCAGAATACGTAGCTGCTGCAAGTTGCTATACACAAGTGTTGTGGATTAAGCAACAACTTCAAGATTATGGAGTCAGCACTTGTTGTGTTCCTATTTATTGCGACAACAATAGTGCGATGTGCATCACAAAGAATCCAGTACATCATTCCAGGAAAAATCACATCAATATCCGACATCACTTCATTCGAGATCATGTTGAGAAAAAGGATATCTTAGTGGATTATATCAGAACAGAGGATCAACTAGCAGACATATTCACCAAACATCTAGCAGAGAACAGGTTTAAGGAGCTTTGTCTTAAGCTCGGTCTATTGGAATTATAAGAGGTTATGGAAGAATGAGTTCCAGCTCTCATTCTGTTCTTAGTTTTTCTCAAGAATCAAAATTATATAGTCGTTTGGATTTCCTGAAAACTATGCGTAATAAGAGTGTGTCCCAGCTCACGCTCTTCAGAAAGATAACACTGAAATTTTAAAAAATTGTTGAGTCCTAGCTCTCAGCAATCTAGATGATTAAATATGAGAGAATATTGATTCCAGCAGAGTAAGTCAGGAGATTGCTGAGTCCCAGCTCTCAGCATTAGAGAAGATACTGCTGAATCAATATATGTTGAATGAATTTCGGGAAGTTGATCAGATATGAGAATAAATATCGAGATACTCAACCGACGTATTAATTGAAATCATCATCAATGACGAAACGACAATACATATTCACTATCATTATTAAAGATCTCGTTCAAGGCTCGAGACGATTCAGTTCTAAAAATAGTCGCCACATGGAAAGTCATTGCGAAACCATCGGTTCCCTAAGCAGACAAAGTGATTAGAAGAACAAGTCTCTATGAGGGATTACATCTACTTAAGAGAGGTTATCTTCCTTAGAGAACCATATCCCAAAGTCTCAAAACCCTAGATCTATCACGTGCCTTCAACTTCCTTTTTTTTAAACCCTGCTCGAAGAGATCAGAAATGTCGTCCTTTACCATCTAACCAAAATACCTCCAAAATGGGTTCGAGCAACGTGACTTGGAAGTCTCCAAATTGAGAGGAAGAGTCGTAATCTTCACAGAGATCACATATAAGAAGATTCACTCAATTCTCGGTTCACCATGGACGATGAGCTTTCTCATATTAGAACCGAACGGAGATAAGAGGTCCATTTTGTCAGGCCATGACAGTTTTCTCGTTGGAGAGATATAAACTTGTAAGGTGGGTCTGAAGATGGATATTCATTAGTCATAAGGAATGGGAAAACCCTCTTGGTTCCAGTCAGCCAAGGTACCCAAGGGGCCCATTCAATTCCTTCCCATCTCTTCTTCCAGGATCAAGCTTCAATCCATGGAGAAGATGAGGAGATCAAAGGAAGACTCTCAGATGGAGTAAATGCAACATGAATCATCTACTTAGCATCTGAAGAGCTAAGAAAAGCTTGCGAATGGTGCTATTCGGAAATAGCAAACAAGAACTAAAAAACATTTACTGAGTCCAAGCTCTCAGTAAAGAGACTCTTTGTTCTTAAAAGATCAAAAATATTAAAAGAGTCGATATTATCTATTGAGTCCAAGCTCTCGGTAGAACCCCGAAGAATGCTGAGCACAAGCTCTCAGCAGACATCTGTAGACTGCTAAGGATACATCTTAAACAATTGTTGAGTCTAAGCTCTCAGCAGACTATAAGCATCTACTGAATGTAGGACCTTCCAAAGTGAATGTTGAGTCCAAGCTCTCAGCAAACAAGGTCTAAGGAATGAACAAATCACAACAGACTCAAGAAGCTAAATGCTGAGTCCAAGCTCTCAGCAAACTAGGTGATCTACTACTTTCTTATAAAGGGGTATTACAGATAATCAAATGCTGAGTCCAAGCTCTCAACATAGGCCATTCACATTGCTGGATATGCTATCCACAACAAATGTACATTTGCATGACTCACCAGCAAACATAAAAGAGATAATCATTTCAAATATCCCGAAAGGCGGGATTATCTTTTGACGGCAAAGCTACAGAGTCCGCATTAATTGAGAAGGAGACTCTAGCTCAGGGCGGCGACAAATACCAAGGAGACACATCAGCCACACTCAAGTTTCCAATTTCAAGGGACGTAAGATGAACCATCACCAACTGCCCAACCGTCAATTCATCCATATTAGAAGGAGAGATCCAACCGCTCACAGTAAAGCCAGTTACTTGGGATCGTATATAAGAAATTTGGTTTGGGAATTTTCTAAAAACCCTAATACTTCCATATCTTCTGATTTCGAAATTTCTTCTATGCTACACTTTCTGAGCTTTTCTGAAGAAACATCAATGGCAGAATCTTCCAACCACACCAGTTCCCCTGTAGAGTCATCCGGATGGCCCAACATGCCCGAAGAGCCTGAACAATTCCAACCGACGTTCACAGGCATCTACAAGACAGAGGATATTGACGAATCCATTTCTTACTATCGCCTAGTTGCCATAAGCCATTGTGAGGAGGCTGATGCACGTGTAAATTCAACACACAAACCAAGTTAAATTTTCAATCCAAGGTCCTTCCAATTCACCCTATCTACTACCATTTACTAGCTTAGAAGTTTATAGCTAGGCAAAACTTTCGTCGTTGATTGTCAATTAACTGGGCAAAATCATAGCAAAACTAAACATACATGAAATAAAGCACATTTATAATCATGTTCAAACTTAAATCCGATAATCAAATCAAACAATTCTCTCAACTTAGGTAGATAGAGTATCAAGTGCAACAATAAGACAAGTGTGAGTGTTGTATGAATGTCTAAAGTGTTCAATTGAGATCAAATCGAGTTGTAAACCTATTTAATTCCTAGAAGATTTAGCAATCCACTCTCAATTAGTTAACCCCTTGTCACGACGAGCTAACCGTTGATGATAATAGAACTCTCAAACAATCACGTTATAGAATTCTAGACACTCCTTCTAGAATGTTGATTATTTCCCTACGACCTATCTCCACACAGAGATTGGTTTTAGAATCGAATGAATCTACACTATTCACGACGATTCCACCTGCGTGTTGGCTGTTGTGTTCACATCAAATACCTCCTAGGGTTGCTATTACCTACACCTAGGTGGTAAGGATAAGATCTAGTGCAATTCAAGCTCTTAAAGGAAAGTAAACAATCAACATTCAATCTCAATTTCACAAATCATCCATTCAAACAACACTCACAAAAAAGGTTTAGCTCGTCATACCTTCAATTTCATTCAATACAATAGAAAGAGTAAGAGAATCCATTACAAATTGAAGGTAAAATGTAGATCTTCCTCAATTGTATTCCTTGTCCTCAATCTACCCCTTGGTCTTCCTTGATCTTCAACAAATGTGGAGGAATATGTCCTTGATCTCCTTGAATGTGGATGGGAAGTGAATGCAAGATGGATTGGGAGAGAATTTCTCTAGTGTTTATTTGAAATTTGGGCAAAAGTTCACTTCAAACTCAAAAACCCCCTTTTATAGGCGAGCAAACAGGGCATTGGCTCGCCCAAGATGGCTCAATAACTGCCAAAATTGTCAAAAATCTCGATCTGGCTCGGCCGAGCCAGATTGGCTCGACCGAGTCTGCTCTCTGTTGGTAGTGGCTCGGTCGACCCTGCATCGCTCGGCCGAGCGAGCCCTCTGTCCTCATGGCTCGACCGAGCCAGGCCTCTGAACTCCAGAAAACTCCCTTCTCTGCTCCGCTCGGGCGAGCCTATCCTCTTTTGACTCCAAACTCAGAGGATTTGCCTCCAAAACTCAACCAAAAGTGTTGTTGTATGCTCAAAACTCAACCTACACCATTCCAAAAACAAAAACACAACAAAAGAACAACAAAAACATATGATATGAGAGTAAAATGACCACAAACATGCACACTCACATACCGAAATGAAGGTCATTTTACGCACATATCATAATCCCCCAAACTTGAACCTTTGATTGTCCTCAATCAAAACAAAGTAAAGCAATCTATTGACCTCATGAAAATACCTCACAACTCATCTTGATTACCTTAACATGCCCTTATCAAACGAGATTATCACCTAACTTTGTGACACAGTTAATGATAAGGACTTGAACCACTCATCAAATATAGATAAAGAAACAAAAGCACTCCCTCACGTGTTTAGGGATGATGAGAATCACTCATTCACAAGATATCGAGCTCAATTTCTATGGGCTTGCATCCATTCTCACCACTATACTACAATGAGTTGGCTTCTAGAATCAAGAAGGTCTTTGTTTTTGGTTATAACGTGGCTTACTAAATGGTAGGTGTTTTTGGGCCAAAGTGACTAAACTTCTCAATCTCCCAAAACCCCCCAAACTTGTTTCCTTCGAACCACTTCAATACTCGAGGCTTATTCATTTTCACAACACTTCTATTTAATTTTTTTCTTTTTCATCTCTTTTCTTCTTTTTTTTTATTTTCTAACACCATCATTCATTCATTTCATGGTGTCTCTCTTTCTTTTTCACACACTTGCACCAAATTTTTTTTTTTGTTGGTGCCTCATTTTCTAGGATTCAAATCAATCCTTTATTTCATAATATTCATGCCTCAAAATTTTCAATCATCACGATTCCAATCAATTCCCAACCCAACTCACAACACCGTATTCACCCTCATACACTCTTTCCCCCCAAATTTGATCCTAATAATATCAAAGAAATATCTTCAAATAAGCTCAATCACGGGGGTCAAAGATATGAATGGCAAACAATTATCAAGATAATCCACCTTATACTCCCGATGTGTGAGGTAGAACTAAGAATTGATGGCCTAATATCATTTTCTAGTCACCATACTTATGCCAAATAGATAGAAAATATATGCAAGTTCTAGATCTTTTCACTCTCAATCTCACCTCTCTCAATCGGAAAAAAATATGGCAATATCATGGCTCAAAAGTCTCAGCTTTTCTTCAAGTCCAACACATTAACCACACACAAAACTCGGCAATTCTAAAGTAAGATGCAAACATGCATCGACATCAAGATTTCGCCCTATGATCGGTTGAGACAAAATTCAGGCTCCACTAAGTCAATCATGGTCCAATCTCAAGTTCTTGTTTGGGTTCAACACACACACACACAAGCACACAACATCCTAAAAACAATCTACATGCAATGAACAATTCGCAAGAGAAATGATAGAATGCATTACCCATTGGTAGCAACGATCGAACCATTCTCCCATGTCTTATTTGTACCTACTCAAAATCAACACAAACACCACCAAACTATTGAGCATAAAACAAACCAATTAAGCTCTCATTTCCACCAAACTTTCCACAAACCATAATCAACAATGATAAGATATTATCCACTAGCTCACCAACATACCAAACTATTCAACAATCCACAAACCATGCCAAATAGAAAATATTAATTCATGCAAGCTCGCTAATAATCCATCAAAACATATCATAACCATAAAAACCAAACATCCAATCCACATTCAAATCCAAAAAGTAGATCAAATCATTATACAACCCAATCGAAGATCAAATCATTATTCAATTCAAACAAACTAAACTAGAAAGCAAAGTAAAGAGACAGAGGATAGAGGAGAATAAACCACATCACCGACTACCGGCACTTCCCCAGTCAAGTGAGACTAAGTTTGCAAAATAGTAGGCGGTGTGGCATCACTCCATCCTATCCTGCGGTAATTGGCGGGCTCTGCGGGACTGATACGGAATGGGGACACGACGTTGAAACTCTCGGGCATCCTCCTGAACCTCATCCATCCTCCGGTCAAGTCTGTTAAATCTAGCAGCAATGGAGTTCTGATCAGCTATGTAGCCCCACTGGAAAGTAGAAAAATATGTATGGTGGTCATCCTCACATCCATATCCTGCAAAGACAAAGACAAAGAGTCAACAGTCTCGGCGGTCCTCTGCATCATCGACATCATCTACCACTGTCAATCCTGAACCGGGGCATGCTGGGGCTGCACGGGTGCTCGGGCCAACACCCTCTAATCCAACCTTCTCCTCCTCCAATAGATGACGAAGAATAGTGAAGTACCCATCAGGGGACAACACTCCAACAACATCCTTGTGATCCTCCGTGTCCAGCAACCAATTTGATCTATCACTCAAATCCGACACTGTTGTCCACTCTTTTCGGGACATTTTTAAATCAAAATTTCCAAATTTGTAGTATATATATCTCCCATGCCCAGGAACCAAAAACCTTCCAGCCAACAAAGAATTTGTATCTACATACACAGCAGGAGCAGACACACCCGACAGTGACACCTCAAAATACTCAAAGATAGGAGTGATCATTCCACAACTAAAAGTAGAAGATTTAGTATTGGTAACCCGACTCCATCCATCCATCAACATAGCCCCCAAAGAAAATTTAATCTCATTCATCATGGCATAAAGCATATACAACTCAGGAGTAATCACATTACTTGATTCGTATCTACCACACACAGAACCACCCACAAACTTTTGAATGTAATGAATAATCGGATTCCTAATAGATGTAGCTCTACAATTCTTTATATTAAAACTCCTACCAGACTTAATTCCAGTGATTTCCTCCCAAAAATCCCCCATACTCACATTCTCATGCAAGAACACTGAATCAACATCGCAACCATAAATCTCATCAACCTTAGCATTTTGGAAGAAGTGTTCCTTACCTCTAATCTTGAATTTCATTGACAAAGGTATACCTCCTGTGCCTTTCATGATTGTCACAGAGGCTAGGAACTCCCTCGACAATTCCATATAGCCGGGCCAACATGCCATAAGCAACTTCGACCACCCAATCCCTTCAAGGAGACTCCACACATCGTCTTTCAATTTCAACGCCTTCAATGTCTCCCGGCAATGATACGTAGTGCCCACAACTTGGCGTTATGCTAGACTCTTGTATCTAGCGAATTCTTCGTCATCAAATCCCTTTGGGCGACTAATAGAAGAAGAAGAAGAAGCCCCCCTTGCACGTTTGCTAGCCATCAATGGAATTAGAGGGTGAGATATGCACAAATCAAAGCAAATATATGTTAGAGAAAATTGGGAAGGGAAAATCTCGACCGAAATGAAGATGGGGCGAAATGGGCATTCAAATCGGTCTTAAAAACATGCGTCGTTTGACTGAGCGACAGCTCTATCCGAGCTGCAACAAGGGCACGATCTGGCTCGGTCGAGCCTCAGTCGCTCGACCGAGCGGCCCCCTGAACCCGCCAAAAGTTTAAATTTCCAGCATTTTTCCTTCTTGCTCATTACTCCTCAAATCATATAGTTCACCATCTGGAACTATCTCAACTCCAACAAGTTCATCTAGCAATAGCACACGTTCAATTTCTTCCGGTAATGGCATCTCTATCTCTCATTTCCTCACATAGTCAAAGAAATGCACCTCTTTGGGTTGATCATCTTTCTTTTCTTCCACTTGCTCTTCTTTAACCTCCTTTCCTTCTTCCTTCACTACAATCACTTCTACTACTTCCACACTCTCAACTTTTGGAGTCATAACCTCCAATTTCTCATCCATTCTATTTTCACTGTCAACCATATTACACCATTTCTTTTGAATAACTTCGGTGTCACTTGGAAATTTTCCAGCTTGGTGTTTTCCACTTAGTTGTTTGGCGATTGAAGAAAATTGCAGCTGAATTTATTTTATCAATTTCTTCATTCGGGTTTCTCCTCATCTCTTGGTTGGCATATCTACTACTTCCTCCAGCATATCCTCCTTGACCACTACTCACTCCTCCTTCCAATTGCATTTGAGGATTGAGAGCATTGTTGGGATATGCATAAGAGATGTTCGGGTGAAACCGGTTGAAGGGATGGTAGTACATGTTTCCCGGAGGGTTGTATTGAGGTCGATTGTTGAACCCCATCCTTTGGTTGACAAAATGAACATTCTCCGGATAAGTATCCTCATGCTTAATCACCATCATATCCTCCTTCCTACTCCCCGAAGTAGATAACGCGTCAAGCTTTCTTTGCATAGCAGCTATTTGTTCTTTAAAGTCCTCGCTTTACTTGGCATCATTTACCGACTTCACCGGTCTATAATCTTTCCGTTCCTTTGGCCATTGGAAACTATTTTCTGCAATTTTTTCAATTTTATGCCATGCTTCTTCTTCCTCTTAATCGAGGAAAGCACCTCCCGATGAGGCGTCCTTCATCACTTTCGTATCATAATTCAATCCCCCATAATATTGACATATTTGCTGACTACGGGAGAGACCATGCCCTGGACATTTTTGAAGAAGCTCACGGAACCGATCCCATGCTTCATAAAGCGGTTCATCATATCTTTTCCCAAAGGACGTTATATCGGCTCTTCTCTTCAATGTCAAACTAGGCGGAAAGAACTTGAACCAATTTCGAGCTCCATCTTGCAAGGAAAATGAAAACAACTGCAACCTTATTTTATGTTGGGGAATTTGATTGATTCTGAACGTATCCGTGATCTCCAAGAACCTAGAGATGTGGATATTTGGATCCTCGGTCATATGTCTGATGTGTTTTGTATACTGAAAGCATTTATTATAATGAGTATACAACGGTTTATTTCTCCTATCTGTTAAACAAACTTACATGTATGTAACAATGGTATCTGATATGTGTGTAAAATGACCTATTTTTCGATGTGTGAGCGTGCATGTTTGTGGCCATTTTACCCTCATATCATATACTTTCGTTGTTCTTTTGTCTT
>JAPKLW010001057.1:65842-76247 GCA_026898455.1 Plectranthus barbatus | reverse complement strand
TGAGATGGATTGAACCTTCTATGCTTGTTTACTTTTCTATGAAGTCTCGATTTGCACTTGAGCTTGTTCATACCTATTAGATGTAGGTAATAGCCAATCTATAGGTAGTTGATGTGACCTTTGGAGCCAATAGGCCGACAGAAACATCGTGATAAGTGCATAATCATATAGTTTTAGTTCTAATCCATGTGCGGAGCTAGGATTATAGGGCAATAATCCACGGTCGGTTGGGAGTGAGTTAGGGATCGATAACGTAGCTGTTTGAGATTTCTAATTTCATCAACGGACAATTCACCGGTACAAAGGGGATTGACTAGGATAGTGTTGGTTGCTCAACTTCATAGGAATTAAAATCGTTTACAACATAGCTCGGTTCAATTTGGCTCAATTGAAGTTTACAAACACTCACTTCGTTCTAAGATTGTTGGACTTGTTACTCTAATCTACCCAAATATTTGATAGAAGTAAGTGATTGGTGAAATTAACAACTTGTTGAATGTTTGATTGTATGCAATTTGAAGTTTAGTTTGCAATTCATAGCTAGATAGATAAAGAAAACCAACGAATATTGTATTGCCTAGCTATTGATGCATCTTCTTACGAGTAAATAGTTTCCACGAGAGCGAATAGAAAAGATCTCGGATTGATAATTTGACGTGAGAATTGTGTGTCACTTCACACGACGGTCAGTATCCTCTTGTCTCACCGATAGGGACGATCATACGGCGTGTAGTAGATCGCATAAGACAGTATGATCACTTGACCTAGTGAGACATACACCTGATCACAGCCGAGACAGCGTATGAGGATACGTCTGTCCGGATGGCCGCAGCATTGTCAAAATAAGTAGTCTGTCTTGGTTACTTGACATGCTGGTACGCAAGGGTGGCGTATTGATGGACCGCAATGAGATGTATTCGACTATCTGACATCAGGGAATACAAGATCTCGTTATTGATTGAGTCCAAACCCTAACGAAGGTTCAGGGGTTTGCACGGGTTGACTGTTGCTTTGACTTGCCATGGTGGAGAGCCTCAGTAACGTGCTCATATATCTGCATCTTGCGTAACAGCAGTTCGTGTAGTACCGCCTGAGACTGGATTTAGGTAACCATATCTGAGTAATAGGATGGGGACATTCCTTGAGGAGCTCAATGACATTCATCGTGCCAAAGTCTTGCAGGTTGATTAAGTTCAGGCACGAGTGATAAGGATTGAGTGGTACTACTCAGGAATAATAAGATATTAATTAATTGTAGATAGATCTTGTCAGAAGCTCCAATTAATTAATGAATGTCCGGTAACCTTAAATATGGGGATTCTCAATTAATGCAACCCATTCTCAAAACGTGGTAATAAAGGGGTAGGTCAGTATTAATTCTTTGGTGAAAAAGAATTAATATTAATTAATTAATTGTGTCCTGGGTTGTTGACATGGGAATTAATTAATTTATAGGCCCACTTTATTATTTTCATTAGGTCCCAGGACTGGCCCAATTAAATATGCTGAATTGAGCCCAATAGCCCATTAGAATTAAAACCCTAGGTCCATAAATACACATCACTCTCTCTTAAAACCCTAGCCACTTCATAACTTTCAAATAAGTTGAAACCCTAGGTTGAGATAGAGAGGTGGGCGACGGCTTTGTACAGAGGGAGGAAAATTTCGATTCTGGCCTTGCACAACTACAGATCTGTGGAGTCCTCACCAGTAGCAGATCTGAACAGCATTGGGATACAGCCCTAAAGATCTGATCTGGAGAACAAGATTTTCTTTCTTTCTTTTTCTCTGATTGTTCGATTTTATCTAGAAATTAGATTTCTAATTCTGTTTCCGTAGATTTAATTGAATCGCGTGGTTGAATTAAAGTTGAATATTCAAACGCGAAAGATCGGATCAGACTCTACAGAATTACGATAATCTCTCAATCCACGAATCGAATTAAATTCATAGGAGCATGCTAGGTTTTTGTGAATTTTGATTATATGCAATATCCATAAATCATCCTGTTCACATGGGTTTTTGTGATTCAGTTCACTGAAAATCCCTACAATTGGTATCAGAGCCAGGTTTCTGATTTATGGCTCTATTGTATATAATAAAATTCAATTATTCATGTATGGATTTTATTTTATGTCGTGGATGGTTTTTGTTCCTCGTGGCAACCCGTTTGATTCAGCCCGCGGTGGTTTATCCGTGTTGGGTTGAATCAATTTTGTAAAATCATGAGAAAATCCGTGATTAGTGTAGATTTGATAAAATTGTAATAGAATAGTTTTTCTGTAATTATATTTTTCAAATCTAAAATTTGCAGCGCGCGTCGGGGGCGGCTGGGGGCACTGCGCACGCAAGGCGCGCGCGGCGGTGGCAGCCCAGCGGCGGTGGCGGTGGTGCTGTCGTTGGCGGCTGTTGTCCCGTCACGGCGGTTCGTGTTTTGGTGGTTGGTACAATCCTGTGTAAACCCTAGGTTTGCATTAGGGTTTGGGGCCAATCATCAAATCACAAAACCCTATATCCCCAAAGATATGCTTGAAGATTTGGAGGCCCTAAAAGATTTGAAGAAGATTTGAATTTATCCAATTAAATTCAGATTCAAATTGTAATAGATAGGATTTATTTTTCCTGTTTTGTGGGGCCACAAGGATTTTTTGTTTGCCTTAATTGTCCTCGTATGATATGTGATTTATTATGTGCGCAATTAAGCATGTGTAGATAATAGGAAAAGCATGATTTACTGATTTTATTATTTAAAGTTTTCAAGCATGCTTATGTGATTAATTTTTTTGTTGGATTATATTTTGGGAACTTTTGGGCTTGTATTATTACATGCGAAAATTTGGAAAATAAAATGACAAAGAAATTATATGTGCGCATATTAGAAACCTTTTAAAAGAAAAATACAAAGCGGAATTTTTAATCACTAGACCTCCACAAAGCGGTCCTAGGCTGTAAGTGTATCTCTCGTTCTAGTAAACGTCTACGAGTGTAGTTTGCTAGTTCCTAGAGGTGCATGGGTACAGTTGTTGGGATTTCTAGACAATAAATCATGTGAATAGTGGGTGGGTTTTGCGTAAACGTCTACGAGTGTAGCTTGCGTAGATCTCTTTCATAAGTATTCTAGGATCGATTTAAATTATAGGTAACAAAAGCTTTAAGGGGTGTGCGGTATGGTTACGTGCCATGCTAAATTGTCTCTTTTGGCCAGAGTTAAATTTCTGGTTAATCGCTTAGAAGCATCTTAGAATATAATGCAAGAATTGCATCCCTGTTCTTGAGAGATGGCTTGGTCTAAGGTTTTCACTAATTATTAATTTCTAGAGTCAAAAGGTTCCCGACATGGTAGTGAAATTAAATGAATTGGGGCTTAAAACTCGCAGTTCTGGTTGAGGGTGACATCATAAACGTCTACGAGTGTAGCTTGCGGTGGGAACTCTTGGGCAATTAGTGGAAAACATTTGTATTTGATTTATTAAAAGGTTTTCAATGCATTTGGTTTTGAATATCTACATGTATGTTCTTATTTAAGATTATATTATTGTTTCAGATATGTCTATGTCTACTGTCGATCATTTACTCGCTCTCAATCCTCTAACTGGTCCAAACTTCCCTGAATGGATATTTTGCATCAAACACGTCCTTTATCTGAAAAACAAGCATACGCTCTTATCATGGATCCGCTGTTGCGTACTCATGATAAGGTCTGTAAACTTGAGCTTGAATTTTATGAAAGATGGGAGGACATTGATGAGTTCGCCTTTTGGCTCATCACGGATTCCCTATCTAGAAAATTAAGGCATAAGTATGATTATCATGAGAGGGCTGGAGAGATCTGGAAAGAACTCTCGACAGCTTATGGAAATGTGGAGCGGACTATTAACTATGGACTTGTGCACGATCTTGTGTGCAAGAAGATGGTTGAAGATAGTTCGGTGACAGCGCACATGATGTCTATGATTGATCTCATGAGACAGTTCACTGTGCGAGGTGGTAATATCAGTGCGCAAGGCGAGATTGATATCATCCTGAACTCTCTTTCGGACTCCTTTTAGGACTTTAAGGTGGTTGCTGCAGCAATGGGAGAGTATGCTCTGCATGAGCTACTTGAGGACCTTGTGGTGGAGCAATCTTCCTTGCGAGCACGGATGCCTGTTCTGACTGCTTCTAGTACTAGCTCGACAACCTCTAAGGTTGGAGATGATGGTGCTGAAAGCAAGCTCAGGAAAGCAGACGGTGAAACCAAGTCAAAGAAGGTGAAGAGGGTTAAGGTCACTCCAAAGAAGAAGAGGTGTGCTGGATACGAAAAGGTGGATTGTCCGAATGCTAAAGGACAAGGTACGTCATTTGCATTTGTTACGGAAACATGTTTAGCATCAGTTTCTACTCATTCATGGGTAGTGGATACTGGAGCTACTGATCATGTTTGTTACATTTTGCAGGGATTCACACCGAGGAGGGTGCTGAAGAATGACGAGGTTACCATCTCAACGGGGAACGCAGCACAAGTGAGTACAGCTGCCATTGGAGATTTCACCTTGTACTTTGATGATTCTGTTTTAACTTTGAGAGATGTTTTGTATGTGCTGGATTTTTGGCGAAACCTTATCTCAGTTTCCAAACTTTACGTTGATGGATATTCAGTAATTTTTTATAGTGGTGTTTCTATCATTGGTAATAACGGTGTTATCTGTAGTGGGATGCTAAATAATTATCTCTCTGTTATTAACTGTAATCATAAGTCCTCCGCAAGTATTGCATGTAACTCATCCGTAATTGATAATCCCAGAAAGAGAAAACTTACTCCTTGTGATGAGGATCTTACATATCTCTGGCACTTGAGACTGGGTCACATCAGCTTGAAGCGGATTCAGCGACTTGCAGATGATGGTACATTGGACTTAGCCCGGGTTGTACCTTATCAAGTCTGCGAATCCTGCATCGAGGGCAAGATGTCAACTAGGCCTTTTAAGGCTAGTCAGTCTCGAGCAAAGGAAGTGTTGGAATTGATCCATTCTGACTTATGTGGACCGATGTCCACGCAGGCTCGTAGAGGGTATGAGTACTTCATCACTTTCATTGATGATTACTCAAGGTACGGATACGTTTACCTGCTTCGCTACAAGTCTGAATGCTTTGAGAAATTCAAGGAGTTTAAGGCAGAGGTAGAAAAGAAGGTCGGGAAAACTATCAAGTCACTGCGATCTGACCGCGGTGGCGAATACCTCGGTAATGAGTTCCTCTAGTATTTGTCAGATAACGGGATTACATCCCAATGGACTGCACCGGGTACTCCCCAGCAAAACAGTGTAGCTGAAAGAAGAAATAGGACTCTTCTAGAGATGGTAAGATCAATGATGAGTTATGCAAACTTACCAATTTCATTTTGGGGCTACGCATTGGAAACAACAGCTTACGTATTAAATGTGGTGCCTTCTAAATCAGTTCCTAAGACGCCTTCTAAGCGGCAAATGAAAGGTGGTTACTTTTACTCCCCAACAAAACTGAGTTTGTGAAAGTTTAGAGTATGGGGCTATCCGGCACACGTACTGTCGAAGGAACCTGATAAGTTAGAAAGCAGGTCAAAGGTAATGTTGTTTATAGGGTATCCCAGGCAAACAAAAGGTGGTTACTTTTACTGTCCTGAGAGTCAGTGAGTAATCACAAGTCAATGAGTGATATCGTTATTCCAGAATTGAAAATGAGAATGCGATTCCAAGGGAAGGGGAACGTGTAGATGTGGGTGCACCTGTGAGAGGTTCAGCACCATAGACACGTTCTTCAGTGCAAGGTGCAGAACCACAAGTTACTGCACCTACTACTGACACGACATCAATGTCTCGTCGTAGTGGGAGAGTTATTTTCCAGCCGGAAAGGTACATGTTCGTGGGTGAGTCTTTGGACTTGAGCCCGGAAGATGGATATGAGGACTCTGACCCACTGACTTACGAAGAGGCAATGCAGGAAAGGGATGTTGAAAAATAGCGTGTTGCCATGGATTCCAAAATCGAATCCATAACTGCTATAGATGTATACCAGAAAACTGATTTGCCGGATGGCTTTAGGGCCATAGGGTGCAAATGGGTATACAAGGGAAAGAAAGGGGCGGATGGAAAGGTTACGGCTTTTAATGCCAAGCTGGTGGCAAAGGGTTATAGTCAGAAAGAGGGCATTGACTATGACAAAACCTTTTCACCCGTAGCCATGCTCAAATCCATCCGGATACTCTTTGTTATAGTTGTGCATATGGACCTCGAGATTTGGCAGATGGATGTCAAAACCGCATTTCTAAACGGTTACCTTGAAGAAGGTAGGGATATCTATATGCAACAACCCGAGGGTTACATACGCAAGGGCGAAGAACATCTTGTCTGGAAGCTTAGGAAGTCCTTGTATGGACTTAAGCAAGCTTCGAGGTCATGGAACTTACATTTCAACGATGTGATTAAATCCTACGAATTTGCACTTTTGGAAAACAAAAGTTGTGTTTACCGACTTTGTGTCAGTGGGAGCGTGTTTTTACTTGCACTATACGTTGATGACATACTCCTATTTAGAAACAACAAGGGAGTGATGTCAGAAATCAAGGTTTGGTTATCCGAACAGTTCCAAATGAAGGATTTGGGAGAAGCTGGCTACATTCTTGGGATTAATGTCTTACGAGATCGTAAGAGAAGAATGTTGAGCTTATCCCAAGCATCCTATGTGGATACTGTGATAGCCCAGTTCAGCATGCAACTCGGCGAGAAAGGTTTGCTATCTTTCAGACATGGCGTTCGTCTTTCTAGTGGGCAGTGTCCTGAGACACAACGGGAGAAAGATGAGATGAGTCTTGAACCATACGCTTCAGTGGTGGGTAGCCTCATGTATGCAATGATGTGTACCAGGCCAGATATTTGTTATGCCGTTGGCATTGTAGCAAGATATCAGTCTAACCCTGGACAGGCACATTGGACCGCGGTAGAGCACATCCTCAAGTATTTGAAGAGAACTAGGAATTACTGCCTAGTTTATCAAAGTGAGGATTTGTGCCCTGTGGGTTATACAGACTCGAATTTCCAAGCAGACCAGGATGAGAAGAAATTGACCTCGGGATATGTGAGACCTGGGAGATGGAGCTGTATCTTGGAGGTGCTCAAAGAAGAAATGCATTGCTGACTCCACCATGGAGGCGGAATATGTCGCCCCGTCCGAAGCCTCGAAAGAGGGGGTATGGCTCAGGAACTACCTTTTGGAGTTGTTCGTGATTCCGAGTTTGCCGAGGAGCATCACAATTTATTGTGATAACTCTGGTGCAGTGGCAAACTCAAAGGAACCGCAGTCTCACAGGGCAAGCAAACACATAGAGAGAAAGTACCATATCATACGAGAAATTCTATCGAGGGGTGATGTGCTGATCAAGAAGATTGACACTAAGGACAACCTTGCTGATCCATTTACAAAGTGCTTCCCGCATAAAGTTTACGAAAGACATATTCGTGAGCAGGGTCTGAGGTGGATGCCGACCACTGACAGTGGTTAAAGAGATAGCAGGCTAGATAGATGGACTGTATACTCTGTAATAGCTTAGTTATGCTTTGAGTATAAGTGGGTGATTGATCACTGTAAAATCTACAGATTAATTATAGCAACAGTGGCAAATAAATTTATAAGAACCCTAAGGTTATCGAATCCAGGGGAATAACGAAACTATCCTATGTACTAATTATGATCTTAAGATTCATTATTTGAGTGAACAGAAAATCAGGGTTTTGATTTGGAAAATAAAGATGACAATATTTGAAAATTAAAGAGGTTTTGAAATCAAATTAAAGGAACACCTATTCTAGGGAAGAATTCTTATTATGGATAACATGTAGGAATCAATTAATTTAACAGGTGGAATACTGCAAAAATGCTATATTTCCTTGTTTGGCAAATATAACCTAGATTACTAATTAGTGACTATCTCCGCTCGGTCTCAAGTACACCAAATTAGTCAATCTGATAAGCAAATCAGTTCAATTCCTACAATCTAGTACATCTTTTTGGATAGTGTAGAGTGTATCACGCATTCCTAATCCCACTATCAATATTCACCTCTCGGTCCTTCTATCAATAGCTAGACATCTAAATTAATCATCACCTCTCGGTCCTTGAATTAAATTAGAATTATAAAATAAACATAGGAATCATGAACCTAATTAATTAATCCTAACATGCATCCATAATAATATCAACCGCTAGAACCCGCTAGGGTTTCTAGCCACTCATCGCAGATAGAAATCCAAAAGAAAACATATTAAATTGCATAAAAGTAAAGAACTTACAAGAAAAATAAAGGATTTCGTGTTTCCCAACTCTCAAAACCCTAAGAACTGAAAAATATGATGATTGATATGATAGCTCCTCCGAAAAAGTTGAATTTACTAAGTATTTATAGGGGTGGATGTGTATCCTATCAAATCTAGGGCTAAAGATATGAATAAATCCGATTTTCATCAAATTCCTGCGCCAGCAGAACCTTGTCAATCGATGTGGATTGGCGTTGATCGATGTGGATTCACATCGATCGACGTGGTCTCTCGCCCCTTCTGCGCGGTCTCACGGTGTTGGCCATAACTTCTTCTCCCAAACTCCGATTAACCCGATTCTTGTTTCGTTGGAGAGCTAACTCAAAGCTTCATCCATTGCTATATGCCAATAGCCTGAATTCCTCTTGAGGAAGAACTCTTCACTGCTACTCTTACACGTCACTGCTTTCGAAACGGTTTTCAAGTGAATTTAGGCCTAAAACCTGCAAAAACACCAAGACGCGCATAATACCACCAAATATAGACTTATGCATAGAATATATATATAAACTTAATAAAATTACATAAAATACTAGAAAATAATATAGATAAGCGAGTAAAATAATGAGCTTATCAACACCCCAAACTTGAACGTTTGATTGTCCTCAATCAATAGGAAAGAAAGAAATCAAAAGATCATGCGATTAAAGTGCAATGCCTCGCAAGATTCATCACAGTCAAGAATCAAAAATCCACTACACACAAGCAATTTGAAAGAGACAGAAAATTCATCAACAGTAGAAGAACTCACAAGAAGTGTATCTCTCAACTCTCAAGTGTTTAAGGTATGGATGAAAGCATTCAACAATATGTATGAAGAAATTTCTACCATAGGCTTGCAAATTTTCTAATATCTCCACTGCTAGAATGTGCACACGAGTCTAGAATCAAAAAGGACTTCTATTAGGTTGTAATGTAGGCATTTTGTGGAGGGTAGAGAAAATTAGGCCAAGTGACAAAATTAAGTAGAGTTGATCATTCTCAACCAATGCAACCACCATCTATTCATCATTCAACTTTCTCCTAATATTTTCAACAAACTCATTTTTTTTTTCTAGCTCATTTTGAATCTCTTATGCTCTTTACAAAATTTTGTATCCTTTTCTTTTCAGAGAGCTTATGAGAATTCTAATTATTTCTTTGAGCTTCTTTCTCACACATCTTTTCACCACTAATTTATATTTTCTTATCTTCATCTCACAATCGTTCCACCCCATACACCACAACTAAAGACATGAGCGAAACCAATACTTCTTCTTAATCTCATAGACAAGGAAAGAAAAATTTTGTATAGGCTCAAAAGTGGCTAACTAGGGAAAATTTAATGTGGAGGGACAGTGTTTAGGATATTGGGCTATCAAAAATGGCCTAAGATCATTTCCTAAACTTGTGCACACTATGCAGTCTCAACACAGAAAATAGGCAAGTTCTAGAGAAATCAAAACACACATGTGAATCTCACATCAAACGAAATAAAGGCTCAAAATCTCACACAAGGGTTTAAAATTTTCTTCCACAGTCAATTTCAAATCAGCTCAGTCAGCATGCAAGCATAAGTGTCAAATCAATCCTATCGTGCGGTATTCTACATTCATAGGCATCTAACCACAATCACAATCAATTCAAACTCAACCCACAACCGATTCTAATCTCACAATCTCATTCAGGTAATCTCAAAACTCAAAAAATTTCCCCACAAAATAGAATAAAACTTAAAAAAATTTAAGGCGGAAAGCATAATAAATAAAAGATAGAATGTTCCATGTCTTGTCCACATCCCCCCAAACTTATTTCCAACTCGAAGAGTGGAATAAGTGAAAATCAGACAAAAGAGGGAACGATACTTGGTAGTTGATCTCAGACATCAACTTTTTATCCCCCCGGAGTCTTGGAACATCGCACGACGTGACATAATTGCTTGTTGGAACTTGATCACTGCTATTTCTAACAGATTAATTATAATAACAGCGGCAAATAAATTTGTAAACCCTAAGGTTCTCGATCCAGGGGAATTGTATGGGGAAATTATCTTATGTACTAGCTATGGTTCTAAAATTCATTGTTTGAGGAATTCAAAA